>SJYO01039924.1:342470-764657 GCA_006410555.1 Capra ibex | reverse complement strand
ATATATATATATATATATATATATATAAGAAAAGGTAATGTCCAATAATACTCCCCGAAGGTACTATTGAGTCAACCATTTCTTGGGCGGACGTCACGTCCTCTGGGTCCAAGTTAAGGACTCAGTCCTTCTAGGTGACCTCTTCCATATCCGATGGGTGAGATCATAAAACCCCCAAGGGAACACCGAGTCGTCCATTTCTTAGACGGACGTTACGCCCGCTGGTCCCAAGCTAGGGCCCCAACCCTTCTAGGGGACCTTTTCCCTTGTCGATGGGTGACGTCACAAGACCAGATCTCTTAAGGTACCTGACATATCAGGTATCGTTGAAAGTGACGCGAAGTGAAGCACTCGGTGACTTGTATCGAGGGACACGATCTGTCATCCAGGAACAACGAACGCGAGTCAGCGAGTCAGTACAAGCTGAGAAACACCTGGGTACCCGAAATTGGACGGCCCAAGGAAACAGGTACCCTAAGAGGCCCGTTCTTAACTTGAACTCAGAGGACGGAGAGGACGTAACCGTCCATCTAAGAAATGGTGACCGAGGTGGTCCCTTCGGGTTTTTATTTATAAATTTTCCTTTGTCGGTGTTTTGTTCTCCTCCCCTGTACGGTACGATGTTTCCCGGTGCACTCCTTCATGGTCCCAACCAGTCCTCTGTCCCTTACTCCTTCGTTACACCCGTTCTCGAAAACACCAGAGACACCCTTCCTTACCCGTGAAGTCCTATTCGTCCAAATCCTGACCGTTCGACCTTATTAAAGTCGTCTGAGACGTCACCTCCTCGACAGACTTAACAGACCCTGGAGCAGGACCGTACTGGTACCGTCCTTTGACAACAGGGTCTGAGACCCCTGACATCTTCGAGGGATTTCGTCCACCGACCCCAGACCCAACTAGACGCATCCTTTACATGTCAGTAAGTGTCGACTCACCAAATACTAGAGATCGTTGATGGATTGAGACTCTCCCCGTCAGGGAGGTCTCAGACGTTCTGGGGTCTACAACTTTGTAGTCTTAGTGTACCAATGTGCCAATGATGTTTCTCCCCCGTCTCTGGCTTTATACTCCACTTCCGTGTCAACCTTAGGGATCGAGGAGTAAAAACAGAGAGGGGACTCTAAGGGTTTAGGAGAGAGTTAGGTGAGGCTCAGGACAGATGTCGTGCTTGACGTCGAGGATACGTTTTCTTGTAAGGTTTCTCTGTCAGTAGTAACATTTTGGAAACGTGCGTGTCTAGTTTTTCTAGTAAAAGTCTAATGTGTGCTTCCCGGTTCTATTGACAACTAAATCCGGATCCTACTTTCAAGTCTGTCCTCTGTCTCTACCCACCACAACCAGGTCCCGTCTCCACTGAGGTAAGAACTGGTACATACGTCCCCTGAGACACATACTCTGTTACTTAAACTACGAGGAAAACCTTAAATCTAGGTAACCTCCTCTGTCTCACATTTGTTTGCCTATGTGAACGTCCATTTCTTACTGGTTTACATCTTCCACGGGACCCACTGACCTCACCCAAAGGAATCTATGCCCTCTGTCTCTGACCGAGGGTCTCTGGGATCAATATACACACGAGTCAAGTCAAGTCAACGAATCAGCACAGGCTGAGAAACGCTGGGGTACTTAACGTCGTGCGGTGCGGAGGGACAGGTAGTGGTTGAGGGCCTCAAGTGAGTCTGAGTGCAGGTAGCTCAGCCACTACGGTAGGTCGGTAGAGTAGGAGACAACAGAGGAAGAGGACGGGGGTTAGGGAGGGTCGTAGTCTCAGAAAAGGTTACTCAGTTGAGAAGCGTACTCCACCGGTTTCATGACCTCAAAGTCGAAATCGTAGTAAGGAAGGTTTCTTGTGGGTCCTGACTAGAGGAAATCTTACCTGATCAACCTAGAGGAACGTCAGGTTCCCTGAGAGTTCTCAGAAGAGGTTGCGGTGTCAAGTCTTCGTAGTTAAGAAGTCACGAGTCGAAAGAAGTGTCAGGTTGAGAGTGTAGGTATGTACTAGTGAACTATTTGGTATCGGAACTGATCTGCCTGGAAACAACCGTTTCATTACAGAGACGAAAAGTTATACGATAGATCCAACCAGTATTGAAAAGAAGGTTCCTCATTCACAGAAAATTAAAGTACCGACGTTAGTGGTAGACGTCATTAAAACCACGGGGGGTTTTATTTTATACTGTGACAAAGGTGACAAAGGGGTAGATAAAGGGTACTTCACTACCCTGGTCTACGGTACTAGAAGCAAAGGACTTACAACTCGAAATTCGGTTGAAAAAGTGAGAGGAGAAAGTGAAAGTTGAGAGACGTCGGGGCACCTGACATCAGACGGTCCGAAGAGACAGGTACCCTAAGAGGTCCGTTCTTGTGCCCTCACCCATCCTAAAGGAGGTGGTCCCCTAGAAAGACTGGGTCCCTAACTTGAACTAAGAGGACGTAACCGTCCACCTAACAAATGGTGATCGTGGTGGACCCTTCGGGACCAACATATTTGTACAGGTGAGTTATGGTTATTGTCGATAATGAACGATTGGAATATAAAGTCCGGTCTTCTCTACGGTGAGTACATATACGAATAATGTAGGAAGTTTCTTACGACCTTTCACCGATGGTAAAATTCGGGTCAAAGGTCTAACCCAGTGACTCCGGGTCGAAGGTCAAAAGGTTCTCTTCGTCTCTCCGACACCGACTGCAAACACTTCCAGTAACAACTCCGAGGATTCCCTTCCCACCCACGCCGTGTAGATAGAAGGGTCATTTGAAGGAACTTGTAAGGTCCTAGACCCTTACACACGACGAAAAAACAAAAATTTAATAAGACGAACAGGACCCAGGAGTAACGACACGCCCGGAAAGAAATCGTCGTCGCTAGCCCCCGAGGAGAAACAACGTCACGCTCCGGAGTAGTGACGACACCGAAGAGAAGAACACCTCATACCCGAGATCTCGTGTCTCCAAAGTCATCGACGTCGTGTGTCCGGGATCTCGTGTCCGAGTCATCGACACCATGAGCCCGAACCAACGAGACGTCGTACACTTTAGAAGGGTCTGGTCCCTAGTTTGGGCTCAGGGGACGTAGCCGTCCGTCTAAGAATAGTTGGCCCGGTGGTCTCTTTAGGACTCTTATGTATAACAATTACTGGGAGTGTCTATTAAAGATAGTGACCCCGGAGGAAATACAAAGAAGGGAAAACACCTACGATTTGATCTCGACAGAGTAAGAGTCATTGTAAGACCATTTGTCCGAGACCCACGCGAGTCCTCCGACTAAAAATCGGAGACGGTTAAAGGAGACAGTCAACAATCACGTCTGTCCACACTGTAGGTCTCGTCGACGTCGGCGAAACCATGTTCTCCTCATATCCAAAGGGGTGGAAAGCGGGGGAAAGGTACGTGTGGATAGTCGTGTCCCGATCGTCTATCCTCTTGGATCAAGGGACTTCCGAAACCTCAGTGAAATGAAACTCTGAAGAACAAACCCCGCTCTTATGTGAAAAGAAATAACACACTCGGATCCAAACCCAAAAGACAGGAACACCGACTTCCCTAAGATGACTTCCATACGTATACACACATCCGTCGTCTGGGTAGTCCTGTCCTGTTTCTACGGTGCTACCTCGGAGAGTCTTTACTACGAATTACTTCTTCCGAAACCGTCCACTTCGTGTCCACCTCAAAGTCTTCTTTGTCCCAAAGGTTTCTTTGTCTCCGTACCTAGACAAGGTCTTTCACATAAACCTACCTTGGTCGCATGTCTCGTCCTGTCCCTCGGCACACTCTATTCCGGTCTTTCCGACTCCCCGACCTTGGATTAAGACCCCACCCCAGTCAAGACACTGGGAAGACCCCGACACCTTCCTTCCCCGAGTCTCGGTACTGTCGTCCGTCCCCCGACTCTACCGACCTTTGGTCCCCAGTCCTCTCAGTCCCGAGGACCCCAGTCTCGATTAGTCGCTACGTCTCCTGAGAGACCGGGAGTGTGGGTCGACACCCCCTCTGTGACAGAAACTCCGTAGCGGTCAGGGTGTTTTCCATCTCTGTCCACAACTCCCCGGTGACTTCGGGGTGTCTGGTCGCCTTCGACCCGGGTCCCGTCGTCCGTCCTAAGGTCGTCGACACCCCTACGCCCTACGACCTCACCGGTGTTGGACCCCCAGTTCCGGTTTGGTTGATCTTTCCGTCCACACTCGTCTGGGAGGGACCTCCCTCCCCCGAAGGGATTCACTTCGACTCCGGTCACTCGTGAGTTGACCTATGCTCTTCCGTTCAGGGAACCTCCCCTTGTCTTTCTCCCCTGGTGTCTGACCTTCTGACACCTCCGACTCCGCCGTCTATGCCCCGGGCCCGTCGTCATACTCTTCCTTCGTCGGTCGGACAAGGGGGAGGGGGTCCTCCGGTGTCCACACCGCCCCAGGGGTCTCCTCCAACTAACACTGTGAGGTGGGGGTGAGGGTAGTCGGAACCCTCCTTGGGACTCACGACCCTAGGACCTTACTAGTGTCCACGACACTTAGGTCGACCCCTCCGAGTCCCCAGACAAGACCCTGGAAGAAAAGACTTCGTTGGTGTAGGAAGACCAGTGGCCGACCTCGACCCTGTCCACGTAGTAGACTTTTGCCTCCCTCTTGTACCGTCCCGATCTGTATCGTCAGGGAGGAGAGAGTCTGGGCCTTCAGACCCGGGGGTCGAGGGAGGGACCCGGGACCCGGGTTCCCCGGTCGTGGACACAGGCCCACCTTGAACTCGACAGGGAGCCCCGGCCCCCGACCCAACAACACCGAAACGACGACGACAAAGGAGACAAGGTAAACGTCTTGTCGGACGTCCCCACCCCCTCTAGTGTCTCCGTTCTACCATCCTACGACTCAGAGGTACCGTTGGACGACACACCAGTACCTGGTCAGGAAAGAGTCCCGGGAGTCAAAAAGAGAAAGTAACTCTCAACCCGAATTATGATCAATTTCTAGGTCAAGAGGGAGTGGACAGTACCGAACTCAGTGTGGAAACCTGTCCCTTCGGAGGAGGAGGGAGAAACCGGAAGGGGAGGAAAGGACGAATGTTGGAGTGACGGGAATAGGTTGTACCGTCGACGTGTCGTCGGTCCCTACTCTTGTTACAGACGGGAGTGAGTTCTACCGTCGCCGACGGTGGGTACCTAGATGGTCACTAATTGTATCACCGACGTCCGGAAGGGGTGAACACCTGTGTGATCCTGTTTCCGGTGGTCCCTCAGTCTCCTACCTAGGTAAAGAGACCGGTCAGTGGACGACGTCGAGAGAGAAGACCCGGAGGTCCGCCGGGACCCTTGCGGGGTCTCGGAGCCAAAGGACCGACTCCGCGACTCGGAACCGTAACTCGAGACGAAGGGCCCGTCGGTCGAGGAGGAGTTTTGCGGAGTCGAGGAGGAGGCACATCCGTCCCACGTAGAGATGGCAGACATCCCACTCTTATCCCCGGTAGCCGTCCCCCTGAGGTCGGAGCCGGGACGACTACCTCCAAGTCTCTTCCACCCCTCCGGACCTGGTCCGCACACCTACCTCTCTGGATTCGAGCTTGATCCCTTTCCCCTATTTCCGGTCTCAACCCCCCCTCTCTTCAAGGTCCCCCCACCCCCCTGTCTCTTTCTCTTCACCGGTCTCTGGGACTTCCTTCCCAATCCAGACACTCTCTCCCTATCAGTCCTGGGTCTCAGCGGGCACAGGAGTGGAGGGTCGGGAGGGGCCACAGGGGCTTGAGGAAGGAGACGCACCTACGCTCCTTGAGGAGGTCCCAGTGCTCCGCCAGGACCAACCACAGGTGGACCCCTCGGTCCATTCCCATTCGTTGCCTCGTGCTGGAGGAAGGTGGATGAATAGAGTGGGGGCGGGTGCCGGGCCCAGGGAGGTGAGTGTAAGAAGTAGTGTACGAGCGCGTACGCGTCGGCGAGAAGGAGGTAGAGGGCGTACAGCAGCAGGAGTAAGAAACCCAGCATGTGGAAGAGGTCGACGTTCCCAGTTCACTTTCCGTCCTACATGACTCTCCAGGTCCCATACGAGGGAGGGTCCGATTGGATTGGGGGTGGGTGTGTGTCTGTGTCTTTTGAAGTTGAGGGTAGTCAGAAACCCTATAGGACGGTGAGGACCGTCGGAGAAAAATTGGGGTTCCTGACGACCCTCAACATCAAAAGGGGGACTTGGGTGTAGGTCCCCCTGGACTCCCCTGGGACTCCTAGGATTCCCCTGTACACCAACTATATCCGTAGGAAAAGTGGGTGCCGGAGGTTCTGTGAGTGGAGGAACCACTTCTCCCGGAGGTCGAGGACGAGTAGGTCCTGTGGTAGCGACAACTATAGACTTCTTCTCTGTTGTTCCGAAGACCCCCCTGACTCGTGTCTCACCCAGTTCAGGGATTCACTAGACGATCTCTTCTAGACCGACTACGCTCCAGACAAGAGTCTCCTACCCGTTGTCGTCCCACCAACAATCCTACCACCGGAAGTCCGAAGTCACGGGGGTATCTGGACTACGATCCTGTGGGGAAAGGGTTGGTCCTAGAGTTCTTACCTTGTCTACTTCCAGTCCGAGGTAACCCTGGTAAGCACCCGGGTGACAGAACGTCTCATTGAACTAGAGATCGATGGTCAGTAGACCGGTGTCCTAGTCGGGGAAACGGGTCCTAGGTCCCCACACTCACCGTGGAGGGGCTCTTGGTGCGGTCCCGACTGAGGGTATCGGTCTCTTCGAAGAGGGACGGTTACACGGCATACACGGAACGAGTGACGGGGCTGTCTCCACCGGTCCTTGGGACTGGAACGTTTAGGTTACCAATCAGAAATCGGACGTGGAATTGAACTGAAAGACGGAAACCGAGGGTCTTGTAGTAAGAGAGGAGAGGTCGACGGGAATAAAAGGAATCGGGCGGGACGGGAGAGGGACTGGAGATGTGAAACCACATGGGGTCCCCAGTCCCAGCAGAAAGGATAGTTTATAAGTCTAAACAGATAATGCCAACGGTGATCAGTCTACCCGACAAATTTAAGTTTAGTCATAGTTTATTCTAATTTTAAAGTCAAATAGTCAGGGTGAACGATGTACCGTTCGTGAGTTATGGGTATTTACCGGTCACCGACGGTATGACCCGTCGTGTCTTGTAATCGGTAGTCTTCGTCTCAAGTTAACCGGGTCTGAAGGAATCTACCCAAAGGGAGTGTAAATTACGGTAGGTGTTCGACGGAGGTGTGAACTTATGAGGTGACGGCTGAGAGGTAGCGGTGGATTTACAGATTGTCTGTAGAGAATTGAACTACACTTGTCTGGGTCGAGGGTTAGAACAAACGAAAAGAGAGGGTAAGGAAGGTCAACGAGTCCGGTTTTTGGAGTCAGTGGGAACTGAGAGAACAAGGTGACGTCAGAAGTAGGTCAGGTAGAGACTCAGGATGGTCGAACTGGAAGGTCTACTTAGGTCTTAGGATAGTGAGAAAGGACGAAGGTAGTCGTAGAGTACTGAAGACTGAACCTAGGACCAAAACTGGGAGCTGGGGATGTCGGACAGGAACTGTGTCGTGGGTCGTGAGTCTACTTAGGACAATGGTGACCTGTCCACCCCAGTCAAGGAGACGAGTTTTAGGAAAAAGTCACAGAGTGAGTTCTGTCTTATTTTAGGTCGAAAGAGTGAGACTGACATCTTGACGAGAATAGAGGGGTTGTCAGGAAGGATAGTAAGAAAACAAAACCAACTCGGTGAGTCGTCCACCCTAGAATCAAGGGGCTGATCCCCAACTTGGGTACGAGAGTCGTCATTTTCGAGTCTCAGGATTGGGGGCCTAACGGTCCCTTAAGGTAAAGAGTAGTAAGAGAAGGTCGTAAGACAAGGTCACTGGAACCTTTTGGGTGGTTCAAGTAAGAGGGGACGGACACAAACGACACAGGGGTTAAATCTGTGCATAGACACTCTGAGTTGGGGAGTGAAGTGACTCCAGAACCAAGTTTACAGTAGAGAGAACTCGACACGACACGGTAGGTCACCGACGATCGATGTACCCCGTTTACTTTAAATTTACTCGTTGTTAGTGTACGTTACTTTTTAAGTAAAGGAACTGTAATACGATTCACTTTCTTCGGTCAGGGTTTCTTCTGTTTATGACATGTTAAGGTGAAGATACTTCATCAATTACTTTCTCAGTTTTTAGTATCTCTTTTCTTTTGTCTTCATTGATCCCCGACCCCCTTTTCCAGTACGCCTTGACTACTAATTGTATCTCGAAGTCAAAAACGTTCCTACTTTTGTGAACGTATTGTTACACTCACATGAATTGGGATGACTTTACATGTAAATTTTTACCGATTGATTCTACCATCTAAAATACAGTTCACATAGAATGATGTTAATGTTTTAAAATTTTTAAATTGAATTGACGAGGGGGGGGTGGTGAGAGGACAAAGAATCGACATTTTGGGTGTAAAGTTCAGGAATTAATTATCTGTACCCTTGATTACCTTGTGTACCCTTGATCATTCTTGGATAACATGCCGTGTCCCTTGAGATGAGTTATGAGACATTACTAGATGCACCCTTTTCATCGAATTTTTTTATTCGAATTTTTTTTTCCGATTTTGACTCAGTGAAACGACATGTCGTCTTTAATTGTGTTGTGACATTTAGTTGATACGAGGTTATTTTTAATTAATTTTTTTTTTTTCTTGTTTCCTACGACCCAATTATTTGAAGGAGTAAGTAATTTTTTTTTTTTTTTCTGAAGCGACCACTAGGTCACCAATTCTGAGATACGAAGATGACGTCCCCCGTGTCCAAGTCAGAGACCAACCCCTTGATTCTAGGGCATGAGACACACCAATACCGTTTTTTTTTTCGTTGTACCCCGACCACCGACGACATAACCTGTTGTGTCCGTACCTTGTAAAGGTAGTCGTATCTTTCAAGACGACCTGTTACGACTACATCGTTTGTGGAAAGGTCTGGTTCGATAGATTTTTAGTAGTGACGTCTGGGATTTAAGGCTGCAGGAACAAACGTACACTGAGAGACTAGTAGAGGATCTCTTGGTTGAAGTGGTTAAGATTTTTACATGAAAAAAACGAGGGGTATAAAATAATAGGTACTTTAACCCTCCGTAGAATAGTGACTCCCACATAGTCAAATTTCCCGTCAAACATATTTTAAGTTCACACAGAATGTGAGGTTCCAGTGAAACTAAGTGACTTTATTTCATAAACGGACCAGTGTCCGAGACACTACCGTCCCTCTGAAAGAAAACAAGTGTAGACATAGGTGTCCCAGAAGTACTTCGAGTCAGGAATTCTCCAGTGAACCGTTTGTAAACAACTTATTTACTTAGTCTGGGACGATTCGAGACCACTGTCCGATATCGAAAACACAACCCTAGGACCCGTGTGGACTCCCCCGGGCCGTTCTTGACTGGAGTCCCCCTAAGGGACCAGTAGGACACCAATCCTGAGACGCGAAAGTGACGGTTCCCGGGGACCAAGTTAGGGACCAGTCCCTTGATTCTAGGACGTTCGGAGTTCCGTGTCAGGTTTTTTTTTTTTTTTCTGTAGTCCTATATTCTGGGTCGTGTCCGGTCTAAGTCTCAGTTTGTGGACGGTAAACCTCCAAAACCTTAAACTCCGACCTGTGTCTCCACTACAAAGGTCTGTCCTCCTCTTACTTCCCCTTATACGGGGACTTAATCGTACGTCTTCCCCGAAGGACCGAGGGACCTCCGGACCACTGATCTCAAATCGTGGGGGACGGGGGCTGTGGGGCGGAAATCACTGTCCTCGGGGCCCCCCTGGTCCCGAAGACATGACGGTACTTCATCTCCCCCCGCCAGGTGTGGATCGGTCCGGACCAAACGAGACAATCCCTATGACTAGTCAGGAATGTTGGGTCTTCAGACCACATGGGGTCTTCTTTCCTGGTCGAGAGCATACGTCCTAGAACCGGGGTTGTTGTCCCTCGCTGTCCCAGAAAGACTGGTGGTCCCCTCTCCCCGAGTCGTAAGAAACCGGAAGAATTCGGGGTACTGTATTCCCTCTGTCTGGGGAAAGGTCGTAAGTCCGGGGTCTGTCGGGTCTGTCCAGTCTGGAGTCACAATCGGACCCAGGACCTGAGGGAGGGGTGGAATGGTACGTCATACTTCTTCCAGAACCCCAATTTGGACAACCCCAGGTTAGGTAGGTCAAGGAGGGTGTGGAGGAAGTCGACCCGAACCGACGGGACACCTTCCCTCTCGGTCCCCAAGTACTCGTTCTTCCGACCCAGGGTGTCCTACTTCGATCTCCCTTGGGAAATGGGGGTAAGGAGATTACAGAATGGGGGTTTGTTTTTTTGATGTTGAGGGTCGTCGGGGACCTCCATCGATCCGTGTAATTTTCCCTCGAGACGGAGTTCCAGACGACCCTCAAAATCAAAAAGTCGACGAAAGAACACCTCGAACCTTTCAACCTGCACCGCCCCCGACCCGTACTTGCCCCCAGGAGTGTCCGTGTAATTGAAACCCCACAAGAGCCACGGCCGCGACAACGAGAAGGTCGAAGGAGAGGCGGAGGAAGGCGACGAGAAGGGGGTCCCTGAGGTCTATTGCCGCAGAGAGTACAAGGAACTCGTAAAGCATCGCAAACTTGAGAAGTACTACCCGACGCAGCATGACCCGGTCCAGGGCTCACCGGACCCCTTTCCGTCGACCAGTAAGGGTGGAGTGGAGATGTGGGTCAAGAATTAAGGTCGGAGACTTACGGTCCGGAAACCGAGACTTAGACCGGGGATGAAGGTGGACACGACCCAGAATCCAGGACTGCAGTGAAGAACGGGGTGTTGTGTCTCGGAGGGAAGAAACGAGTTTTTTTCTACTCCTACCAGGAGTAGAAAGTTCAGGGGAGGTGTCAGAGTTCTAGAACCTCCTTATTTATTATTCATTATCGGCTACTCCACCGAATATACCTTTCGTGATGTCAATTCTCCCAGTTCTTGGACTCCCGAGATTAATAAGACAGGTCCCAAGTTTAGATCCGAGACAATACACTCGTTCAGGGTCAGCGACATACTGGAACCCGTTCAGTGAGTAAGAGAGACCCGGAGACAAAGACGGAGACCTTTAACCTCTATTGTTATGTATCACCCACCATGTCCCATGGGGGGGGTGGGGTGGGGTGGGGGTGGAGTCTTAGGTACACTTGTCTTGACGTCTTACACTGAAAAGAAACTTTATCCTAGAAACGTCTAGATTAATCCCTTCTACTCCAGGACGACCTACTCCCACCCGGGATTAAGATTCCTGATCACAGATGTCTCTCCTGTGTCTCTCTCTGTCTCTCTTGCGGTACACTACCATCCTCATCTCTGACCTCACTCCACAGACGTTCGGGTCCTTACGACCGTTGGGGGTCGTCGATCTTCATCTTTCCTCGTCTACGGAAATTTCTTTGAAACCAAAACCGGGTCACTATGACTAAAGCCTGAAGGCAGGAGGTCTTGACACTCTCTTGGAAACACAACAAAATTCGGGACTCAGACACCATTAAACAATGTACCTTCGTCATCTTTCGGTTATGTCGACAACACACCCCTTGTCTGTCTCCAAGAGTTGGACCCGACTGACGCCAGGGGTTCCCTGTCGACAGTTACAGACGTCTATAACAACCAGTATCGACCCCCTCCAGATGACCGTAGATCACCCATCTCCGGTCCCTACGACGATTTGTGGTGTGTTACGTGTTTGTCGGGGTGTTGTTTAATAAGTCGGGGTTTACGGTCTTCACGGCTCTTTGGGACGACCGTACACACTTTCCGTCTTCGTTCGGATAAAGAGTCATACTATCCCCAACTCTGGTCCTCTTACTGTCACCCCGACCTCCTTTCGTCTCTCAAAGGTCTTACAAAACCTTTCTTCGCCGTCTTTGTAGGGAGTCCCTGTCTCCAGTCCGTACCTGGGTTAGTTTACTGACGATAATAGAAATATCGGTGATCTACCGCGAGGTCAGTCGGTCCTTTCGTCCGAGTCCAAGTCCGATCCTCCTTCCCTCACCCAAGACATGTCCCCCACGACCCGTCGATGTGGTCCCGACACTCGGTCCCTCTCCGTCTCCGCCTCCGTCCGGACTGATAGGGACCGGTGAGGGGTCGGGGTGTGAACCGAAACGTGTGCTCCGTGCCAACACCTAGGGTGAAGAGTGTACTCCTGATAAATCAACGACCCGACCAGATTGTTTACTGGCAGTTAAAACACCGAATTTTTTGTGTGTGAATAGTAGAATGTCATACCTCCGACCTCAGACTTTAATCAAGTCACCCGACGTTAATGTCACGACCGTTTCGGCACGAGGGAGGCCTCTAAGTTCCTCTCTTAGGAGAAACGGAAAAAGTCGAAAATGTTTCTGGAAAAAAAGGACCGACGGCATAGTCCCTTTACTTGGACATGGGAGTCGTCGCTTTCGAGTCTTAGGATTGGTGACCTGGGGGTCCCTTGTAGGTCTTCATTTGAGTTAAAGAAAAGAAGAAACGGTGCGTTGTGTGAACCGTCCTAGAGTCAAGGGACTGGCCCTTACTTTGGACCCGGTAATGTCACTTTCGGACCTTAGGATTGTGACCCTACGGTCTCTTGGGATATTCCTGGGAAAACTACTGTGACTCCCGGGTGACCCTATTGAGTCCGAGTAGGGGGTAGAGTTCTAGGAGTTGAATTAGTGTATACGTGTCCGGGGAAACGGCGTAGTCGAGTATATCACTTGTCCATGGCAGAAAGTTCCCCGGCAATAAAACGGAGGTTATTCCTGTGTCTCCACTAGGGTCGGGGGGTCAGTATCCCCTCTCTAGACTTAGGTCCACACTCACTCCGGTTGAGGAGGGTGGGGGGTTGAGACGAAAGGACATCTCTTAGACCCCTTCCGCAAATCCGTGTTGGTCGGGAGACGTCGGACGACCGGACTCTCTTGTGGTCTGTCCCCACTCGTCCGAGTCAGGACCCGAGGCAGGGGAAGAGGGAGACTCCCGTCCGGAGACGGAAGTCCAGGGGACGTTCAATGGCAGACCTAGTTGTCGAGATCCAGGGCCCGGAGCTTACACACGACTAAGACTCCCAGGTCCACAAGTTTGACGAAGTCCTCCAAGTTCACTAGGTTGACATACAGACCTACTCTCCCTTCTACTCCCCCTTTTCGTACTTGAGTACCTTACAAGGAAGAAGGTTTTAGGGATAGGACCTGACCTACCCGACCTACACGAGATTTCCTCCAGTGTCTCCCGTACCTTCCTACAGTGTCTCCTGTCGTACTTACCCGGACCTCGTTAGTCCCTCCTGAAGGACCCCCTCCGTTACTTGTGTTGACTCAGACTACGACTTTTACTATTATTGGTTGTACACAGTTTATGTATGATATACGGTCCGGAACGAGGGATTTGTGTAATTTATATACTTACGTAAATGAAAAGTGTTTTCAGAGTGTATCCAAGACGTTAATAGAGTGAAATACCAACACCTTTGTCCGAGTCTCTCCCCTTCCTTGTAGATCCAGTGGTAAATTCTTCTCCGTCTTACTTCTAATCGACCCGAAGTCTCGTGTACTATGAGTTGGAGGAATACCCAACTTGACAGAACGGGGGTGTAAGTGTGTCCCCAACTACAGGACTGGGGGTCGTAGCGTCTTGAATAAACCTCTGTCCCAAAATGTCTCCACTAGTTCAATTTTACTCCAGTACTCCCACTCTCGATTAGGGTATACTGTCCTTAGGAATATTTTTACCTTTTAGACCCCCTGAGGGACCACCAAGTCACCACTTCCTAGACGGACGATTACGGCCTCTGTGTCCAAGTTAGGGACCAGACCCTTCTAGAGCGTACGGAACCTCGTTGACTCGGACTGGCGACGGTTGATAGATCGGACACGAGATCTCGGCCCCTCGGAGTTGATGTCTTCGAGTGACGCGGACCTCGGGCACGAGGTGGTGTTCTCTTCGGAGACTTGCCGTTGATCTCTCATCGGGAACGAGAAAGTAACCACCAGACGGGTCGTTCCTTCTGGGTCGTGTCGGTTTATTTATTTAATTTTTTTTTAAAAAAATCATGTAACGCGATCCTTCTTTTAAAATAGTTAGCAGATGTGTCTAAAATGTTTCCACCACTCTTCCACCGGGGTCTCCGCGGGGGACGGGTTTAGTGGATCTATGGCCCCTCCCTCCGGCGGCCGGGGCGGGTGGCGGGGGCGCGAGTGACCCGAGGACGACCCGCAGGTAGAACCGGAACTCGTCGTAGGAGTCGGATCTGTGGAGGACGGCGAACTCGAGCAGGTCGAACCATGCCTGCACCACCGACTGCTTCAGGTCGAGGGCCGAGTCGAAGGGTGAGACGGGTCCTCTCTCCCCTGTGACCAGTTCGGCGGAAGAGACCTCGGAAGACGTTCGAAAGACTACGGAAGGACCCCACGGGGTCTCGGGGGTTCTGTTCTAGCTGTAAATCGCTTCCGACTAAGTGTGCTGTTGGGGGTGAGGGCGGGGACTTTGTCTCTTTCACGACGCACTCGGACAGAAAAAAACCCCGCCCCCTCCTCCCCTTTCGCGTCTCCCCACGCATGTGAACGAGTCTTCTCGCACTCCCCTCCCCGACCCTAACCTTGGGTCGTGGTATGGTGAGGTCTTGGGCGGACGGATGCACCGGCGCAAAGACTGCAATAAAGGGTGAACATACTGGAACTTGTCCGAGATGCCGACGACAAAGAGACCGATCCGTCGCCCTGCCCGACCCGAGTAACTAGAGACCAAGGTGGGTAGGTAACAACCCCCCAGGTCCACTCACCCCTGTCTACTCTTGGGGTCCTTACGACCCTCCAAACGCCCCTCGTCCCGACGGAAGGAGTAGTCAGGACCCAGTTCCTCAAACTCCATCCCGTTTCCTCGTTCCGTCCGTCAGCACACACACACACACACACACACACACACACACACACACACACTCTCTCTCTCTCTCACACACACACACTTACTCGTAAGAAGAGTTCTCTGAGACGAATCCCCTACCCCGTCCTATACCCGAGTCCCGAGTCAGTCAGGTCCCCAACTCTGGGTCCGGAGGACCTTCCTGCTTGTGAAGATGGTCCTGGAGTCCCAGGCGGAGACATTTTACCCCTCTTAGGGTCGAGGAGACCTCCGAATTCGCTCTCAATCTCCTCTACACACACTACTGTCGTAGAGGACACAAAACTTAAGAAGGACACACCTGTCGTGAAACGACTCTTGAGTGTCTTGGTCGGGAACGTTCCACGTCTGACTCCTGTCGGTGACACGTCCAGGTGTAGGAAATGTGCAGTCTGTCAGGACAGTAGCGAGGTGAAATGTCTACCCTTTTGACTCCGTGTCACGTCCCTCCGGTGTGTCGACCATCTCGACTATGACCTTCGGTACCCGGTGGGTATAGGTGCGAATTGGTGTGTAAGACAGAGGGGGCGGGGGCTAGGAAAGAGTCGACACGTTGGACCTCTTCACTGAAGAAGAAGGGGTCCGAGTCTGAGACGCGAGACTCGTGCGTAGAGGAGTAGGCGCGGGTCGCGCGAGCGTGGGTCGGTGTCGCGTGGAACTACAGGAGCCGCAACCGCCGGACGTCGAAAAGGGCCTTCACGGGTAGTCAGAGGTCGTGTAACTATTGAAGGACCTCCATGGCCACTATCATATCCGGACACAGGACCCCGTTGTTTCTACTTGTACCGTCACGGTCGGGACCAGGGGGACGTCTATCCTGGGTCTCTGGTCGGGTGTTGGGGCTCGTCCTCTAGACGGGGTACGCTGTGTCCGCGACCTCGGTCACTGGAGCCAACGAGACTTAGGGTCTGTTTAATGGGCTATGATACCCGGAGTCGAGAGTGGAGGAGAATCCAGACAGACACGACCTCTACTTTAATTTTAGTGTACCCATTTGTGGTTCGGGGTTTGACGGGGGTCTCACCTGTATGACGTTAAATAACCGTTCGTCACTTTGTAAGTAAGTTATTCGTAAGGTGGGTCGGGGATGGTAAAGGGTCCGTGACAAGTTCTCTTGTGTCGTTCCCTTGTTCTGTCTGTTTTTAGTCTTGAAGGGAGTACCAGGTCACCAATTCTGAAACGTGAAGGTTGCGTCCCGCGCGTCCGAGTTAGGAACCAGCCCCTTGATTCTAGGGTGTACGGAGTACCGTTCCGGTTTTTTTTTTTTCTGACTGTTTTTAGGGGTCGAGGATCAGGATCGAGTCGGTGAAAAGAAAAGGTCCCAGAGCGAGAAGGTGTCTGTCATTTTAAGGGATGAAGAGTCTTGACACCACTTTTCACTACTCTATTTTTCGGACTGTGTATCTTTCCGAAATCTTCTGTCAGATGGTATCGTTAGTAATGTGCACAACTCCTTTTATTTACCCTTCTCTGACGGGTCGATACCCACATTATCGCAGGATAACGACGAGATTGTTTATAGTGTTTGATTCGCTGAATCTCGACATTTTTAAATAAGGGAATGTCTCAAGACCTTCAGTGTTCAGGTTTGACCAAGTCGTCCTGACCCGAATAACACTTCTGAACTCCCTTGTGAGACGAAGGAACGAAAAAGGTCGCAGATCTCCGACGGATATAAGGAACCGAATACCGGAACGGAGTGAGACTGGAGACGAATTTAGTAGTGTAGCGGAGACTGTGACTGGAAAAACGGAGTGAGAAGATCCCCTGGGAACACCAATGTGACCCGGGTAGACTTGTCATGTCCTGTATCTCTTCCTTTATCGGTTGGGTGAGGTCATAGGAACGGACCCTTTAGGGTGTCTGTCTTCTCGGACCGCCCGAGGTCAGACACCCCAGAGTTCCTCAGCCTGTCCTGAATCGCTGAGTTGTTGTCTTATGAAGTCATATGTCTTAACACTTTTTCTTTCACTTTTCACAGTTCCTCTTTTTGTTTCAAACGTCGTACTACAAAAACGTTGAGAAAGACGTGTACCTATGTGGGGACACATACGGTCGTTGATCTGTATATAAGTCTACGTTCCCCAAAAAAAACAAAGTATTTTCATTTCAGTATGAGAAATTTGTTTTGTTTGTTATGTCCTAATGAAGAGGTGGATTGAGTTAGTGTGGAGGTTTGTGAGAAAACGGTATATAGCTGTCTAAGACCCGCACCTGTAGAAACCCCCGGTAGTAAGTTGGTTTGTCTCATCCGATTTAGGGCTTAGACGGTTACTGATCGATGCACTACTGATCGTCCTGACGATCCTACGGATGAATTTAAAGTTAAAGTCGATTTTGTTGTTTATTGAAAGTCTTATACCTATGACGTACCTCCCGCAAATATAATCATTAATAAGTAACACATAGACTTTAAGTCAAAATTGACTCGTAGGAAATAAACGGTTCAGAACGTTGGAACCAAGAACCAGTTCTATGAATTGAGACACGGAGTCAAAGGAGTGGACGTTTCATTCCAATTCCTTATGGATGGAGTATCCCCGACAATACTCCTAATCTCCTCAATTATAACGATTTATAAATTGAGTCCCGAATAAACAACAAGTCAACGAGTCAGGACAGACTGAGAAACGCTAGGGTACCTGACGTCGTACGGCCCGAAGAGACAGGAAGTGACAGAGGACCTCAAACGAGTTTGAGTACAAGTAACTCAGTCACTACGATAGATTAGTAGAGTAGGAGACGACGGGGGAAGAGAAAAACGGAAGTCGTGAATCATCCTCGACAGTCACGATAATACCGACTACAGTAACGGTAAATATTGGAAGATAAGCGGAGTCTTATTTCAGAGGTGGTACCAGGTGTTCCGGGGCACACTAATCGAGGTCGGGCAGAGACTGAAGCAGAGGGGAAGAGAGTGAGACAGAGTTCGGTGTGACCGGAGGAGACACCGGAAGATGAGAGACGAGAGGAGGTGGTATGTCGGCAACGGGTCCGACAAGCAAGACGGACCTTATAAGAAGGGCCGTGAGGTCTAGAGTCAAGTTTACTAGGGAGGAAGGAGAAACTGGTAGTGACGACCACCAGGTGAGAATCGTCGGGGTCGGAAAAGATCACTCGATCCGATCAGAAGCTCCCGTCCCCCGAACGAGATTTACTTGATTCCTTTTCCCTTGAGTTCGACGTTAAGACACAGACGTCTCTTAAGTACCCCGTTTCCAGAGTCGACGACCCACCCCTGGACGGTGTGGTGTGTGTCCTTGAGCCTTACTAGACCAGGTCTCTGTCGTTGTACAGGTAAGGATCACTTTCGACATCCTAAGCCCGGTACTTAGTCCCGTGAACTCCTAGAAAATTTCAAGGTTTAAGGGATTCTGGTATCCAAAGTATCACAAACTGTCTGTGTGTGACCTTATTTACTCGTAAAAGGTACGGGGTACGGGTAGTATGAAATTTGATGTTGAGGGTACTCGAGGGACTGCACTCTTGTGGGATCAATCGATGGTAGTGGTCGAGTCGCACGATGACCCTTTACATCCAAAAACAAAAAAAAAAAAGAAGGGGGTCGAAGGAAGAACTCCCCTCCCGCAGAATTTCCTCGTTTCTCTAAATCCACACACCCCCCACCCCCCGTCCCCGGGCCCCCGCCCTACGTCTAAAAGATAGATTTTAGACTGGACTAAGGGGTATGGAATATCAGTCTCTCTCTGAATTTTAGACTGTCTGTGTGTGTGTGTGCGGGAGTTCAAAAAGTGGTGCAGTTTCGGGACCCTGACGTTTCTTACCGTCCGTTTGAGGTTCGGTGTAGGCATCGGTGGGTCGCCGTTGCCCCCTCGCCCTTGACATCACGGTGGCGTTTGTGTACCGACCGTTCGTCCCGTCCCGGTGAGTGTCCCGAGAGCCAGCGCCCGAAGAGGAGGAACCCGCAGGGGGCGAGGTCCCCGTGCCGGTCTTGTCGCGCGTCGTCGTCATCTCTACCGTCCTCCTTCTCCCGACGTGCCCCGGGTCTCCCTCCGTACCGCCGCACCAGACAGCCCCCGCCTCTCCACCTTATACAGACAGGGTTCTGAGGAGGAGGGGGACCTGGGTCCTCAGACCTGAAGGTCGCGGCGAGGGGCGGGGGAAGGTTCTTAGTTCTAAGTTTCGCAAATCAATAGGCCTGGATCCTCAGACTCGGAAAGGAAGGAGTCTGGGTCCTCAGGACCGAAGGTCGTAGGAGAAGCGAATGTGAGCCCTTAGGTCCCAGAGCTGGGGGAGAAAGGGATTTGGGTTTCCAGCTCCGGGGTCGGAGGAAAAGAGGGTCCTGGATCTCCATGGCCCCAGGAGGGGGCTCTAGGTCAAAAGGTCGGGAGGCCAGGGGGCGGAGGGAAGAAGGGTCCTGGCTTCTCAGATCCTGGGAGGTCGGGGAATGGAGAGGAAGTGGCGTCTCCCGCAGAAGGACCGTATCCTGGAGCCCTCGAAAGAACCACAAAAGGGGGGATCCGGTGCGGGTGAAAGGGCGTCTCCTACGCTAGAGTCGTCGGACTAACCAGGTGCGACCGAGGTCCAAGGAGCCCTAGGACAGGTCGCCGAGGCGGGGAACAGCTTCAGCGACCGGAAAAGAGCTTTCGGATCGGAGGAAAAAACCTTCGGGATGGAAAACTGCGGTGTATCGGACGAAAAATCCTCTTTCTTGTCTCTGAAGGTTTCTCTTGATGTTGAGGGAGAGCCTGGCCCCGTTTTACTCAGATGAAGGCGCCCGTAGAACCGGAGAAACCGAGTACCCTCAACATCAAAAGAGTAAATAAAAGAGCGGACCTGCACCGACATTTAATGTCCAGCTATCATCAACCGTGTCCAGTGTAATATTCAAAGAATACATTCTTTCTTTTCTCGAACGCTGCTCCCGGGAGCGTCCAGGGAAATTCCTTGTGAACGTGCAAGAAAGATAAATCTTGGGGACCTCGTCCCAACGGACCGACGTCGTCTCCGGTTTCCAGTAACGAAACAACCTTCATCTTGCGCCCCACCCCAGTCTTCCCTCCCCCTAATCCCGTCCAAGGTTCCCTTAGGGGGCGTGAGGGAGACTCGGGAGAAAAGAGGGGACGAATGAAGGGTCTCTGGGTCTCTAATAGCTCCACCAGTCAATACAAATCTTTGACCGGTCTGTCCTTTCCTTAACTCCACACTAACACTTTTCGGAGAGATCCGTCCTCTTCTCCTCTCCAGAGGTCCTAGAGTCCGTCCATCCATGACCCCCAGACCCTAGTGACCCCTACTCCACAAACCCCAGGTCTCAGAACTCAAGAGTACAGACCCACTTCCTCTCTCAATCTATAACCCCCTTCTCGTTCGACCTGAGGACCCGAGGACTATCACCACTTTCGACCTTTGTCCGAAGTCCCTGGGATTGTTCATAACCGTGACCTTGAACCCAACGGACCCAGGTCCTCTTTTAGGGTTCGAATTCTAGTCCACAACCTCCCGTCTCGGATAACCCTACAACCCAGACCAAGGACTGAGAAACAAAACGAAGAGGTCCTACAGAACCCTTTCACTATGTACCTTCTTTCTCATTCACCCCCTTTACCCTACCCGTTCCCATCTCTACCTCCCCGTTCCCCCGCGAAACTAATATGGTTGTGGACGAGTCGTCGAGACCAGAGGATTACTACACACGGAACGTCCTTCCCCGACCCCCGAACCTGAAGACCCAGGATGGATGGATTGTCCTCCCTCGATGTCTACTCCTGGTGACCCAGACTTTCTCCTTCCCGACCCCCGAAACTCAGGACTCTATCCTCCCCGAACTCTAGAGACTGGGGACCTGAGATCTATCCGGTCACGTCCCTCTTTCTTGAAGTCGTGACCGCCTCGTCTGAGTCCAAGATAGAGAAGACACTGGAGTGTTCACAAGTCTTGGGATTCAACCCGTCACCCTTCTTCCCCTTCCCGAGAACCCGTTGCCCCCACGGGCGAACGACAGTGATACTCGGACGTGGAGAGTCCCGGGACCCTCTACTCGAACGGCGATACTCTGACGTCTTCGACCTTGTCGTCCATGACACGGGTCCTTAGGACGGTTGGGAGGGGAAGGTAGAAGGTATGGGAGAGTCCTCAGGGTGGGGGTCCTGAACTAGACCCTCACCCGGAGTGACCGAGAGAGCCTCAGAGTTCAAAACGTTAACCCTTTGCTCTTTTGTCCTTAAACCTTAGGAGTCCTTCGTTTAGAACCACTGTTCTGAGGCTTTAAAGATTCCTTGTTCCCAAGACCCAGGAATCCTAAGGATCCAGGAAGCCCTCCTCCCCGGACCTACGGTCCTGAGTCCCAAGATACCTTCCTCAACGACTGTCTGCCCTCCGGACCTTGAGGGGGAACGGGGTCCGGGGGAAAGTGGGGACAGAAGGTCAAGCCAAGGATCTGGGGGTGGGGTGGAGAAGAGGCGAGGGCGTCACCGCAGACAAACTCTTCTTCGTCGCTGCCTTCGCGGTTCTCGGGGAGTACCAAGTCCGGTTAGGACTGCGAAGTCACGCCGGCGCCTCTGGCTCCGCCGCCCTCTTCGCGAAGAGCCGACTGTCGCCACTCCTTTCCACAGGGCTCAGGCCGTCCGCGTGTCCGACCTCCCTCCCCGGACACCCTCACGCCACCCCCGACCCCGATTTCCCGGATCTCCCCTCCCCGGACCACCTCGAGCGCCTCCCACCCCCGCGAAACTATCTAGAAACCCGCCCCGGACACTCTCAAGCCCCTGCACCGGTCTCTCTAGCTGTCACGCCCCATACCACGTACATCTCCACCCGGGGCTTTCTTAAGACACTAAGCCGATCCCACCTCGGACCCTCTCGGCCCCTGGCGGGTCTCTCACGCCCCTGCCCCAGATTCCTCAGCACCTTGAGCACCCGAACCCTCTCAACCCCCTCTACGGACCTTTTCGCGGCCCTGCGTCGAGGACTCTTTGGCCTCCCGACTTCATCCGTTTCGGGGCCCCGGTCCGGACCCATTAAATTTCGGCTAAATGACCTCTCGGGCGCACCCTGACAAATGTGTGCCTTAGCGCTGTCAAATCACCACCCCGACACGAACAAACTCAGAACTCCAAGCCCAAGACTCACCCAGAGCCCCCCAACCCATCAGTTAGTCCCCGCTCCAAACCCTCTGGTCGCTCCTCCGCCTAGAAGAGTCTCCTGGTTCTAAAATACGAAGCACAATTACCCGGAGCGGTGTGGAGGGTCCGGGGTCCTTGGGAAAGGAAGTCCTCTTACACGGTCTCCGCGTAAACACGGGACCTAGGGTGCCATAGGACCCGTAGCACTCGACGCCACCTCTACCGTCACCGCTCGCACTAGGAGACGACGGCGGCTGTCTTCGTCCATTAGAGTTTAGGAACCCGCCAACTATGGGGTCTTGAGGTGAGGGGGATCTTGGGTCCTCAGGTCTTGGTGAGTCAGGAACGACAGAGGTTTCCTGGGGGCGCCCGGGCCTATATGAAGTGGCGTTCCTCAGGTCCAGTACTTGGAAGAGGTTAGGGGTCCTTAGACGTAGAGGTCGGGAGAAGGAAGGGACCATAAGTCTTTAGGGTCAGAGGTCAAGAGGAGGGAATGAACTGATGGTCCGTCAAGACTAGACCTCAACCTCCTTTAGAGGCACCTCCTACAAGGACGGAGTGGTAGAGGAACACTTCTCGGAGACCCCTGAGAAAACGTTGCGTTTCCGACCGATCGGACGGTTGCTAGACCATTAAAGACACTGTGACCTACTTCAGACCAGGGGACCAGGTACACCGTGAAGGAGGGGGAAAAAACACTTTCGAGACAACTCTATATAAAGTGTATAATATGTTTAAGTGAGTAAATTTTAACATGTCAAGGTACCAAAAGTCACAATAAATGACTCTACACGTTGTGTGTGGTGTTACTTAAGATCTAATAATTAATAGTAATGGGTGTTTTCTTTTGGGATACATAAAATAGTCAGTGACGGGGTGGGCTGGGGGTAAAGAGGGTCTGGATTCATTGATGATTAAATTAAAGACAGAGAAATCTGTGAAGTATATATCTTATTATGTCATATATTAAAGAACACTAACCGAAGAAAACGTCGTACAAAAGTCACAAGTAGATAAAATATCGTAATAGTCATAAAGTAAGGAAAAAGAATTATTGTAAGTTACCGTCCCTGTAAAGGAAAATAAGAGTACTGAACTGGTCACTAAAGTTATTGTCCTGAGACCCAATATTGCGGTTTGAACGACGGAGGAGGGTAAAATCAAGGGGTCAGAGCTCCTACGAGAGAGACCCTGTTTCCTTTCTCTCCTGAGATTGGGGAGGGACAGGAATCTAGGTCCCGTCAGTGTCTGAAGAGTTGAACACGTGTATCCCCTCCTCCTCCTAGACCGTTCACTCCAACTACTATTTATTCATCCTCAGCCTTTGGATCCTCAAGACTGGAAGAGGTCGATCGTGACTACTGGAACAGGGTTCGAGAACCCTGGGTGCACAGGACTCGAGTCAGAAAAGTCCCGAAAAAAAAAGATGGGGAATCCGCGGTCACGACTCCTGTTCTCGCTTAATGTTCTACAACCTTTACTTATGCTTCACGGGTCACGGTCTAGTTCGGGACCTTACCCACCACTGCCACCGGAACCTCTGAACCGGAGGTTGTTCCACCCTCCACCGTGTCGGTTATTCCTATATCCTCCTCCTCCCGATCAGAGTCCGAGCGCCCCGCGATTTTAAGACGTCGGGTTAGTTCCCGGGAAAAATGACCACCCACCTTGGACAATACAAACCCGATCGTCTTCAAGAAACACACGTGGTAAATAAAAGTTGGATCTCCTAGCCTTAACTACACTCGTATATGAAATTTTGGGTCGGGTGGTTTTCCGCCACTCGAAACCTCTCCCACTTTATCACTATCCTTTCCTGGTCTACCGTGAGTAAAACCATACTTACTTTCGCTCTATCAAAGTCAACTCTTCTAGACCCGTCATAATATACAACAATTATATATCTGGGCCACTGGTACCCATAATTTCCTTACCCGTTATGAAAGTTCTCCTAAGAGGTTAACCATCCACTTTACCCACACCGGTCAACCCAATGACCGGTTAGTTATTTACTTCGCTAGAACCCCAAACTCGAACCCTTAACTTACATGACCGGTTTGTCGTCCGTCGACTCTATAAACTGGTTATCTGTCTTTGACCAGATTTGCTGCCTTGGGACTCGACCCTACCGGTTCGTGATCAACCGTTTCGCCCCTCGCCCCCTCCCACTCGCCCACTCCCACTCGCCCGACTCCTCCCGTTCGGAGCCGACAGAGAGTTGAACTTAAACCACGCACCCGGTCCCGCTTCTGGACCTTCTCTTCTTTCTCCTCGGCCTCAAATGGTACTCCTTTAGGGGTCCCTGCCGGCTGCTTCACCACAGGCTCCCGCGCACGCCGCGCCCGTCACCGCTACACCCCTCGAGCGGGGCGTTCGGAGGGACGCGGGGTCCGGGAGCCGACCCGCTCCTGTACTTTCGGATACACGACGTCGGTCGCTACGCGCCAGTGTGCCACGTCACAGCGTAGTCGGCGTCGTTCCCGCCCCATCTGTTCCCGTACAAGGGAAAGATGATGGAGATGGACCTCCGTTGGGTGCCGGCCTTCCACACCAGACCGTCGAACCTTTGTTCAGGGTGGAGCGTCCCAGAACTCACTCTAGTTCTGAATGAATCCGCTTACCTTCGGAACGAGAAGTGACTCGATCCTGATCAGTCGAGGTTGCAGTCCGGGACGGGAAGTCTCTTGACCCGAGGAAATAAGAGTCTCGGGTCACCGTATCCGGGAGGGGTAGGGTATTGGGTCCGAACAGGTGAAAGCTTAACTCGACCGGAAAGAGTGTCGATCCGGTACGGAGGAGTCTCAGGGTTTGCGGTGGGGAATGTCTGGGAGGTCCATAAACGGTGGAAAACAACCCCGAAGGGATCATCGAGTCGACCATTTCTTAGACGGACGTTACGTCCTCTGGGGCCAACCTAAGGACCCAGCCCTTCTAGAGGACCTCTTCCCTTGCCGATGGGTGAGGACCTATAAGACCGGACCTCTTAAGGTACCTGAAACACCAGGTACCCCAACGTTTCTCAACCTGTGCCGACTCGCTGAAAGTGAAGAGTGAACCAGGTTTAGATCTGGGATCAGGGTGGGTTAGGACTCTGTCGAGGGCCGGGGAGAGTCTTCGATTCGATAAGGTAACTATCGGTTCGATTCGGGGAGAGTCAGTCCAGTAAAAAGAGAGTGCACACTGACGGAGAGTTAATAAGTAAGAGGGGGTCTTTCTCCGAAAAGGGGATGAGTCACGGTCTATCCCAAAAGTGTCTACTTTGTGATTTCAGGACGACATTACAAGGTTCACTTCGGGAAGGGATAAGATTTTGGTCCGGGACGGACGGTCCGTTCAAGCGGGGACGGAACCGAAAGGGAGTAGGGACCCGGGTTATAGACTTCCTCATCCCCCTCTATAATTCTACACTTTACTTCGAGGGGAAAGCCCTGGGTCCACTGTGGGACGTAGATGGTCGTTCGGAGTCAAGTCAACGAGTCAGTAAAAGTTGAGACACTCGGGTACCTCACGTCGTGCCGTCTGAAGGGACAGGTAGTGGTTGAGGGTCTCGAATGAGTCTGAGTACAGGTACTCAGTACTACGGTACGTAGGTAGAGTAGGAGACAGTAGGGGAAGAGGGCGGAAGACAGAAAGGTTCGTAGGTCCCAGAAAAGGTTACTTCTTCTGGAAACGTAATCCACCAGTTTCATAACCTCAAAGTCGAAGTCGTAGTCAGGAAATTTACTTATAAGTCCTGACTAAGGGAAAGGAAAGGTCGTTCGGAATCCTGTGAATGACGAGGTAATGGGAAAGGGGATAGAACCCTCTGCCATAAAGGAACAAAAACCTGGGGACACACGTGCGATTCAGTGAAGTCAGGAAAAGTTGAGACACTGGGATACCTGTCATCGGGTGGTCCCAGGAGACAGGTACCCTAAGAGGTCCGTTCTTATAACCTCACCCAACGGTATGGAGGAGGTCCCCTAGAAGGACTGGATACCAAGCTTGGATGTAGAGATTCCAGAGGACGTAACCGTCCAACGAAGAAATGGTGATCGTGACGGCGGTGGTCCCTTCGGACCCAGAAAGCCTGGGGATCGAGATCGGTTTATAGTCTTCAGCTAAGATTACCCGATAAATAGTGTAGGTGTCGTGAAGGAAGACCGCCCTGCGTTCTCTTTTACCTCGTTTTGGAGATTAATGGAGTAGAGGAACCTGGGATGTCTGGACAGAGCCCTACCCCTGTTAAAATACCCGTTTCAGTCCACCCGTCTCAAGACTACACACACGATTTGTCCACCGTTCCCCACCCTCCTTCCCCTGTCAACTTGATGTAAAGGGTCGTCAGGTCCCCATGTTTAAGGTGGACGAGATCTTGACAAAGAGAATCCCTGACTACCCAATACATCGGGAAGTTCAACATTGAGGTCCCACCAACCCCTATCTTGACTTCTGCAACCTCCGTTCGGACCGTAATTTCTGTAAACTGAAGAACTCGCCGTCCCTCGACCCTGAAGATTCAAGGACACTGTCTTCTCCCGAGTATATACACTCAAGACAGAATCTCCTTCTCGCAAGGATTTCCGGGTTCCGTCCTCGGATTTTTAGGAAGAGGGGTCTCCTTCTCTCCCTGGACCCTGACCATCTACCTTGCTCAGAATACATCTCCTACGTAACTTTCTGAACTACTCTACTGTACCCTTTCGTTTTGTCTTTATAACAAAAATAAGACTGGTAAAGGGAGGACCTCGTCTAGATTACAGAACCCGTGGTTCAAGTCGTAGAAGCTGTTACCCCACTTAGGCCTTTCCTTTGTAAAAAAAGGCCTCTGTCGAGTCTAGTCCCTCCTCGATCCTCGACATACAATACACTCACAGGCCCCCNNNNTACTCTCTCTCCTCATCTTGCCACCCCTCCCTCTTTCTTCGGCCAGTTTACCTCGTATGGTGGGAGTCCTCTGGTTGCAGAACCCTAAGGCTCCCGGGGCCTTTTACTTACAATAATAAGGCCTTTAGTTGCGGGTCTTGGTCTCTTAGACACAGGTCGGTTTTTTACACTCAGGTGGTTTGAACTCTTAGAGACCCAGTCACCTCCTCCTTCCAGACCCCCTGGCCGGTCTCTACGATTCTCCTCTCCCCCGGCCACCTAACGCATTCCAGTGTATTCGGCCCTCCGAAAACAGTCTGAATATACAGAATCCTTCTCTTTTGAACCCTGAGTTTTAAGACGAAAGGCTCCTTTTTTCAACCAACCATCAACCGATTGGTGTCGAGGGATGAAATGGGAATTCCTTGTTCTTAGCGAGGACTCAGCGGAGTTTGCTCCCCGGTCGGTCCCGGACCAGGACTACGTTTTATTTCGGGGTAGCACCTTGCTGGTCTCGCCGCGGATGCACGAGTTAAAAGTACCAGCCCAGTGTGCCCGGAGACAGTTCTTGAAGGTCTAGCACGTAGGCCTACTGGCACTCGAGGATCCTTGGCTAAATGGAACCGTTCCCCCGACCTCCTTTTCATGAGGAGGGTAATCGCGAACTCGCTAAAACGACCCTCCCAGCTGAGGTGCGATAACGTTTCGGATATCCCTTCACATCACATGTGCCGACTTTCACTTCAGCGAGTCAGCACAGGCTGAGAAACGCTCAGACAGGTACCCTAAAGGGTCCGTTCTTATGACCTCACCCAACGGTAAAGGAAGAGGTCCCCTAAAAGGGCTGGGTCCCTAGCTTGGACTCAGAGGCCGTAACGCCCGTCTGCGAAATGGCAGACTCGGTGGTCCCTTGTACGGATTCCCGGTACATTTGTGTGAAGGGCCTAAGACCCGCCTTATTCCCGCGGCGTGTCGGAGAGCCCTCAGCATCAAGAGCGCCGAGTCTCCGGGCGCCGTCCCTTGATTGTGTGGGAGTCAAGGAGTGAAGGAGAAATCGCCTGATGAAGCACGAGGTCAAACCAGCATATCGGGGTCTGCGCAAGTAGTACCTGAAGGCGAAGGGTGAAACGGGAGAGGTTCGGAAACGGTAGACGAACAGGTCAAAGCTACCCTTCGACCGTACACTCATTTAAGTTATTTATTGAGAGTAGTCGAAGACACGGACGAGTAAATTTCTTTCCCGGAGTCGTACGGAAGATAATGTACTCAAATGATTATTGGTTATAAATGATCTACCGCGGACCCGCAGGGCAAGACACGAGATCGCTCACCCGAATACCCGTTGTGAACGAGAGGACTTTAGTGTCAGGCTAGTACCCCCTACCCAGAATTGTTTTTAAGTTTTACGAGCGGACGAAATTTCCTCCTTCTATATTCTACCGACCCAGTCTCGTTCCGTAGAGATTTTATATATATGAAAATACGATGTAGACTTATTGGTGTTCGTTGATCGACTCGGTCTCTCCAGTCCCTGCCCGTGTAGTCCGTCGTCGAGTATGTTTCCACCTTCCCCCCAACCACCAAAAGTCTTACTTTCCGATCACATCGTAGTCGGACGACCCCTTGGTCACCCCTCCCCGTCCCATACTCCGACCTGGCCCACGTCCTGTAAACCTCGTGAGAACAAACTTGACGACTCTAAAAAATTCAACCTCGTCATTCATCCTACCCATTAACTTCTGAACGTACTCACCTACTTTCTTGTTAATGTTATCATCGGTTGTGATTGTACAATAAGTTGTTTGTAACAAAATTAATACTGAATAAAACCCTAGAATGTTTGAGAATTCCATACACGTCAACAATCGACGTAAAATGTCTTTTCCTTTCAAATACCTGTATCCTAAATATTTACACTTTAGTCCATGTAAATATTCACATTTTCGGAACCCCTTGAGTGTAGACGGTCATCTCTCCTATTCAGAAACATAAAGTCCTCGTTTAATCACTCAAGTTGAGGGTCTGGGAAACCCCTCTATTGACAGGATCCAAATTATTTTACATCCGTCTTCGTTTTTTTTTTTTCTGCTGTTTTGGGTAGTCAGGAATCAAGTTTCTTCGGAGGCCTAACCTTCTCCGTCTAAGTTCCCTACTACCCTTTACGTCAAATAGAAGGTACCTTCACGCCCGGAAATACATAAGGGGAGAGTTGATAGAACCCCTGAGTCCTCATCACTTACGACAGTCGAGTCTGTGTGTGCCTCTGCGACGAATAATGTTTTTCGAAATAAGTAATATATTTGGTTGTCAGTTTATTTATTTATCAATTGTGTTCTTGATGAAGTGTAATGGGTGCGGAGGGTGACTCCAGATCCGTTCCTCTGTTTGTCCCTCCCCTCCCTCTTCGGTCTCGTGCCGAATTCCCACACCGGACCTCCCCCCTGTAGCCACTCCAGGCCCATCCCTGTCCCTGCCACCGGTCCCTTCACCCTCCCAAGGGCTCTGCACGGGTCCGGGACCGGGCCCGTCGTCCCCACTCCATCCCTGGGTCGAGGAGAACCTGGACCCGCTACGCAGCCCGTTTCGCCGAAGCTAGGGCCCGCTTGACGAGGGTCCCCGGAGACGCCCGCCGGACCCGGCCAGGACGGGTCTGTTGGTCCCCTACCTGCCTCTGGAAGAGTCTCTTCGCGTGGACCTCTACCTGCCCGTGTCTGTACCCCTCTGTGTGTGTGTGTGTGTTCTATTTTCCCGGTGTCCACCCCTCCACCCCTCTTTCTCTTTGTTGTTTTTTTTTACTCAACGTGTTGTTACGAACAGTAGACCGAACAATAGAGAGGACGGTTCACTAAGGAGTCGACTGAGTGACTTCCATCTCCACCCCGGGACCCCAACTGTACTCGAGTCTCCGAGGAAGGAGGGTGTCCCCGGTCGGAGAACGTTTCCTAACGTAATTGCACTTGTGTTGGGAGGGTTACCTCGAGTGTACGTTGGGAGACGTTATACCCCTTCGGTCCTCAGCCCCGGAGGTCAGGAAACCAGGGGTCCAGGTCCTCACGACCGAGGGTCGGGAGAGTAGGGAGTGGAGTTCTTAGATTCAAGAGTCATGGATGGAAAGACCAGAAGCCCTCTCCAAGTTCCAGGTCTACGGACCACCCCCAAACACGTCTGAACTCGGCAGAAACGTCAGCCTCCCCGTCGGCTCCTCCTCGGGTCCCTCCACCCCCGAAGAGAGGTCCATCTATCTACCGGTGAGCCTTCCCCGTCCCGAGTCGAAGAGGGCTGAAGAGTCCTCAAAGGGGAGGTAGACAAAAGAGAAGTCCGACTATTTAGACCAGGGACTCCTCCCGTGAGACCCAGACTTCCCTCCCCGACCCAGGGTTCAGTCGACGAGGACTAAGTAGTAGAAGGAGGAGTATGAGTAGAAGGAGGAGGCACAGAAGAGGACCAGCTATGTGGGTCCACGAGTCCTTCCGTGAACACCCACCCTACCGTCTCCTCTGGGACCGAAGAGGGAGTAGAAGTCAACGAAGACTTAGTGTCAGGAGGAGAAGGAGACACAGAGGAGGACCAGCTATGTGGGTCCGTGAGTCCTTCCTTGAAAAGTCTCTCTACCGTCTCCTCTGGAGCCGAAGAGGGAGTAGAAGTCAACGAAGACTTAGTGTCAGGAGGAGAAGGAGACACAGAAGAGGACCAGCTATGTGGGTCCGTGAGTCCTTCCTTGAAAAGTCTCTCTACCGTCTCCTCTGGAGCCGAAGAGGGAGTAGAAGTCAACGAAGACTTAGTGTCAGGAGGAGGAGGAGGCACAGAAGAGGACCAACTATGTGGGTCCGTGAGTCCTTCCGTGAACACCCACCCTACCGTCTCCTCTGGAGCCGAAGAGGGAGTAGAAGTCAACGAAGACTTAGTGTCAGGAGGAGGAGGAGGCACAGAAGAAGACCAGCTATGTGGGTCCGCGAGTCCTTCCGTGAACACCCACCCTGCCTTCTCCTTCGGGGGTAAAGGAGACTTAGTGTCAGGAGGAAGAGGAGGAGGAGACACTAGCGTGACCTACCTACGACGGTCCAGGACTCCCTCCCGGAGACCCGATCTGAACACCTCACACCGGGACCCAGTCGTAGAGGAAAGGGTCGGACAAACAGGAAGAGGAGGAGTCCGAGGAGAGGGTTTGTTGTAAGGGTCCTGGACTCCACCCTCGGATGTCTACTCCCCATGTACCTCCAGAAGCACCGACGAAGTCAGAGACAAGAAAGAAGACACCGAGGTAAGTGGCCCGGCGTGTGGGATTCTCGAAGAGGTAGGAGGAGGAGGAGGAGAAGGAGGAGGGGACCCGTTGTGAGGGTCACACTGTTTCCTTTTCTCTTGGCCCAGTGAAGCAATGGAGGTCATTGGCGAAGAAGGAATCTAAGGAAGAGGGGTCCTTCCAGACCATCTCTAGAATAGTCTTCCGACTCCCCGTCCCCTCGTCCGACCGGTAGGTATTTAAGAAGGACGAGAGATCCCTGTGGTCAACGAAGAAGGAGTGACATGAAAAGTAGTGGTAGTAGCCTTTCAGGGGTCTGAAGCCCTTCTCTTACGAACCGAAGGTCCAGTCCCGTCCGGGGACCCCTCCGAAGAGGCAGGAGGAGTCGACGAGGTGACAGAAGCCAGAGGAGAACTCCCACGGACGGGGTCCCCCGTACCATCCACCGGTCTCTTCGGAAACGAAGTAGGAGGTCCGGTCGAGGAGGGACTAGACGAAGTTAATGACGAAGGTGGACGGTCCCGAGACCTCCAGGACCCGGGGAGTCCTCCGAGGTCCGGGCCAACTCTTCCGGGTAGTCGCCCCTGTCGTCCTTCTTCCCCACCCATGGTGAGGTCCCCCGTCCAACTACCCCATAAACGGGACCTCGGTAGACAGACCCGACCCCTTTCTCGTCCCTTTTTCCTCCCAGTCCAAATCTTCGGTAAATCCCTTACCGTAGTCTCCTACTGGAACTCAGTATCGTTGTCTTTATCATTGTGTTTGTCGTTACATTCTCAAGGACGGGGTGTAAGGAAAGACTAGGATCGGTGAGGGTAGAGACTGGAAACAAAGGGGTGGAGAAGAGAGTTTTGGGTCCTCAGGGGTCAAAGAGGAAGGGACTCAGGTTGTTCGGGGATCGGGGTAGACTAGAGTTTGGGCTTTCAGGACCAGGGTCCTTCGGTTTTGCGTCCAGGAGATGAATGAAGAGAACTCCTGTTTCAGGATCAGGAACGAAGAGAGTTGAGGACTCCTGACTGTTTAATCGAGGGCAGTGGGTGGGGGCGGAACCTTTGAGTTTTTAAGGCTAGGGACCTACCAATGAAGAGACCCCTGGGTTCTCAGACCGAGGGCCTGGGGAGGAGGCAGACGAAGTCCTGAGAGTTTAAGGGTTAAGAAAGACGAAGGATTCAGCCTCGGGACCCCAAGGAGGGTGGGGAGGTCTTGGGGAGTCCAAAGGTCCGGAAGGAATCTTGGGTGGCCTTAAGTCTTCAGACTCGAGGGTTGAGGATTGACCGGTCCTCAGGCCAGGGTCGGGGGTTGGGGACCCCTGGATCCACAAGGCTAGGGGAGTTGAGTGGTCGAGACCTGACGCGCAGTTGGGCCTCCGTCCTCGCGGCCGACTCCAACGGTGTTCGCAAGCGTCCAAGCCTGCCGAGCCCTCCAGTCGCGCAAGTACAGCGGGAGGCCGCAGCCCGAGCTTCTGAGTTCAACAGTGGCCGACGATGTTCGCGACAGCGCTGTTTCTCCGCATGCTAGCAGGTCCTTTTGTATGTTTATGTAGGTCCGGCCTTTGAAGCGCTTTTCCACTGCGATGGCATTCGTGAAAATACCCAGTTCCGTCGGCCTGCACAACTGCAGTCTTCCCTCCGCCCCAAAGCTTTGCATTTGCACTCCCTTCCCTTGCCTTTTGTTCCAACCTGAAGAGCGCCTCTAAGGCGCGAAACACTGTAGTGCGCCGCCGCCACAAAGGTTCGCACCGGTGCGGGGTTCGCTCGCTCGACAGTGAGTTCGCGCACTTGACGAGTTCGTCTTTCGGTCGAGCAAATTGGGAACAAGGTTCGTTTACGGAGCGGAGACTGAATTTTGGTCCGGGGTCAGATCTCAGAGGATGAAAGGTAGACAAGCTGAAGGATGGACCACACCCTCTCATAATAACAAGGGTATAGTATGTATCTACCCCTTTGACTCCGAACCCTTACTTTAGTGAACGGGTTCCGCCAGTGTCGTCTCAGATCTAAGTAACGGTTTCTCTGTCTTACACATTCGGGGGACTTCCGTCCGTGAAACGAAACGAGTGACGTACTGTGTACCATTCATGAGTTGTTTATGCACCACTTTCACTTCCACAATCAGCGACTCAACACGGGTTAAGAAACGCTGGGGTACCTGACCGGACGGTCCGAGGAGACAGGGACCTTAAGAGGTCCGTTCTTATGACCTCACCTATCGGTAAGGGAAGAGGTCCCCTAAAAGGACTGGGTCCCTAGCTTGAGTCCAGAGGACGTAACGTCCGTCTAAGAAATAGCACCACTCCCCTATGAATTGGTTTTTAAGTGTGCGGAAGGGACAGAGCCCGTGTTCAGAGGTGAGCATCCAAAGTGGACGAAGTTTAAATAGTTTTGTTTTGTTTTTTGGAGACGAATGTGTTTGACTTTAAGACCGACACATCGTGGTCGCCTTGGAGTACCCTCACACACCCCCAGAAGACGGTGTTTAAGGTCCGGGTCCTTGTGTCTTGGTCAGGAGGGGACGTGGCGGAGGGGCGATGAGTGGGGGTAGGGAGGGCGGGATGGGTCATTAGGACAAGAAGTTTTATACGGGCCCTGAGTTCAGAGGGAGGACTTCCCCAGTAGGAGTAAGATCTTGCCTTAAGAGCGCACTTAGGCTCCACCTGTAACTGGGACCGGTGAACTGGGACGAGCAAGTCCTTAGACCCGGTGAGGAGCAGTGACCGTGTGAACCTGGGCAGGTGAATTTCGGTGAGAAGGTCTAGGGTCGAGGTAAGTGTCGGGTCGTCAGGACTTAGGATCGAGTGTGGAAAGGTCCACAGGTCCTCAGACTCGGGGGCGGGGAAGGTTCTAGGATCACTAGAGGTGAGTCCCACGCGATCACTGGGGGGCCGGGGACTGTCGCTGGTTAGGTGACTCCGGGACCTCAGGTCCGGGTTAAGGTTGAGCGGTTTATAAATCCTTAGGATCGAAGTCGAAAATACCCTGGGGCCACCGGATCCGAGGTCAGGTCGTCCCTAGGTCGCCAGCCCCTCCCCCGACCTGCAGCGGGGGTTGGGGAGGGGAGCCGACGCCCCCGTCGACTCGGTCTCCAGTCCGACGCCACCCCTCCGGTTCTCCCCGCCCCAGTCGACCCTAACCCTCCCCTCTGTCTGCGCACCCGCCGACCGTCTCCCTCCCTTCCTGGGCGTCTCTCCTTTCTCTTTGACCCGCTCGCTCCTTCTCCCTTTCACTCTTCCCCTTAGGCCCTCTCCTCCTTTGTCGCCAGCACCTCCCGGTGCCTCTCTTTCTCTTTCTCTAACATTCCCTCTCCCTCTCTGCCCCGCTCTGTCGCTCCCTCTCTCTCTCTCTCTCTTTTCCCCTACCTCTGAATTTCTGCTCTTGAGGCACTCAGGGTCTCTTTCTTGACCTGTCTTTGTTCTTTCTGACCCTCTCTTTCACCATACGCCCCACCCCCACGACGTCTCCTCTCTTCCTCGCTCCCTCTCTGCCCCTCTCTGCTCTCTAAGCTCTCGGTCTCTGCGCCTCTGTCTTCCACTCTGACCCCTCTCTCTCTCTGTCCCATTCTCCTTCTCTCTAGCAGACTCCTTCTCTGTGGTAGTCTCTGTTTCTCTGTTTTTCCCACACCTACTCGTCCACTCTCGCCTCCCGATACTCTCCGGCGGGGACTCTCCGCCGGCTCCTCCCCCTGACCCCGACCCACAGGGTCGTGGGTGGGACGGGAGCACACGAGAGACGGGAGGCCTGGGGTCTCGACCATTCAGGGGACCGACCCGACGCTCCTCGACGGTCTCACGTGTAAGGACCACAGGACCCTGAACCGTTCCTACAAAATCCCCACGTACACCCTCCTTCCCGTCCTCTGTCCATCGACGCCCCCGCCCCCATCGGGGCCTTTCTCAGTCCCTTACTTCCCAAGGACTCGTGTCTCTCCCAGTTTAAGGACCGGTCTCCCGTCCCCCTGTTCTTATTTCCCCGGGGATAAGAGACAGGGTCCGATGTCTACTGAGGGGGGGCGGGGGGCGGGAGGGGTGTCGACGGTCCCGGCGGGTGGAGAGAACCGTAGTGAGAACCATACGCCAGGGTCCGGTCCCGGAGGGGGTCGTGGGGGTCCGAAGTTTGTTGTCCGAGAAAGAGGGGTCGGAGGAGGCTGGACGTTCGGGGACTGGGACAGAGACAGGGGTGGGCCCAGTAGACGTCTCTCTCCGAGTGTGTCGAGGGAAAAAAGAGAGGGGTTCGGGGGTTACCTCCTGCCATCTGGAGCCTCGTCGGAGTCGGATCGGTCGTCGCGGAGCTGGTAGAGGAGCGAGCCACCGGACTCGTGGTTCCAAGCTGAAGAACCACCCCGACCCCTCCTCGGTCCCCACGAGACCCGAGGGGCTAGAAGGATAAAGGTTCGGGACGAAAACCGTGGTGGGTTCCCTGAGGCCAACAGTTCTCGTTCCTAGAAATCGTCACCCCAGACGGTCTGGATCGTTTCAGGGTTTAACGGGTGGGCGGTTTCGATCCTTAAGTCTCCGTGAGGGTCGACAGGGGTGGGGTGCCATAAAAGGATTAAACTTCGGTCTGATTGTTGGGACGAACTGAGACCAACGATCCTATTCCGGTGAGGGGTCGGCACTGGAGGGGGGAGGGGTCGGTCCTCGAGTCACAGATGAGAATAATCCCTGATTCTTTAGGACAGAGATCGGTACGGTAGAGGGGCCAAGACTTTAGACTATTTCCTTTCTGGAAAGAGACTGGTATTCCGGAGTACGCCGGGTTCTATGAACGGCGGGTTTAGCAGAAGGGTCTGGTTTCAAGTCACTGTAAGTAAAAGAACAGGAGGTCGGGGAGGGGAGTGAGTAAAGGTCGAAGGGTTCAAGTCTAAGACATCTAAACTAAGACTGGAAGCAGTCACGGTAACGGTTCCTTCCCGTAGGAAACCCTTAGACCGGACCCTATAGGCACCCCTACCCCAACCCCCCACCGTAGATAGCTTACCTCCCTAAACCTCGAGCGTGGTGGTGGGACCTACAACAGTGATACCTTAAGGTAAGAGACCGTTTAGTTTCCACAGGAAACTAAGGTCGACTGGGTAGTGGTCCCTGGGTCGGTACAACGACCAAGTCTAGGGTTTCCGAAGCCTAGAGGTAGAGACCGAAACCACCGATTCCCGTCCGAGAGGAACCGTTACCTGGGAAATAAGGGTTTCAGGGAGGGATCAACAGTTACCGGAAAAGGAACTGAGGTCTGTGGAGAGAGGTGGGTACCTTTCACAGAGAATTGAGACGTGACACGTGTATGTTAAGATTACGGGTTTGAGTCGAGGGAAGAACTGGTCCAAAGATTTCTGTCGACTCGCTCCCGGAACCCAACGGACCCAGGGTGGCGTACGGAAGGGTTCGGGTAGGGTTCAGGCGCAAGTGAAGACAGGAGGAACAGAGGAGTCTTCAGGTGGGCCCGTCACTCGTTCCACGTGCGGAAGCCGTTCGCCCCGTTACGCGAGTCTTCCCTGGGGTTGGAGGGACACGTGTAGGCTCCGACCGAAGTATTTGTCCATCCCACTCACTGTCTTCCCTTTCCTGGGAGGTTCACTACGGTCTCCGACACGGAAACCGACAGGTGGTAAAGAGAGGAAGGTTCAGAGGTTTATACAAAAAAGGACTAGGGACGATGGAGGGAATAAGACAGTTGAGTAAGTAAGGACGGTATTGATGAAGAACTTGCAAATGGGACACGGTTCGGGACCCCGTGTATAGTACATTTATTTTGTTTGTTCATAGATCGATGTAGGTTCTGCCGCACCTACTTATTATTTACTTACATATATTTTTACCTAAGCTACTAAAGTCTACCACCCTTTACTTCGCGACACTTCTTTATTGTGTCCGAAGGGGTCACCGAGTCACCATTTCTTGGGCGGACGGTTACGTCCTCTACGTCCAAACTAGGGATCCAACCCTTCTAGGGGCCTCTTCCTTTACCGTCGGATGAGGTCCTAAGAATGGACCCTTTAGGACACCAGTCTCCTCGGACCACCTGGTGTCAGGTACCCCAACGTTTCTCAGCCTGTGCTGGATCACTGACTCGTCCTCCTTTATTGTATCCGTTTACACGACCTTCCGCCGACTTCCTACTCTCGAAAACTGACAACCAGTCCCTTCCACAGAGACCCCTCTACTGTAAACTCGACTCTTAATATACAGTTCTTCCTAGGGTGACACAATTCTAGACCCCTTGTCTCCCTTAGACTTTCGTTTCCTGGGACGTCGTCCGTTTTTAAACCACAAACCACCCTCGATTCCACTCTCTTCCTCCTCGCTGTCCACCGTTCCTTCCTAAGAGATTCTCACCAGGGTCTCGTCGTCATAGTCGTAGTGGACCCTTGAAAGATCTTTATGTTTAACAGTCGAGGGTGGGGTCAAGATGACTCACCTCTTGCGGTCCCCTCCCTTGGTCCCCAGACACAAAATCATTCGGGACGACGACTAAGAATACACAAGGCCTCAACCACTATGGAACATTCCGTCGTTCAATCCCATTCCGTAAACTCTACATAAGATTCACACTGTCAGTAGAGACAAAACTCGTCCCTGAGTGTACTAGACTAATTATTAAAATTCCTTAGTACTCACCCCTGAACGGACCACCAGGTCACCGATTCTGAGGAGTGAGGGTTAAACCCCCGGGTCCAAGGTAGGGACTTGACTCTTGATCTAGGATGTGGGGTGTTGATTTTTAGGGTGTACGGTCCTACTTCTAGTTCTTACAACGTCAATTCTGGACCGTGTTGGTTTATTTATTCATTTTTATTTATGAAAAATTTTTCTAGTACGACGAGGACACCCTTCCCTACCTTCTCTTCTCGTCGTGCTCCAACCTCTACCTAATCAAGACCGTCTCCTTTACCCCTCTACGTCCCATACCGAGTCGTAGTGGAAGGACTGGAGAGACACAGAGTGTACGGTATAATTTACGCGGTTCAATAGGATGTCTTTCGACGACGGTCACACACCACTTCATAGAAAGACAGGGTCAGAAGGACATTAAAGAGTTAGGGGCTTACTATCTACTCTTTGGTACTCCAAGGATCACCTCTTTACTGAACGAATTCCCGTGTCACACTTTCACGACCCCAATCCTCAGTATGAGTCCAGGGCGACACAGATTTTAGATACAGGGGAGTCGACGTTGGGTGACCAAAGGTCAAGAGGTGGACTTAGACAATGTAGATTATACAGAGAGAAGAGGAGGGGAAAGACACCCAGAAACGAAGGTTCACAGCGATAGAGGTGGAAAAAGGGCGGGGAGAGATGAAGGTGAGACAGAGGGGTCCTGTCGAGGCCCGAGGCCGAGACCTTTGCGGCGACCAAGCAGGAGAGACCGGTAACGGAGAAGATAATGTTCCCAGTCACGGGGTCGACCGTACCCACCCGCCCCCGGGGGGAGGGGCAGAGGGAAAGGAGCTCAGAGACCCGGAGGTCCAGAGACACACCAGGTAATAGGGTCGGAGAGAAAACGTCTGTCGGCGCTCCTCTCGCAGGACCCTTCGCAGGACGACGGGTCGATGTCATAGTCCGGTCTACCCGGTCCTCGAGGGGCTCCCGCCGCGAAGTGGAAGTGGCACTCAGGGAAGGGGTCACCCTTGATTCCGTGACCCGTCACCCCCGTCCGTACGTCGTAGGTCGTGACCTCTATTTTCTGAAAACGGTCCCAGGTACCGTAGGAAGAAAAATCTCCCGGGCTACAGGGTCAGGGGGTCGCGAGAGAAGAGCGTCCGTCTCGTGGGCCCGTACTCCTGGATGCAAGACCGACGACTGTGCGATCTCCTGGACGCCCCGACCAATGCGCGCGACCCTGCCCGGAGAGCGCGCCTCCCCCTGCTAACCACTCACATTCAGATCCGGTGCGGGGACTAGGATATGGAGGTTAGACCCGATTAGTAGGGTTCGAGGAGGGGAACTCTGGGACTGTGGAAGTCACAGGTTAGTGATCAGAAGATCGATTCTGCTGAGGCGGGAAGTCCAGGGTGGAGGTCCTCTGGTAGAGGTTAGCCGTTGTTCATAGAGAGACATTCGAGGCGGCTGGTGAAACAGGTAGTTATAAGTCAAGTCAAGTCAAATCAGCGAGTCAGGACAGGGTGAAAAACGCTGCGGTACCTGACGTCGTGCGGTCCCAAGGGACAGGTAGTGGTTGAGGGCTTCGAACGAGTGTGAGTACAGGTACCTCAGCCACTACGGTAGGTTGGTAGAGTAGGAGACAGCAGGGGAAGAGGAGGGCGGAAGTTAGAGAGGGTCGTAGTCCCAGAAAAGGTCACTCAGTCAAGAAGAGTAGTCCACCGGTTTCATATCCTCAAAGTCGAAGTCGTAGTCAGGAAGGTTACTTATAAGTCCTGACTAAAAGAAACCTAACTGACCAAACTAGAGGAACGTCAGGTTCCCTGAGAGTTCTCAGAAGAGGTTGTCGTGTCAAGTTTTCGTAGTTAAGAAACCAAGAGTCGAAAGAAATACCCGGTCGAGAGTGTAGGTATGTACTGATGACCCTTTTGATGTCGAAACTGATCTACCTAGAAACAGTCGTTTCATTACAGAGACGAAAAATTATACGACAGATTCAACCAGTATCGAAAAGAAGGTTCCTCGTTCACAGGAAATTAAAGTACCGACGTCAGTTGTAGACGTCACTAAAACCTCGGGGGGTTTTATTTCAGAAAGTGACAAAGGTAACAAAGGGGTAGATAAACGGTACTTGACTACTCTGGTCTACGGTACTAGAATCAAAAAACTTACAACTCAAAATTCGGTTGAAAAAGTGAGAGGAGAAAGTGAAAGTAGGTCTCCGAGAAATCAAGAAGAAGTGAAAGACAGTGTTCCCACCCCAGTAGACACATAGACTCCAATAATTATAAAGAGGACCGTCAGAACTAAGGTCGAACACGAAGTAGGTCGGACCGTAAGGCTTCGTACTACATGAGACGTTATATTCAATTTATTCGTCCGTCTGTTATATGTGTCGGAACTGCATAGGAAAGAGTTAAACCTTCGTCAGGACAACAAGGTACAGGCCAAGATAAGGTACAGGTAGTTATGACGAGGGGGTCTTTAGAGGTGGGGCACTCCAACGGTGGATTTGTTACAGTCTAATTTTTTTCCTTTCCGAGATCCGACAGAGACAGATGAACGGGGTAACAAGACAGACCTCTACGTATCAAACCAGGGTCGCTGGACCTACCTGGAACACCGCAACGTGCTCTATGATGAGTCCGGAGTCAAAGGCGTAGACGTTTTACCCCTGTTGCCAACTATCACGTGATGGAGGGAAAAAAAAGAAACATCTAAGGACACAGGAACAGCCACTTTACTGTTATTCCCGACAATATTCTAAGTTTCCTCACTACAGAAAAAAGACACACGTAAGCAATCACCCGTCGTCTCCAGTAGACGTGCCGGGGTCTGACCCCTCCCGGGTCCGCCGGGGCCACCAGGAGGTCTTCACTTGTCCCCGCACCTTCTCCCCGCGCCGAGTCTTAGTGGTCTCCACCGCGCCGAGAGGTCTCCAGCACCGGCTGGGCCCGACGAGTGAGGGTCGGGGTGCCGACTGGACGTCAGACCTGGGGCTTAAGCCTCCTGCTCCTCGGGTCTCACTCAACCTGCTCCCTCAGACCCTACTCTTCCAAGATGTCCCGACTCGAAGGCTCCCGTAAGACTCCCGCGCCACTTCCCGTCCCGACCCTGACCAATCCCCGCACCGAATCGCGAAAGAGCTTCCACACACACTAAACGACCTGCGAACGCCCCAGTCTCAGACGACTCTTCAGGATTCCTCCCCTACAGTGTTTCTCCCTTTAATAAGCCCTAGCCCGATGCTCTCCTCCCAAGACGAGGTCTCCCTGTTACTCTGTGTGACTTCCCTCTGTGCAGAAACTCCGACTGAGCTACATACCTCCCTACTCCCTCGAGAACAACTCCGTCAAACGGAAAAGAGAGGAGAGGTGTCGGAAAAGTGTGGGGAGAGAGCAGGAGGGAGCGGAGACTCGGAGGGGGCCGGGGCAAGACGAGGTCGTGCGTCTGGAGGCGGGAGGAGACCCCTGCGTCGTGGAAGACGGTCTGGGGTATGGGGGGACTCAGCGTAGCTACAGGCCGGAGGGGACCTAACCCCGGAGGTCGCGGTCTGCGAGAGATCCGGAGGGTGAGGGGCGGCTCCTGGGAGAAGACTCCGATCTCCTCCTTCCGGGGGGTCCTCAGGAGTCGTGACCTCAGTTCTCCGGTCTTGTGGCCACTCGTCTCTACCGTCCCTCTCCCTGATGTCGCGGGTATACCGGTCCCCTGACGGAAAGGTCCGGTCAGAGATTCGGTAACCGGGGACCCATAGTGCCTCTGACATCAAGTCGTATTAGCGTCGACCCAAGTCTACACTTTCCCTCTCACTTGAAATAGCGGACAGTCAAGAGTCCCGACAGAAGTCCGCCCAGAAACCGTCAATAATGGCGAATTTGTAATATCTTATCAGGTCTTATACGAGGAGACTATGTTATGACACTCTCGTCACACGTGACGGAGACGGAGCACACGGGTCAAAAGAGAAAGGTTGAACCGGTGGACGATAAAGGAGACTCGTAGTGCCCTAACGTCGGGTCTTTTGGGTGTCGATTGGTGTTTACACTCTCATTCTCATCTGACGTTGAAAGTAACCAGGGACCCTGACAAAAGGTCCGACAAGTAAATAATAGTAGGACGCACAGGGGTACCACCGTGTGTCGACCTCTTTTCTATCAACTTCAAGACCCCTGGGTCAAGACTTGGAGTCTCTCAGAGGATACCGTGAAGTTACGGTCTGTGTAGGAAAGATATAGACAATAATTCTGTACGGTTAAAGATTTGTAGAGATAAACTTATAAGGAGGGTCCGGGTGAGACCTTGGAGGTGTATAGAGGTCGAGGGAGGTTCCGGAGGACCCTGGGCCCGAAGGTACCAAAATAACCATCCATAGGACCCCGTGGAACTTAGACGGTCTCGGGGGAGGGTACGAAAGAAACGATATCACTTACAGTAGAGTAACTGATCACACGGATCTCTTCCGACCCGTAAAGTTCCACGGACGTATCCACGATACAATCAAAGGATCCCGAGGACTTTTGAGTCACCGTATACATATGCCTTATAGAGAGGTGGTAAGTGTGTCAGAAGAACAAGACAACGAGTCTACACAGGTTGAGAAACACCGGGGTACCTGACGTCGCGCGGTCCGAAGGGACAGGAAGTTGAGGACCTCAAACGAGTATGAGTACAGATAACTCAGTCACCACGGTAGGTTGGTAGAGTAGGAGACAGTAGGGAAAGACGAGGACGGAAGTACAGAGAGGGTCGTAGTCCCAGAAAAGGATTACTCAGCCGAGAAGCGTAGTCCACCGGTTTTATAACCTCGAAGTCGAAGTCATAGTCAGGAAAGTTACTTCTAGGTCCTAGCTCAAGGAAATCCTAACTGACCAAACTAGAGGAACGTCAGGTTCCCTGAGAGTTCGTAGAAGAAGTAGAAAGGAAACTCAGAATTTCAAAAGGGTATCTCTAAAACACACGACAATCAATTCTATTCCGACTATCAAAAGTATCAATAAACTTACCACATAAGAATACAAAATTTTTAATAAAAGATAATTATCAATAACTACTACATCTCTATGACAAACATTGAAGGAAAATGTAGCCCGTAGGAACGACTTAAGAGAACAAACGAGATTATTAAAAATTTCAAAAAAAAAGAAAATTATTATAAAAGTAAGACAACTAAAAGTCCCGTCTACTCACGTAGTAGACATTTATTACTACCAAAATAGTAAGGGGAAGGATGGGAATGTGAAAAGAAAAAGAATTCGATGTCGTAGAGAGTTCTAGAGATTATGACCATTTGACAGTGTCACCGTCACTCGTAGGAACAAAATAAGAGTTAGTGTTTCCTTGACAGATTTAAAAGAGGCAGTCAATAACATAAACATATCAATAAACCATCGTTTCGGGTGATCTAGAAGGATTTCGGTTTTTAGACCGTTAATCAGATGACTCCAAACGAAACGATTTCGAACCTTGTTTCGATTATTCCTGTTCCCCACGGTCGGTCATCTTTATCCCGAGTCGAGTCGTGACTCGATGTTACTCCTGAACAAACCCGTACACTGGGGGTTGAAAAGAGAAAGAGGAGTCGGTCCTGGGGGAGATCTGAGTTGGAAGGTAGTTTCGAACCTCTGTCTACATTCGTGAGGACTACGTTGGGAACAACTTAAGTGTCTTAACTCCTATCTTACAAAACCTTCCACCCTCCCACCCGCCCCGCTTCTCGGTACAGACCAGGTATTTGTCGAGGACAGGAGGAAAGAGGTCTGAGACAACTGGTTCAACACGCCCGTCCTGGCCGAGGACTCCTCCGACGTCCCCCTCTATCTAGTCTCCGTCCTCCTCTTCCATGTCCTGAGACCCTGTCCCCTCCCTCCCTGTGAACCGGAGAGGTGGACGGGAATCGGGTAGGACTGGGCGTCCTATGTTCTCCTATGGTCTTCGGTCGAAAAGAGAACGGGACTCCGACCCATACCAAAGTCTTCAGATTGGCAGAAGAGGGAACCACGTCCTCGTTAATCTTCGTCGAGACCTTAACTGGGCTGTCGTCGACCCGGTTCGTTGGTCCCTTCGACGTCGAGGACCCTCCCGAACCCCCGTGGTCGCGGAGGACGTCCTGGCTAATCAGTCACACTCCCGCTGAGAGACAGTGGACTGGGTCCACTCGTAGACTCTTCCCCGTATGGGGTCCTGAGAGGTTCAACAATGATTTCCCTTGAAAGGGGGTTTCTGAGAACCCTCCCATCAAGAACTCTGAGGGGGAGGCAAACTTTGGTTACTAGAACTGTCAGGATCTCCCACTCCGCGTTCGTCGGTTCTTTGTTGACATAAATTAAATCGGTAAATTCCCCCCACCAAAACTATACCTGGAGGACCGAAACTTAGAGTCGAGGGTGAGTGTCGACGACACACTGGAATCTTTTCAATGAATTGGAGAGTCCTGGAATCTACGGAGAAGGCATTTGAACTTTACTATTTTCATTATAAATGAAGATGCCGGTAACACTTCTAAAGTATTCATATACATTTGCTTAGTGTCTTATAAATTGAATACGTGGATCATATACCATTCGTAATGAACACAATCGACATTAATAACAATAACATTTTACCTCTGTAACTATCATGGATGGAGTGTTCTTAATTCACTCTCGATTCGTGTCACAGTTCATTTACACGGTTTATTATAATTCATTCACGGCTTATTTACAATCGACGAGAACAATAATAACCATGACCGTTTCTTCAAAGACGACGGGTCACCCCGTATTACACCGAAACAGACAAGGTTCCTAAGTAATCTAGACACCTGAGACAGCGGGATCTCCTCACGTCTCCATTAGGTCTTCTAAGTCCTTTTCGACAAGACAGACGTGATCGACAAGTGACCTTACCGTCCAAGGTGTGTCTACGACCCCAAGGGTCATCAGACTCGTTTCTCCGGGAACCCTAACATCAGGTATATCGGGGTCCCCTGTGAAGGAGGACGAGTCGATCCTTTTCTATCTTACCCCTTTCTATACCACCCACCCGTACGATTGACTCACAGAGAGAAAAAGACCTTGGACTCCTCGCTCTCGCACAAACCCTGTGCATGTCGCCGGACCTCGCCCTCGACCCGTGGAACTCTCTCTGGGAACTCATGGACGACGTGGAGCCCAGGGGGGTCCATGTGGGGACGGGGTTCGGGGGTTCGGGACGGAACGAGAGGGTTCAAGTGAGCCAGTAGAGTTATTTACGTCCTTTTTGTCAATATTTTACATTATAGGAAAGTCCCCGAAGGGAGTGTCGAGTCAACCATTTCTTAGGTGGACGTTACGTCCTCTGGGGCCAAGCTATGGACCCAACCCTTCTAGGGGACCTCTTCCCTTTCCGATGGGTGAGGTCATAAGACCGGACCTCTTAAGGTACCCTAACGTTTCTCAGCTTGTGTCGACTCGGTGGAAGTGAACGTGAAAGTGAAGGTTATAGGAAAGTACTATTTTAGAGAGTCGTTTCATCCTTATATTTGATGAAGAAATTGGACAAATCCGTAGCTATTGTTTGGATGTTGTTTCGTAACAACAGCTGTCACTTTATGGCTTCAGAAAGGGGGTTATAAGTCTTATTCCGGTCCTACATATAATAACGCTCAAGGTCAATCACAACATGGTTCCTAGGATTTGTCATGTTCACTCAGATTGTTTATTCAGTTTCCATATTCCTGGTTTCTCCTTTTTCATTTCAACAAAAATGAATGTCTACTGTTTTAACACATACATCTTTTAGGTTTTATTAGAGGTCTATTTGACAATCGTATTCGTTTAGGTCGTTCCATTGACTTACGTTCTTATTACATATTTTTAGTAGAAGGACATACGATGAGGTCATAGAACGGACCTTTTAGGGTACCCGCCTCCTCGGACCATCCGACGTCAAGTACCGCAGTGATTCTCAGCCTGTGCCGACTCGCTGAAATGAAAGTGAAAAGTGAAAGTACGTAACCTCTTCCTTTACCATTGGGTGAGGTCATGAGAACGGACCTCTTAGGGTCCCTACCCCCTCGGACCAACCGAAGATAGATACCCCAGCGTGTTTCAGCCTGTGCTGACTTCGCTGAATCGCCCTCGTTGTCGTTACAAATGTTAATTGTATTTGTTTAATTGATAGACTTTCTTCAGATTACTTTCTATACGTTCTGTAGATGGGACTTTCGGTGTTTTACAGTAACTCTCTTTAATTTCTTCCGGATATATTTACCTCTCTCCCTGGTACACGTACCTATCCTTTATATGATCATATTTCTACACCAGAGGCGTCTAACTGAAGGGGTCGCCCTTAGACGACCGGGTTATGTTGTACACCTCTAACTGTTCGACTGAAATTTAGCATAGACCTTCACGTCTTCCGGCTCTCATTCGGTTCCGTCGGAGGTTCTTGTTTCGGGCTCCTGTCTGTGTTGACCTATCACAGACTGAAATTTCGATGTCAATTGTTCTTCCGTCACATCAGGACTGTGTTTAAATCTGTCTGATTTCCCTATCTTATAAGTCTTTGTCTGAGTATAAATGAATATACCAGCGGATAAATGTTGTCTCCATTGTCACGTCTTTTTCTGTTATAAATACTATTTGCCATTACCCAGTCATCTTACCCCTTTAAAGTCTGGGAAAGGTACCGAAGAGCTGAAATTGGGAGGAACGTAAAAGGGTGGAAACTCATTGTTTAAGGAAAGAAGAGAGGTCCTGTCTCGTAGACGAGTCGTCGTTGACACCTACCACCTTCTGTGCGACCGTCCAGACCCCCCGGGGGTCTTCGGTGAAAGGTTGCGACTCGGACTGAGGGGTAGGGGGCGAGAGGTTCCGCTCCTCAGGAGTCTCTCCCTCCACTCCGGTGTGTGTAGAAAGGGTGGAGGTCAGAGGACAGGACAGACGGGGACCGGATTGGGCGATGGGTGAGTGGAGAAAGTGGGAACCAGCCGATCGGTTGGAGTCCATGTACAGGAGATAAAGGAATAAACCATAATACCAGTATCAGGTCTCCACACGACCTGGGTGTTGTGTTGTTGAACCACTCAACGGTTGTCGAGTGTTCCAGGGCAACGGACGTAGAGTCGAGGTGTCACTACTGTACAGCCATCGAACTTTAACTGACACCACCCTCATAAATGTGATACCTTTAACCGTTTGACGACGTTTCCTCCCGAGAAAAGAAGGTCTCCCGTAAACAATTTGTAAATGGTCTATCGTGACTAGAATTAGGGAGGGAACGTCCCAATTAAATTTATAAACGAACGTCAAATAAAACCAAAAAGATTTATCTGTAAGTGTAGACATTTGTTATCCTAAAACCAAAGTCGGGGTTGGGGGTTAAGGAATGTTGAACAATAAGAGTGTGTAACCGATCTTAACGGTAAACAACAACAAATCAACGATTCGGCACAGGTCGGGAAAACACTGAGGTACCTGACATGCATCGTGTGGTCTGAGGGACACCCTAAAGGGCTCGCTCCTATGACCTCACCCAACGGTAAAGGAAGAGGACGTCCCGAGAAATCTTTCTTCTGTAACACTGATCTTTCACGGACTGTATCTCATTCGGGAGTCCTTGGTCCTCGGTAACGCCAGTATCGACTCAGCTTGTCTCCCCTAAGTTACTCTCTTAAGACCATTTCATCAATTGTGGTACGGTCTACGTATTAGTAATATTTTGGAGTGTGCACCTGGTCACACCCTTAGGGACCACCAGGTCACCAACCCTTAAGTGGACCGTCACGTCCCCTGTACCCAAGATAGAGACCAAGCCCTCCTAAGGTGTACGAAAACCCACTGATTCGGGTTCATGAGGTTGATGATTTTCAGGCACGGTAGATCTCGGACACGAGACGTTGTTCTCTTCGGTGCTCTTCGGGTACGTGCCGTTGATCTCTCATCGGGGGTGAGCGACGTTGATCTCTTTCAGATCCGTTTCGGTGTTTCCAGGTCTTTTTGGTTTTAATTAAGTATTAACTTTTTGGGGGGAGTGTCCAATATTTCTGAACAATATACGGTCTGTGACAAGATTCGCGGAAGGAACATAGGTAAGCCAGGAGTATAGTTTTCCCACTTTACGGATGTGTGTTTACGGATGGAAGTCATCTTAGGGAAGTCGGTGTTCGTGTCTCTCCCTTTCATTGAACGGGTTCCAGTGTGTCGTTCGTTTTACCGTCTCGACTCCAGACTTTTGTTCCAGACCGAGGGCCAAAAGTCAGAATTATGATGAATACATCAGAGACATGACGATGCACGAACTTTTGACATTAGGATCACTAGATAATAGGGGAAAGAACTGGAGGGGTCTCGGACTGCCTCAGGAACCTTGACTCGAGTAGGGCCAGGGGACTCCGACTAACCCCCTCCGGGGGTCCCCCGCTGTCTCTCGAGAGGTCGGGAGCGAGTCCACTCGTATACGCCAACCCTTCCTGAGTGAGCCGTAAGGCGTTCGAGTGGTGTAGGAGTGGGTAGGACAAGACGAGGAGGTCCTTAACCTAGAGGTTCCCAGAGGGCCCGAAGGTCGGGGCTCCCAGCGGCGGGGTGAAGGGGAGTCGGTCCTTGGTTCCATCCGTCAGGTAGGTTAGAGGAACCCAGGTAACATTGGGAAACGGGTGGTGCCTAGGGGATGAAAACCCCTTTGCACCCTCTCCTCGTAAGATTCGGTGTGGGGTCTCGTCTCTCTCTAAACGCTTCTCGTGACCCTAACTTAAAACAGAGACGGTGAAGATTGGACACACTGAAACCCAACCAATTCTTTGGAGAGACGGAGGTAAAAGAGTAGACGTTTTACCTCGACTATCGTCACAGATGGTGGGTCTCGACTACACCTCTCAGGTTGATCTACTTACGGGGACTTCAAACCTTCGTCACTGAAGCTCGTTCGTGAAGTAAGTAAGTAAGTAAGTAGGTATTAAGTAAGTTGTCTATAAATAATTTACGGGAGAAACGATAGATTATTCCATCGGTCATCGGTGTACTCCGATAAATTCAAATTTACTTAAATTTACTTTATTTTATTTTTTAGTGGAAGTAAACTCCTCAAGTCCATATGTCCTCTATGTGCACCGGTCGTCGATGGGACAACTTATCACTTTTATATCTTATAAAAGTAGTAAGTCCTTTCAAGTGAGTCCTGGGTTTACACTCGTTCTACTCTTTTTAGTAGGAAGACAGTACTTAGACTGTAAGATCACCCTTCTTCGTCTATTATTTATTAACACTTAATAAAATACATTCACGATTTATTTATTTTTGTCGGACCCCTCCCCTAAACCTTATAACCGCTTCCCTACCTCAACACTTACAAAACCAGACCCCTCCGAAGACAGTCCCTTCCTCGGGACCCCTACAGACCACCTTCTCACAATTCTCCGTTTCCCTTCTTATAAACGTTTCCAAGACTTCTCAGACCACACAACCTCCTCGTCGATCTTTTAGTCACACCAACCTTGGCTCATTGGCTCATTCCCCTTCACCAACGACTACTCCTGTCTCTCCGTTATCCCCGTCTAGCCTGGCCCGGAACACCAGGTTGTACTCCTGAAACTGTGACCCATTCGGCCTCGGTACGTCTCAAGACTCGTCTCCTTACCCTCAAAGGTGTTTACCTCTGACCGCGAGAGACCTCCGGTGAACCCCCTCACCTGACACACCTATGGCGGACTCAGTACCAACTCCCCCGGTCACCCTATAAACTCCCCCTGACTATTGTTAACAAACGTGATTGAATCTTCACCGCTGTAGTTCTCCCTCAGTCTAAGATCTATATGACCCAAAAGTTTGAAAAATTTTTTGGGAACCCTGGAGTCTGCGGTAAAAACAAAAACAAAACCGGTGGGAGGTGGTCGAACGGACAAGAATCAAGGTCCTGGTCCCAACCTTGGGGTCAGGGCCCGCCGCTCTCGCGGTTCAGGATTGGTGACTCGAAGGTCTCCAAATTTTACGTTTTAAAACGTCTAAGATCCGATCATTAACCCACGAATATGACACATGACACACACAGACCTCGTCGCACACACACGCACGATTCAGCGAAGTCAGCAAAGGTTAAGACACACTGGGGTACCTGACGTCGAGCGGTCCGAGGAGACAGGTGCTCTAAGAGGTCCGATTTTATGACCTCACCCAACGGTACGGGATGAGACAGACCTCGTGTACGAAGTAGTTTATGTAATGGTAAAGAGATTATTTTACATACTTAGACGTATACTTTACCCTATTTCCGATATTTATTATAGCGGTAAATTTACAGTTCGATTTTCGTCTCGTCATTTAATGAATTCACTTCCTCAGTCACCTTATTTTTATTTACTGTTATAGTCGGCGAAAAAATAAAGAGTCCTTTTCCAAATCATTTGTACAGTGTGTAGGTTCATGTTTCCTTCGGTTCTTGGATTGATAAGTGTGCGTCACTTACGTGTACGGTAGACCACCGAACTCCTGAGACCCCTGTTTCCAGTGACCAGCCCGGTCGTCACGGTAGTAGTTCAACCTGTATTCCTCGTCCTGGTCCCCACCCCGAAGGACTCCTACTTCGTCCACTGGAGACATCTCAAAGACCGACACAGTAGACAACAAAAAAAAAAAAGGGGGTTCGACGAATGAAGGGGTTTGTCCCTTGCCTTTCACGGTTCAGGATTGGTGACCCTTAAGAGAACAGTCGAGGGATTATTTCCCAGAACAGACCCGGGACAGGAAAATTAACTCATGTGACCAATCTCAGAGAACCAACGAGTATTTGTGTTTCGGGACTTCCAGTCGTTACTTGACTGACGAGTAAAGTAGTAAAACAGACACCCCTCAAAGGTGAGACATTGGGGTTCCAGTAGTCGTCGTAACGACATTAGAAGAGGGTAAAGTCTTAGAGTTCGGTGTCGGAGTCAAAGAAACAGAGGGTTGGTCACGGGTGGTCCGTTCAGTAACGACCCTGGTCACCCTCGAAGGTCAAAATGGACTAGTGGAACCCATTTTTCTCGTTCCTAGTCCTTGAAGGGACCACCAGGTCACCGATTCTCAGTACGAGGGTTACGTCCCCCGGGTCCAAGGTAGGGACCAGTCCCTTGATCCAGGGCGTGCGGCGTCGGTTCTCAAACGTACGGGTCTGATCCTCTGCAGGGTACAACGTTGATTTCAAAGGTACACTGTGTCTCTTCTAGCTTTCAGAACGTTCGTGTTTAGTAACCCCTTAAGTCCCCTATCGAGGGTTCGTTGGACCCGTACAACCCCTACCAAAGGACCTCCGTCTGTCTGGAACTTCTTCCTTAGGTACCGTTTCTTAAATAGGTACCGTTTCGTCCTGTTGTCGACCACATTTACAGATCTGACTTCACCCCTAAATCCTTCGGTCCCGAAGATAATCGGATGTCCTATGGAAAAACACTTAATCTCTGTCCGTGGGGGAAGATGCACTCGTCTTGGACCTCGGTAGTTACCTCCCGAGTCGGGAACCCGTCACTCGTTGGGTATGTTGACGTGTACCGGAGAACCCTCGTGTCTCGAGACTGGAGCCTTACGGTAGGGGGTTGACTTCCCATCAAGTCAAGTTCAGTTACTTAAAGAGTCTGGGAAGGACTGACGGTCCGGGATGTTCCGTTCTAACGGGTCTGGTGCAGGACAAAAGTTCCTAGATGTAAAGACTCAAACGGTCACATCACTTAGAGACGTAGTGTTAGAGATCAAAAAATTTTTTTTGTGTTTTGAGACAACAACGACAATAAAGAAAACCGACACGGTGCAACGTACACCCTAGAATCAAGGGGTTGATCTCTAACTTGACCGTGGGGGACGTAACTTTCGTGGGACAAAAGGACACCGAAGGGTGTAGGACTTCGACCGTTTGTCTAGGACGTCCTTTTCATACCGACGACCTGAACCGTCCTGGTAAGACTACGGGTGACTTGATAGTCGTCTACTGGTTAGGTTCATGTCACAGTTCTCCTCAACGACAAAGAGGGAAAGAGGGATTTGAAACTGCTCACGTCCTTCTTTAGGGTTTAAGAGAATAAACAAGTTCTAAGACTAGAAGATCTCCGGTCGGGACCACCTTCCACAACCCCCTGGACGGTCCTTAATAAGGACGACGACCTCAGACTACCCTCTCTCCGTATTTACGTTAGGAGTGTGCGTAGATTGTCTCAATTCGACAAAGGATCCCCAGAGTCGTAACCCTTCGGAAAATTTCCAGTCCATTCGTTTTCTCAACCTGTACTGAATCGCCGATTTGCTCCTGTTGTTATTCGACAGACCTACTTACTTCTTTGAGACCGACACATCCTTTGTCATGAGGTTTCCCCTTGTCCGATACGTACGTTTCCGTACCTCCCCTATTTCCTTTTTCGTCGACGAAACATATCCTTTGTTTCGACGTAAATAAGGGATCACCGAGTCTGCCATTTCTTCGTCGGACGTTACGTCCTCTGGACCCAAGATAGGGACCCAACCCTTCTAGGGAACCTCCTCCCGTACCGTTGGGTGAGGTCATAAGAACGGACCTCTTAGGGTACCTGTCTCCTCGGACTGCCCGATGTCAGCGTCTCAACCTATGCTGACTCGTTGAATCGTGTCGTGTTCGTTCTGTCTGGAGAACATTCTATCTCGGCTAGACTCGTTTCGCTTCTCAACTACAGTATACCGCATCTCAACCCTGTGCCCACCCGAACACTTCGGACCTCACAACAAAATGCTATTTTCCCCCTTCGAAACACAGACAACGACTAACCGACTAAAAGCCTTTGCGTCCCGGACGCGACTAACCGACCGAATATCCCGCTACCTTACGGTCAATTCTAACGAATAAGCTTATCCAAATTTTCGAAAAGACAACGAAGGAATGATAGTCCACCTTTGGTTTATGAGTTAGACCGGAAAGAATCCTTCTCTTCTTGATAAAAGTCACCACACACAATTCCTAACGACTTTTCACAAGCAGCAAGTCAGCACAGGCTGAGAAACGCTCGGTCCGAGGAGACAGGTACCTTAAAAGGTCCGTTCTTTTGACCTCACCCGTCGGTAAGGGAAGAGGTCCCCTATAATGTCTGGGTCCTTAGCTTGGACGTAGAGGGCGTAACGCCCGTCTAAGAAACGGTAAACTCGGTAATCCAACCCCGACGTGGTTTATTGTAGAACCCCCTGAAGGGACCACTTTCAGGTCACCACTTCTAGGCCGCAAAGGTTAGGTCCCCCACGTCCAAGTTAGGGACCAGGCCCTTGATTCTGGAGTGTACGTTACAGCGAGCAGGTTTTTTTTTTTTTTTTCCCTTACAGAGGAGGGAGTTGGGACACCCGTTGAATGTATGTCCTCACCACGTTCCCCCTCGGTCCTTAAAGTCTTGACTAGTTCCTTTTTCTATACTGGTGATCCACCGTCATCGTGTTTCGCAAAGTCAACCAGGTGCCGACTGGCCAAACGAGCACCTTATTCAGGCAGTGTCGTTCCCTGGGAGGTCTCCAATGACGCACCCCCGGTGCCGGGTCCTCCTCTCCCTGGCCCCTGTTCCCCTGAGGGTCCTCTCTTCTCTAACCTCTTTCCTGAATTCCTAGATCCACTACACGAATCGTCGTCTCCCGTCAAAGGATTCCGGTCGTCGGACAACTCCCGCACCCACCCCGAAAATATCGATGTTCAATTAGGACGAATGGCGATCGTCTACGACCAATGTTGAAGTCCTTCTTAAATTTCGTCCGTCCGAAGTTTACCGATTTTTATAGGCGGGTACACCCGACAGAAACTTCGTTCACCTACACATTTTCAAAGTCAAACCGGGACCGCCTCTGAAAGCCCAGTCGCAGATCGGACAACACTTCTTCATCCACTATGTCCCGGTTCCTTGAGGGACCGCCAGGACACAAATTGTAAGACCCGAAAGTGACGTCTCCGCGTTTAAACTAGGAACCCTTGTCTCTAGGGTGTTCGGGATACCGAGCTGTCCTTTTTTTGTTTTTGTATCCCGGTTAAAGGTCCCCCCGTACACTGGGTCCTAGCTAGTTTAGTTTCGTTCATTTGACGTCACTGACCAGGACGTTATTCGTTGTCTAGGTTCGACAGACGGATCTTAAAAGATTGACCTCTGACGTCAGTTCTCAAGAGAGGGGTGGGGGGAAGGGAAAAACGAATTTGTTATTTCCATAACAGAACGTCAAGACATCCGATCTTCGGACTTTAGATCCACAGGTGTCCCGGTGTGCGGCAGACCTCCGAGATCCCTTCCTAGTGAAGGAGTCGAACACCGTAGTACTGAAGTGGACAGTGTACCGTAAGAGGGACGCACGTACAGACACGGGTTTAATGGGGGAAAGGACTTCCTATTGTGTGCAAAGGACGAGACAACCGGGGAAAAGACGAGTCTCGTAGGGTCTACAGGTTGTCGGAAGGAAGTAAAATAGGGTAGAGACAGAGGAAACAAAACTGACCCGTCGAAAAGACGACTCGACCAAATGACCTGAGTGTATAGTGTACGGACTAGAGAATGGTTTACCAAAAGGTCGGTGTGGGAACCGTAAGAGAAGTCTCGTTCGAAGAAACGTTTCCTCTATCTAACTCTTGTAAGGTCTAAAGTTCAAGAGGAAGGTAAGTAGGGGTAGGAGAACGCAAAACTCAAGGATTCCGAGATTCGGGTTCTAGTTCCACAGTAGTCATAGTATGAAGACCTTCGAAGTCTGCTTCAAGGGACCGAACACCGTCTATTGGTGTTAATAGTGTCCTGTGAGAGGGCCACACAGAGAAGGGAGACCAAAACTCCCGTGATCTCTTGAACAGCTCAGGAGGAAGTCCGTTTGGGTTTCACTAGAAGAATTACTAGAATCAATGTGTTCTTTAGAGTAGGAAGTATAATTACAAAAGTTTCGACTAACTTTGGTCTGTAATAATAAAAAAATTTTAGTACTCGTTTGGTCGCAGGGTTGATGATGAAGGTTCTCTGAACAATACAGGTCTCTTCCCACCCACAACTAGTCCGACCGTGATGTCTAAGGTTATCCCGTCGACCACCCGGACTCCGGTCTGTCTACCCATCGTTGGTCAGTGTGTCCTTGACATTGTGGAAACAGGACTCTCGGAACACCCTATACCTTCCTAAACTCGTATAGGTCGTCTCCCTGTCGGACCCGAGGTCCACATCTTCATTCAGGAACTCTAGGTCCCGACTTGAATAACCCTTCCCGTTCTGTGTCCTTAAGAGGTCCGGTCTTATGACCTCACCCATCGGAAAGGGAAGAGGTCCTCTAGAAGGGTTGGGTCCCTAGCTTGGGTCCAGAGGGGCGTAACGTCCACCTAAGAAATGGTCGACTCGGTGTTCCCTTCGGGTTCTTATGACCTCACCGAACGGATAGTAAAGAGGTCCCCTAGAAGGGCTGGGTGCTTAACTTGGTCTCAGAGGACGTAACGTCCGCCTAAGAAGTGGTTGACTCGAAACTCCCTTCGGGTGCTGTCTCCTCCGACTCTCCAAGTCCCTTCTCTCTTTTCTCTCCGGTACCAACCTTAGAGATCTACAAAGAGTAGAGGGGTCCAGGGGGACCGGGCCGGGGCCTACTCACGAGTCCTCGTCAACCTCTCTTAGGCTTCTTTAGTTCTTATACCTGCCGGAGAGGGAGCGGGTCGGAGGGGGGCCGAGGAGTGGGACCCCTCCTGCGACAGGGGTTGGTCTGCGGTCGGACTACGCCTTGTTTTTCACTCCCTTTGTCCCCACCCAGTCACTCCGCCGTCACCCAAGAGTCAAGGACCAACCTCGGAGTCAAAAGGAGAGACATTTTACCCCTAAAAAAAGGAAGGAGATATAGTCCAAATGAACATGGACAAAAGTTAAGTCGTAGGACAGAGGGAATAGTCACCTCTTGTCCTACCCGGTCTCCGTTGTAGAGGTAGGAGTGGTCGTAAGAGTGAGGAGACCCTCCTCACCCAAAATCTCGACCTAACCTTCGGTTCAAAAGGACAAGTCAATGATGCGACAGTTTCCGTTTCTTTTTTTTTACATAAATGACGGTACCTCTAGTGTGACGGTTAGACTTCTAGTCTGACAGACCCGTCCTACCAAAAAAGTGAACAAAAAAGCAAAACCCGACACGGTGACGCGTCGAACACCCTAAAATCCCGAACCCAAGTCAGGTACAAACTCCTGAACCGGCACCCTCGCGCCTCGGGACGGACGACCTGGTGGTCCCTTAAGGGGTACCTATCAAAGTAGAACTCTGAGAAGATCCTTCCTTAATCTGTTCACCCCACTAAAACCCCAACACTAACAAAAACATTTACCCCCCGTAGAGTTCAGACGACTTATAGTTTGTAACTAGAGATACAGATCGATCAAAAAGCCCCCGTTGTTCAAGTAATTAGTAAATACTGTTTTCCTTACACTTAAACCTCCCAGACAAAGACCGGAGCAGTGTCCCCCGAGTAGACACTTAGAACAGCTACTTTTAAGATAATTTTAGTTCAATTGTTCTTTTTTCCCCTGAAAATAAACTCGGTTTGTCTTAATCTTGAACCCTCTCTCTGAGAGTCTTTCAAGACTCTTGACAAAGTGGTAGACAATCTTCAGTTCTCCGTGTGAGCACAGACAAAAGGTCTGTTTTCTAGCTTGTAGTTTTACTGTATGACTGTCCTGAAAGGACCGTCAGGTCACCAATTCTTAAACGGAACGTTACGTCCCCTGCTCCCAAACTATGGACCAGACCCTTGATTCTAGGGCGTACAGAGACCCGTTGATTCGGACACGCGGTGTTGATGTGTTAGACGACAACAAATCAACGACTCAGTACATGCTGAGAAAACGTTGGGGTACCTGATATCGGAAGGTCCGTTAGAAGGACTGGGTCCCTACCTTGGGCGTAGAGACAACTCGTTCATTCAGAGGACGCAACCGTCCGTCTAAGAATGGTGACTCGGTAGTCCCTTCGGGGTACGTGACACTGTTTTCTAGGGTGCACTACGTTGATTCTAGGGTTCACGGTGTTGATTCTGAACTACGTCGGTCTGTTCAATTTTGTTTCTTCGTTTTATTGTATCACTATAAGATGGATTCGAAGTGGTTCCTGTGTATCAGATCCCTTCGTGTACGTCTCCGTCGTCGTTCAATGACACCAGGGGACGTCTTGACACTTTCTTCGACAAGAAAATTCTTCAATGTGACCATCACAGTCTTCTTTCCCTTTTTTCTTTACTAGAGGTCTTGTCTCGTTCGTGGCGGTTGAGACTCCTCGAGACCGATTACACATTAGGACCACGTGTGACGGGTAATCCCTACCTCCTCGGGGTTCGTTCGCGTGTCTCCCTGACACTAGAAATTAAAAGGACAGGACAGAATTTTATAGTTAAAGTGTAGTAAGTCCGAATAGATTCAGTATACTTCTTCGACAAATGGTCTTACCCCTTCACCAATCCCCACCACCACCACTAAAAGGTTTGAGAAGGGAGAAAGGGTCCTCAAGTCCATTTCAATTCTTAATCGTCACAGAAACCCCGTTAAAATAGGAGACTCGGAGAAGTGGGAGTTTTACTCTTGTACCCTTGAAGGTCCCACTCCTTAAGATTACGGGGGTAAGGAAACGTCGGACAGGACCCTGTGAGTCCTCGGGTCTTTACCGAGGCTTCAAGCCCCAGGACCTCGTCCATTCCTTAACCTCTAGCTCCGTTGTTGCTTCCCTTTATTTTTTCTCCTCCCCTCATCATAATGACAATTACAGAAAACTCATGATTTCATGTCTAGCGTCTTAGAAAATCTCAGCGAACTCAAGAACCCCTTAGTCTTTTGAGATCAAGCGCCCCTCTTGACGTCAAGGAACAAGATATAGTTTGAGGCGGGGCGACAGTCCTTTAGCCTCTTCAAAAGCCCGTTGACTTGATGTTTAGGGTGTTACGTGCGCCCGAAGATTTTTTCTCCCAGCGAGGTGCAAATTTTAGGAAATCTCTGTGCACGATCCCTGATGTTGAGGGTCTTCCTGTGCGCGCCGTGACACCGGAGATGACATGACCGATTAACTTCAAAGCGGGTTTGAGAAAAAAGGATCAGGTTCCTTGTGGTAGGGAATAAACGACTGTAGGCTTCCCGTGGCCCTCGCTCAGGAGTCGGAGAGAGTTCGGGACCGGCGACTCCGTAGCGTCACCGCACCTTACTACTGTCCACTCTTACTCGACCCCTGAATCCTGAGGATCCAAAATCCCTACCCCCCCAGCCCCCAGACCTTAGAGTCCAGCACTACCCCTCCCCAGACTCCCGGGGACCCTTAGGAAACAGAACTACTCCCTTCTGGACCTGTCCCGAACCCTCACGATCTAAGGTCCGTCCTCCCCCGATTCCACGTCTTCACGACTCAAACCCTCTCGTCCCCCGTCCCTCCGGCCTGAGGATCTAAACTCTCCTTTCCGGACCCCCGCCTCCCGCCACAGACCTGAAGACCTAAGGACTCAAACGGTAAGAGTAAGGGGTAGGCAGGAGAGGTCCACCTTTAAACCTGAGAGCTCCCCTGGGAGAAGGGGGACGCGGCGGTGGAGGCAATCTAGGGTGCGGGGTCCGCAGGAGTGGGGCTTCTAGAGGAGGTTGTCGGTTAAGGACGAGGTGCCCAAAGAGGGGGTCTCCATCACCCGCGCCGCGTCCGGGGCGGAGGACCCTTCTCTGGACCCTAAGGCCCGGCCGGGGAGGTCGGGACTGGGGGCTGCTCCCCCGCACCGGAGACTCCCAGTGGGACGACGTCAGGTCGAAGACTGGGCGGGTCTGCACCGTCGGTTAGTCTCGCACTCCCGCACCGGACCTCCCTGGTGGACTTCTAGACGTCGGAGAGAAGAGGGCACTGGATCTTTACCAAAGACACCGGTTTCAAACGAAAAGGGCTGTACACAGGTTTAAATCTAATTTTGAAACTTGAAAAATCAGTTATTGAAAAACAGACAAACTCCAACACTGAGACCACAGAGACTCACCCCCATCTCGACCCCAGCACCTAAAGACCCAGCGTTTCCTCCTCCCCTGGCCCTGGAACCTGAACATCCAGGCTCCTTCCTCCTTTAGAGTCCCAGGCCTCATGACCCGGACTCCCTTCTCCCCCTACCCCTGGACCTAAGAACGCAGACTTCCTTCTGCTCCCTGGACCTGTAAATCCAGGCTCCCGTCTCCCGCCGGCCTACGGTCCTTAGGACTTAAACTCCCTTCTTCCAGACCCGTAGGTCTGAGAACCTAGACTCCCTCCCTGGTCCGAAGGTCCGAAGACCGAAAGGACCGTTGCGGGGGGTGGGGGTGGGAGTCCCGGCCCGAAGGTCCTAGGCCGGGGACAAATGCTAAACTGGGGTGATGGAGTGGGCTAAAACCTCCACCTATCTTCGGGCCTCACTCACTTTCTCCTCTCCGCCACAGGCCGTCTTACCGTTACCCTTGCGCGATACGACCCTTCCACCAGTAGCACTGGCCGCCGCCAGCGCCGTATCCTCGGCCCTAGCAAGCTCGAAAGCCACTCACCCCAGACCGACCGAGATTTATAACCCTTAGACCCTCTCCTCCCTGGAGGCTCCCGATTGATTACCCACACTCTTTTTCATCCAGGATATGACCTCAGATCTAAGAATAGAATGTTCTAGGCTAAATGTTTCACTTGCTTTTCCATCCGTCACCAACGGATCCCGGACTCTAAAACCGTATAAAGGTTTGAGGCAAAGACACCAGAGTCGACAGAGACGTTTTGTCCGTCAAACCCCCTGCTACAGAGAACGTCTAAAGTCCAAATGAGACCTTGGGTCCTTCCGTCCGAGGCCTCGGGGTCGTCCGTGGATCTTATTGGGTCTTCTCATAGACAGTTTTGAAGACGGGAGACAGGATCCCTCAGTAGTACTCTGAAACCCCAGTGCTCCCCTCGTCTCACCCTCTGCCCGGGTTGGGCGACATTCACCGGTGATCTCCCGTCGTCTCCGGAAGCGGTTCCAGCCGACCCCCATTGGAGAAGAAAGAATAAGAGTCACCTTTCGCCACGGGTCCACCAATAGACACTGTTTCTGCCACTCACTCCCAGGGAGTCAGGAGTAGGGGTTGGGAGGTCCTCCTCAGGTCCGGGGGTCTGGGGAGGAGACTATCTGGGTCCTCAGGTTTGGGGACCGAAGGAGGAGGGAGTCTGGGTCCTAAGTCGGAGGGTCGGGGGAGGAGGGAGTCTGAGACTTCAGGTCTGGGGGTCGGGAAGAGAAGGACGTCTCCGGTCCCCGTCCCGCCACCTCGCTCTCGAAGGACCGCGACAGAAAGACGAGACACTGCACTGAGCCCTCCTTCTACACTCCCACTCACATAAAAGACAGAGATGATGGGCGGTACAGGTCCACCAAGAGAGAGGGGTGGTTGGGGGAGGGGACCGGCGGGGCTTCCGAAAACGTGTACGACAAGGGAGACGGAAAGGGGCAAGTCGAGTCATAGTGAAGTTCCGAAAGGGATTGACATGACTGGTCCAGAACACAGAGGACCCTCCTAAACGAAAATGGAGGGTGAGAAAGTTCCGAGACAGTGTCGACAGTGCCCCTAACCCTGTGTATGCAAGGAGTGTCCCCCAGAGTAAGAACGTCCTAAGAAAAGAGAAAGGAGTGAAAGGTAAGGAAGGTAGATCAGTCACAGAGACTGTAGACAGAGGTCAGGGCCCAGAGATCCCATCACTGGCGTCACACTTACAGTGGTCGGGTGACCCGAGGCCGGGGAGTCGACACTGAGGACAGGGGTGGAGCGGAAACCCTGGGAACCGAGATATTCTGGACTACGGTCGTGGTGAGTGAGTCTTCTGGAGAGAGAGGGGTCTGGGAGCAAAGACTCTGGTAGGCGGCTAAGCCGGTGGACCTAACGTATCAGTTGTTACGACCGATGGCACTCAGCACTCCGGACTCCCGGCAAGGGGTGACTACAGTTGGGTAGAGGACTGAAGAGTGGGGTTCGGACCGAGATGGGGACGACACACGAGGGGTCGGACACGGGAATCAGGATAGACGTAGGTAAAGATGTAAAGATTTTACTTTTACTGGTAAGAGTAGTAGCAATGTCCCAGCAACACGACTTGTCGGAGTATTAATACCCTTGACAGAACCTACTTATTGAAGGTAGAACATCGGACAAAGTATAGATCCTTCGTTCCGACTACCGGGAAGAGAAAAAGGTTATGACCCTTCTACATAAGAGGTGTGTACCAAATATCCCGAACCACACCTCCGAAACTGCTCTTTAACGGTAGGTGAATTACTGATGGGAAATATTGTTACGGAGTATAACGATTTGACTCTGAGTCTCTCCTCTTGACTAACCTGACCCTAGTGTGTGACACCATCTTTCTTCGGAAAGAAGAACCGACCCGTTGCAACTCGTTAACTGAAGGAGAAAGACCCGACGTGACAGGAGAACATTCCTAAATTTCTATATGAGGAGGAAAGAGAGGCACACGAACTAGGTAAGCCGTCTATAAATAACTCTAGATGACGTGAGGTGGAAGACAGGATCCCTGACCTCTAAATCGTCACTCGTTTTAGGTGGTTCGAAAGGACAGAAGTATCGAGTCAACCATTTCTTAGACGGACGTTACGTTCTCTGGACCCAAACTAAGGACATAACCCTTCTAAAGGGACCTCTTCCCTTTTACATGGGTGAGGTCATAAGACCGGACCTCTTAAGGTACCTGAGATATCAGGTACCCCAGTGTCTCTCAGCCTGTGCTGACTCACTGAAAGTGAAGGACAGGAGTACCCTAAGTGTAACATTTCATTCCTTTATCTGTTATTTTCCGTCTATATCAATTATGAGTAAATAAGTGTCTAAAACATAAACACTTGAGTGGATGAACCACCCCCACACCCAACATTGGAGTCTTAGGGTGACGCGAAAGACCCATAAACACCTGTTCAAGTCTCGCCGTTTTCAAACTCAGTGGTCGTCGTGTACAAGGGTCGATTCCAGTTTGCTTCACTACGAGACGGGAGACTCAAGTCGAAAGTTTGTTTCTCTACGGGCCTCCACCTCTGTCTTCTCCCGTCACAGAACATCCGGAGGGACCCCGATCAACCTGTCCGAACTTCGGATTGAGACCATGGACCTCACCCCGTCGGAGTCCGTTCAGTCGATGTGAGGCCTTAGAGGTAACGAAATAAACGTTTTATTTACTCAGGTGGTCACGCGTAATAAAACTCCTAAATTCTAATATTAGATACAATCTCTTTGTATATCAACATTTGTATATGTATACACGTATATACCAGAAGGGGACACCGAGTCGACATTACGACACGTCCTCTGGGCTCTCTGAGTCCTAGTTAGAACCCAGGACTCCTAGGGGACCTCCTTCCGTACCGTTGGGTGAGGTCACAAGAACGGACCTCTTAGGGTACCCGTCTCCTCGACCACCCGATGTCAGGTACCCTAGAGTTTCTCAACCTGTACTGACTACGCTGACTCGTCCTCGTGCGATAAGTAATATGTGTATTGTGTATATACAGGACAGAATCAGACGAGTACGGCGATATTATCTTTATGGTACCTGTCTAACTGAATTTGTTACTTGTAAATAAAGACCTCCGACCCTTTAGGTTCTAGTTCTGTCTCCGTTTAAACCACAGAACACTCCGGGGCGAATTCCACCTTCCTTACTTCCCGGAGTGACCCCAGAAAAAATACTCCTGTGATTAGGGTAAGTTCTCCCGAGGTAGGAGTACTGAATTGAGGGTGTCTGGGGGTGGAGGTTTATGGTAGAATAACTTTCAATCCCAAGAAAAGAATATTGTCAAATATATAGATATATATCCGACACGACCCAGAAACAACTACGTGCCTAAAAAGAGATCAAATCTCCGACCCCCGATGAAAGACCCACGTCACGAGTTCGAAGAGCAACACCACGGAAGAGAACAACACTTCGTGTCCGAGATCTCGCTCACCCGAAGTCATCAGCACCGAGGGCCCGAGATCTCGTGTCCGAGTCCCCACCCCGACGATGCACACCCTAGAAGGGCCTAGTCCCTAGTTTGGGTACAGGGGACGTAACCGTCCACCTAAGAAGTGGTGATTCGGTGGTCCCTTCGGGACTTCAATCCTCAACTTACATACTTTAGACCCCCTCCTGTGTTCGTAAGTCAGGTATCATACATATACAATAGTACATTATAATATATATGTATAAAGGGGAATCCTCGTCACCCCAGTGATAAGTGATGAAGTCACAAGCGACACTGAAACACCTGATATTAACGGAACTTCTTACTCTTAACCAACACATATAATCGTACAGGGTATCACTATTACCTATTTCGACTAACTCCCGAATCTCTTACCATCCCCACCAAAACCTATACCCTAGACCCTATCTAAGAGACTTCGACTTGACAAAAGACTTTCTTTGTTTCGGTCTTCGGGACCCAGAGGCCCTCCTTATGGATAAAGGAATTAACAGGTAGTAGAACAAAGGGTAGAGAGAAAGGAAAGTAGGTGAAAATATTATATAAATAAATAAACCGACACGATCCAGAATCGACGGTGTGCACCCTAGGTCAAGGGACTGGTCCCTAGCTCGGGATCGTAACCCTCACACCCTAGAAATCAGTGACCTGGAGGTTCCTTCTGGGAGAAGTAGGTGAAACTGAGGATTTCGGAAACCTTCCAAACCCCAGGTAAAAAAGGACAAAAAAAAAAAAATTTTAAAAGGACAAGAACATGGATATAAAGGACGGAGAAAAGAAGACTTACAACTAAAAAGACAGGGAGATGATAGATGGGTCAAGACAAATGAATTGTTTGTGTAAATAACATGAGCCACAGTCCGTCTTTATAACTGAACACTTTAAAGACTCGAGCTCTTGTTCCACAATAGGAGTAAAGCGTGTACTCGTTTGCCCGTGTGTCTTCGTTTCACTGAACGGATTCCAGTGTGTCGATTCTTTACCGTCCCAACTCCAAACTTAGGTCCAAAAGACCGGGACACTGACGAAAGTTCCAAAAAAAAAAAGAGAAAACAACGAAGAAAATTTAAAAAATTAACTGCATATCAACTAAATGTCATAATCCAAACGTCGTATCACTAAGTTACAAAAATGTCTGACACGAGGTAGCACTCAATAAAGTTCTATTACCGATATTAAGGGACATGATATCTCATATAGGAACAACGAATAGATAAAATATGTATCATCAAATATAGACCTCCTCAAACGTATGGTGATCGGAAGACAAAAACAAAAAAGTAGAACATATGGGGATTAAACAGGGAGGGAGGAAGGAAGTGGGGAAACCATTGGTGTTCAAACAAAAGATATAGACTCAGACAAAGGTAAAACGTATATAATAAACAATCTAAGGTGTATGTTCACTACAGTATGCCGTAAACAGTAGACTGAGTAAAGTGATTCGTACTATAAGAGATCCAACGCCGTTTGCCGTCGTAAAGGAAAAATTCCGACTCATTATAAGGTACACATGTGTAGTTAGTGTAGAATTTATAAGGAAAAATAATAAAAAACAACCGTCACGACACAAAAACAACGACACGTTCCCGAAAGAAGTCAAAGTCTTTCGTCCCCCGATAAGAGATCCACTCCCCGAGCGTTGAACACTCCACCACCGAAGAGAACACTTCGTGTCAGAGATCCGTGTCCCGGAAGTCGTCAACATCGGCCCCGAGTAATCGACGTCGGGTACCCGAACCAACGGGGTCCCGTACACCTTAGAAGGACCCGGTCCCTAGCTTGGGTACAGGAGACGTGACCGTCCACCTAAGAATCGGTGGCCGGGTGGTCCCTTTAGGATTTGAGGTAGAAGAAGTGGGTCGACCTGACGGAGAAAAAAATCGTTGGTAGTACGTCGGGGGAAAGGAGAAGTCCTGGGGACTGGGAGAGCAGACGGTGGGGGGTGCGAGACGGGGGGGGGTGGTCGGGGGGCGGGGGGTACGGACAAAGAGAAAGGACAAGACGACAGAAGTGCCACGGGAGTAGGAGAGTAGGCAGAGAGAGAGTGGGCTGGGAATCTGGGTGGGGGTGTCACCGGGCTCCTCTGGAGGCGGGTCCCGAAAGCGGTCGACGACCTCGACTTGGACGACCCCTGCATGTGGGACTGGTTCCACTCCGACCCCAGGGGTGGTGGTCCAGACCCACTGGAGGACTGGGACTCGAACAGTCTGGGTAAAACAGATTCTCGGTTTATAAAAGACACGGAACGAAACTAGAATAAGGCCTTCCCGAGGTAAGAAGCATCTTTTCTTTACGGGCGTCTAGGGCTATAGGTCGGTTTCGATGGGCACAACCGATGTATCGGGGTAGAAGAATCCTTGGAAGGTCGTGGTAGGTCGTACCACACCACTCCTTACAATTCCTATACCCTCCCCAACCCTGTTTCTCAGTCATTATCTGTCTATGTCGAAACGGTAGGTTGCTTATCGATAATCCTCCTTTCTCGTAGGGGGGAGATGGACATACGGAAACGAGACTTCGAACGATATTGGCGGAGGATAAACGGCTGAGTCAAGTTTATGGTGTAGAAGTCTTTCCGGGAAGGGTTAGTAGGAACGATTACACCGTAGATACGGATATACCCCGAAGGGACCATCGAGTCGACCCTGTCTTAGGTGGACGTTAAGTTCTCTGGGGCCAAGTTAAGGACCCAACCCTTCTAGGGGAACTCTTCTCTTTCCGATGGGTGAGGTCATAAGACCGGACCTCTTAGGGTACCTGACATCTCAGGTGCCCCAACGTTTCTCAGCCTACGTTGAGTCGCTGAAAGTGAAAGTGTGGATATACAAATAAGAGATACTATTGTCGAATAAAAGTAGTTTCATAAAAAATTCTAATATCAAATGAGAGTAAAAACGATTCCGAAAAAAAAAAAATTACATCTGGTAAATTTTTCAGAAGTAACTTAAACCACGTCATAACGAAAACGAAATACAAACAAAAAAAAACCGGTTTGTATCCGTACACCCTAGAATCGAGAGACTGGCTCCAGTTTGGGAGTGGGGGACGTAACCTTCCACTTGGTGACCTGAAGGTTCCCCCTCGGGGTAGTAATCATTTATTTTATTTATTTTAAATTAATTAAATAATGTAGATAAAAAATAGTATTATGTAAACCCCCCCCGATGAATCGTCGAACGTCCTAGAATAAAAGGGTTGGTCTCTCACTTGGGTACGGGGGACGGCACCTTTGAACCTCAGGATTGGTGACCTGGTGGTCTCTTAAGGGGTAGTATTATGAAGACATAAGTGAGTGAGTTGTTTGTAAATAAATCGTGGTCTGTGTACGATTCGTGACCGGCACGTCGCTTTGTCTGTTTCTCGACACTGGGACCCCTCGGTTGTAAGAGTACCCCCTCTGTCTGTCATTCGGTCCTTTATACTATATTGCAGTCCCTCACTATTCACGACACGGTTTTTCACTTCCCTCCATTCTCCTAGTTCTTCATGCCCGTTCACATTTACGATACAATATTTTGAAAAAGAACACCGTAAAATGTTCGTGTGTACCTTTGTCTTAGCATAATTATAATGACTTGGGTGTATGGGTAGTGGGTCGCGATTGTCGGTCATAAGATGGTAAGAACGAAGAACAGCTGCGGAGTGAACAAAGAAAATAGAAAAGACCTCACTTTTCACTTTCACAATCACCGAGTCAACACAGGTTGAGAAACGTTGGGATACCTGACATCGGGCCGGTCCGAGGAAACAGATATCTTAAGAGGTCCGTCCTTATGACCTAACGGTAAAGGAAAAGGTCCCTTAGAAGGGTCGAGTTCCTGCCTTGAGTCTAGAGAACGTAATGTCCGTCTAAGAAATGGTAAACTTGGTGATGCCTTCTTTTAGAGTCTATAGCATAAAGTGGACATTTGTTAAGTCACATTAGAAATGGTCTATTCCAAAACAAGCAAAAAACAAGCACGCACACATAGGCACACGAGAAAATCTGTCGCATCCATCAGTCTTCCGAAGAGATTCTCCACTGTAAACTCAGTTCGGGGGTTCCTCCACACACTCGTTAACGGTAGATCGTCTCCTTGTCGGTCACGTTTCCGGGGCCCCACCCTTAGATGTCACTCTTCCCTCAACCTGCTGTGTCCGCTTCGTCCCTCTCCTGTCTTCAACTGGAGTCTAGTACCACCCCGAACCCTTTGGTGTCTCCCCTGAACCGAAACTGTGACTGGCTCGGTCCTCGGTAAATAAAAGAACCCGAGGTTTTAGTAACGTCTACCACTGACGTCGGTACTTTAATTTTCTACGAACGAGGAACCTTCTTTTCGACACTGGTTGGATCTGTCGTATAATTTTTCGTCTCTGTAATGAAACGGCTGTATCCAGGTATGTCAGTTTCGATACCAAAAAGGTCATCAGTACATACCAACACTATCAACCTGGTATTTCTTTCGACTCGCGGTTTCTTAACTACGAAAACTTGACACCACAACCTCTTCTGAGAACTCTCAGGGAACCTGACGTTCCTCTAGTTTGGTCAGTCAGGATTTCCTTTAGTTAGGACTTATCAGTGGCCTTCCTGACTACGACTTCGACTTCGAGGTCATGAAACCGGTGGACTACGCTTCTTGACTGAGTGACCTTTTCTGGGACGGTCACCCTTTCTAACTTCCGTCCTCCTCTTCCCCTACCGTCTCCTACTGTACCATCCTACTGTAGTGGCTGAGCTACCTTTCCTCAAACTCGTTCGAGGTCCTCAACCACTACCTGTCCCTTCGTACCGCACGACGTCGGGTACCCCACCGTTTCTCAGCCTGTGTTGACTTACTGACTTGACTTGACTCGGTCCTCGGTATCTCACAAGTCCCGTCTCCTTGAGCTTGACGACATTCACCCTATAACACGGTAGACCGCCGGTGCACCCCTTGTCTCACCCCGCGCTCCCGCCTCCGGAGCTTCGGTCACTCGTCCACTACTACCCCACCAGGTCCGGGCTCCTCCACTACAACCTCCGGTTATCAGACCATCTAGACCACTCTTTGCCAGGCTAAGATATACGTCATAGTACCACCTGAACATTTCTAAAGGAATATCATCTGATCTACACCCCCGGCTAAACGGTTTCTTTCCCCGCCACCTCAAACAAAGACTAAGTAAACAAAGGGAGTGGGGGTAGGGGTCGTTGACCGTCTTCACACACCGGTAGGTGACGGGACCCTTTCGGCCCCCTCTTCATGTGTCGGACCCCTGACAACTTACTCTTTACGATTGGTCTACGGGTGCACCCTCGGGACGTGGATCCCGTCCCCAACTCCGAACTTCTGTAGTCAAACCTCGGGCGATCGGGTTCCGATTTCCTCGAGTCTTTTTTTGTTTTTGTTTTGGTTTTGGACATTTGACCTTGAAGGGACCACCAGGTCCCCGATTCTGAGGTGTGGAGGTTATATCCACCGGGTGTAGGGTAGGAAGTAGTTCCTTGATCTAGGGTGTCCGGGGTTGATTTTATAGGGTACACTGCATTGATTCTGGACCGTGTCGGTTTATTCATTTATAAATTTTTTTTTGGTGTGTGTTTTATTAGTCTCCCGTGTCCGGGTGAGAAACCCGGTCCCCAGTGGACACACCCCTACGAGTCCACGAGAGGTCTAGGACAGTCTCTATGTCCACTTTATCGGGGCCCCTTTGACCTATTAGACAACGAGTTGGTCAGTCGGAACCGAGGACAGGGGTTAAAGACAAGTCCAAGATTCTAACCACGGATCGAGTCGACCACTTCTTAGGCGGACTTCACGTCCTCTGTGACCAAACTAAGGACCCAGTTCTTCTAGGGGACCTCTTTCCTATCCGATGGGTGGGGTCATAAGAACCCGAAGGGACCATCAAATCTGGTCATTTCTTTGACGGACGTTGCGTCCTCTGGACCCAAGCTAGGGACCCAACCTTTCTAAGGGACTTCTTCCCGTACCGTTGGGTGAGGTCATAAGAACGGACTTCTTAGGGATACGTGTCTCCTCGGACCGTCCCATGTCAGGTACCCCAGTGTCTCTCACCCTGTACTGACTAACTGATTCGTGTCGGTCTCAAGGGACTGCCAGGTCACCAATCCTGAGACACTAAAGTAACAGCTCCCACACCCCAATTAGGAACCAGACCCTTGATTCTGGGACTTTCGACACCCCGTACCGTATTATTATTATCATTATTCTCCTTCTAATCATGGAGACATGTCATTCTGTCGGTATTTAGTGTCCGGCATTTCCTATACACACACGTATATATGTATAAAAATTAAATCAATTTAAAAAAACCGACACGAGTCCGAAAAGAAATCACCACCTCTCACCCCTGATGAGACATCACCAACACTCGCCCCGGAGAGTGACGTCACCGAAGACCACGACTCACGCCCGAGATCCAAGGAGCCCGAAGTCATCAACGTCGTACTTCCGAATTAACGAGGTGTCGTACCCTCTAGAAGGGCCTGGTCCCTGACTTGGACACAAAAGACGTAACCGTCCACCTAAGAAATGGTGACTCGGGGTGGTCCCTTCGGGATATATATATAAAAAAAAGAAAGAGAGGGAGGGAGGAATCGATAGTCGTAAAATTTTTCCCTGTCTATTTAAAGAGTATATATTGGCCAAAAGACCAAAGAGGACCTTTAAACCGGTCGACCCGGGTGGTCCTCCCGTTATCAGTCGGTCTACGCCGGACCGAGATGGTCAGGGTTCGAGAGGGAGAACCCAGAGGAAGAGGACTGAGTGGACACTGTCCGACCACGCCTCTGGCGACTCCCAGATCTAGACCGCAGACGGACGGGCCCCAAGCGATAGTGAAGAACGAACATTGTAACCCGTTCAATGAGCCAGAGAGACCTAGATCCAAAAGAGTAGACATCATCCTTCGATTTATCGTAATCGATTAAGTGTCCCAACAGGACTCCTAACTTATAATAATTTAATTATGGGTGTTTTGGGAATCTTGTACGGACCGTGGGTCCAATGAGAGACGTTCCATAGTAACAATGACACTTAGAACGAGGTAAAGACAAAGAACACCGAGGAGGCAGACACCAGAGACCATGTGTATAACCCGTTTACTTCGGACCCTCCTCATCTTCCCTTTCCAATTGCAAACTCGACTTGAAACTTTCCTTCGCTTCCCTCATCTCTTTGTCCTGCAAAACGAACGGTTTTCGCATCGTTTCCGGGACCCCGTCTTTGGTGGGAAAAGTCTGGTCCTTTAAGAGGTAGAGGTAAACGGAAATCGTTAATATTTATAAACCGTTCCATTTACATAAAATAACTAAAAACCGGTGTAGCACATTGTACACTTTGAAGGGACTGGTCCTTCAGAATTGGTGACTAGAAGTTCCTTCAGGTTAATATAATCTTTGTAAAACAATTCGAACAACATAGGTAACGGAAGATGGTAGGGGATGGGCCTGTAGTATATTAAAGTAATCATTCTTAAAGTACTTATGATGGTTACACAATCTTGTAAATCAAAATAAAACTGTATTGAATTCTGAATGTTTTATAAAGGGCCTATCATGTCTCTTAAGGACATATAGGTCTGAGGGGCAACAATTGTGAAAAAAAAAAAATTTGGTGTAAACGATATAGGAAGATAGAGACATAAACCCTTATTCAACGTTAGATAAAACTCGCGAAGGGTCACCCCGTTCACAACTTCTTAGGCAAACGGTTACGTCCTCGATGTTCTCTGAACCCAAGATGGAGACCCAACCCTTCTAAGGGACTTCTTTACCATGAGGTCATCAGAACGGACCTCTTAAGGTACCTGTCTTCTCGGACCGCTCGATATCAGGTACCCCAGCGTTTCTGTATTGACTCGGACGTACATATGTATACTACGGAGAAATGGGTATCACGAAACCTCCCATAAAGGATTTTAGTTTTCTTGTAAGAAAATACTTTAGTGTCATTCTGATTGTAACTATGGTACCAGAATCGATTAGAACTTTGAAAGAATAAGTCTAAAAATCTTAAGAATAGTAGTGGACATAATCGACCCCAAGGGGGTCTTCGTCTCGGATCCACCCCTAACTTCCCGTCCCACCTACCTTTCGCTAGGGAACTTAGCGACAGAAGTCGGACCCCTCATCAACAGTCCCTCGGTTACTTCCCATAGTGGTACGTTCAATGGTGGTCCCGTTCACCCCCGGTGAGGGACCCCTGTGAGACCCTCAGTGTCTCTTTGTATTTGGGTTCTCAATGGGGGGTGAGGGTTCTCCGTTTCCTTTCGGTTTATAACAAAATTAAATTTTTATGTAAATCCCTTAAGGGACCACCACGTCACCAATCCTGAGTCACGAAAGTGACTGTTCTCGGGTCCAAGGTAGGGACCAGTCCCTTGATTTTGAGGGTGTTCACCGAATCCCACCGTTTTTTTTTTTTTTCTTTCTTTTTTCTTTCGTTCTAATTGTTACTTTTTAAACTGAAGTACAATTTTTAATTCTGAAAAAATGTACTGGTTTAATGATAATCTAGAGGATTCTTTTACTTGTCATTAAAGAATTATGGTAACTTACGGCTTTGGGATAAATTTAAGTGGATCTACAAAGGTTTACAGAATAATAATTATTGTCAACTGAACAAGTGTGGTTCGAGGTTTCAGACGGGTAACGTAGACCAAAAAGTCTCCCGTCTCTGAAAACAGACGAACAAGAACGGAGATAGGGTCACGGATAACGTTTCTTCGTACGTATTCAACGACGGGAACGGTAGTGACAGCAATATTGGTAGTGGTGCTGACGGTAGCGGTAGAAGTAGTAGTAATTGGAGTAGTATCGGTAGCAGTGGTACTACTGGTAGTAGTGGTGGTAGGAGTAGTAAATGGTAGTAATAGTACTGGTGGAAGTAGTAGTAACGGTAGTAGGAGGGTGGTAGTAGTAATAATGGAAGTAGTGGTAGTAGTAGTAGTGGTGGTCGTAGGGAACGTTCGGGAAATAAATAAAAAATTTTATAAATAGACAAATAAACCGTCACGACTCAGAATCGGCACCGTACTCCCTAGATCGAGGGACTGGTCCCTAACTTGGGTACGGGAGTACGGTACTCAGAATCGGTGACCTGGTGGTCCCTTCGCGGTGGAACGTTCGAGATATTTATAACTAAGAACCCTGGGGTCGGGTCCGGAGGACTTAGTCTTAGAGACCCAAAAAATGGAGGGACCACTTAAGACTGCGTTTCAATCGGTAAGGGGTCCAATCTCTTTTACGGTCTCCTCCAACCCTATAAATATATCAATTCCTTTCGCTTAGAACAGTCCTCCCGTAAGTGACTTCCGTAAACTCGTGACCTCACAGGTAACATTCACGAGTTTCTCGGCCTAACCAAGAATCTCTGGGTAGGTAAGTAAATAGATAAATGAGTAGTTTCTGACTCGTTCGCAAACATCCACGACCGCCACTTGGTGTACCACAAACGGGAACACCTCAAATATCAGTGTCCCGTCGGTTCACAATGGTTTATTTGTTCTCTGCTCAAATATACTCACTCACACAAGACCTTCAGTACCATCCGAAGGACCTCCTTTACTTTCTACTCTCTACAATTGGGTTCCTCTCCACCCCCTCTGACCACAGACTTCCCCTCCCTCAGCCCGACAATTCTCAGGCCACTCAGGAATTACCTCCATGTGTCTCCACGTCTTCAAGGGCCTTCCCTTGTCCGACACGTCTCCGGACCGGGACTCTCTCTTAATCCTCGGGTTTGTGCGATACCTTGTAAGGTGTCGCGTGAACGTAAACGAAGACCGACGGAGGGGTGCGTTGAACTCGATGAACTCCCGTCCTTAGAGAGGGTCAGAACAAAGGACGTCATAGGGGTCGAAAATGGGGCAATAGACCTTGTATCATCCAGGAGTACTTTACAACCAACTTACTTAATTACTCGTTCCCTTGGCATCTCTAAGATCTCACGGAACCAGACAACTCCTGGGTTCCGACTCCCTTCCCCAATCACGTCCTTCCCCAACTCCTCGTGTATGTACCCCGGACCTCCCGGGACGACTCCGTAGACCAGAAAAAAAAAAAAAAAAAAAAATTAAAAAGTCGGTACGACTCACCGTGCACTCTAGAATCAAAGAACTGGTTCCTATCTTGGGCACGGAGGACGTAAACCTTCGTACCTCTAAATTGGTGACTTGGTGGTCTCTTTAGGGACTCCGTAGGCCAGAACTACTCGTAGGAGGAGTTCTCGTCGTCCCTCCGTAGCTTTCGTAAACTCGTTCTTCCACCACACGTACGGTGCAGCGAAGTCAGGACAGTCCGAGACACACTGGGATACCTGACATCGGGCGGTCCGAGGAGACAGGTACCCCTGAGAGGTCCGTTCTTGGGACCTCACCCAACGGTCCGGGAGGAGGTCCCCCAGAAGGGCTGGGTCCCTAGCCTAGGCACAGAGAGCGCTGAGGACGTAACCGTCCGTCCGACAAATGATGACCACGGTCGGTCCTGCTACTACAATCGGGTCCTTATGATTCTAGCAATGATTATTGTCTGGAGAGACCGAGAACATACTCCTTCTTTAGTCTCCCGTCTCACCCCATCCTTGACTGTAGTCCTCCGCCAACGCAAACGCGTGTACGTAAAGTTCCGGAGAACGTTAGACTGGGGACAGTGAGGAGACTGGAGTGAAGGGAGGTGTCACCGGAGCAACAACGGTTTGTGCGAGGTGGACTAGGACGGAGTCCCGGAGACGTGGGACACAAGGACAACGGACCAGACCAAAAGAGATTCTCTACGGATGTCGAGTGCGGACCTGAGTTTTACGAGTTTAGACCCTAAAGGGACCGGTAGGTCACTTATCTCGAGGCACGAAGGTGAGGTCCCGCGTGTCCAAGCTAGGGACTCAGTCCTTCTACGGGACCTCTTCCCTTACCGTTGGGTGAGGTCCTAAGAACGGACCTCTTAGGGTACCTGTCTGCGCTGACCTCTGAATCTCAGGTACCCCGGAGTTTCTCAACCTGTGCTGACTTTACTGACGCGTATGTGCACGAAAGGGTTTCGGAACGGAGCCCGTGGGACAAACTTTGACGTGGGTCGGGTTATGAGGGTAAGAGGGAATAGAACGAGAGGAAGACCAAGACACAGGGGTCCGTGTGAGAAATAAACAACAAATCAACGATTTAACACAGGTTGAGAAACGTTGGGGTACCTGACATCGGGTGGTCCGAGGAGACACGTCCCCTAAAGGGTCCGTTCTTATGATGTCACCCAACGGTAAAGGAAGAGGTCCCCTAGAAGGGTTGGGTCCCTAGTTTGGGTTCAGAAGTCGAAACCGTCCGTCTAAGAAATGGTGGTTCGGTGGACCCTTCGGGTTTGAGGGAGGTCTTGTAAGACGTCACGTGAACGTAAACGAAGACCGACGGAGGGGTGTGTTGAACTCGAGGTACTCCCGTCTTTAGAGAGGGTCCGAACAAAGGACGTCACAGGGGTCGAAAATGGGGCAATGGACCGTGTATCATCCAGGAGTACTATACAACCAACTTACTTGATCACTCGCTCCCTTAACATCTCTAAATTCTCGTGGAACCACTACCCAGACAACTCCTGGGTTCCCCCTCAGAGGACTTCGGGGTGGGGGGTCTAGAGGACTCTGAGACCAAATTCTCCGACTCACCCTCACCTGGGGTGCAGTCTCTGACCCCCAGTCCCTACCCCCGTCCAAACCCTCCTAGGTTGTGAATTCAAAACGGGAACTCTGTGTCTCTACCTTTACGGGCGTCCACCGTCCAGTCCTCGAGGTGTTCCCCCGAGACTCCCTCTGAATCCTCCACGGGTACCTTTGGGTCCTTTCGCCCGGAGGGTACCGTCTCGTCCCTCCCGTTCTTCGCCTGGGTCCTTGGAGTTGTAAATCCCCTTTACCTCAGTCCGGTCCCACTCCGATGTCACACAGACGAACTCACTCGGTCCGAGAGAGTCCAGCGCAACAGGTTCCCTCCCTCCGTGTCTCCAGTCCGCCTATTCTCTGATCGTCCAGGAACTACATCGGTGTGTCTCCGTATCCACTGGAACCACCCTCCCCACCCCCCCTCGGTCGTGCACCCCCGCCCCCCCCCCCCCNCCCCCCCCCCTCACGTACACTCCCAATCTGTCCCCGGTGTCCTCACATCCTGTTTATAAATAACTTGTGATCGACACACGGGTCACGACTCTACTCCACCGCTTATTCGGACCGAGTCGGGGGTGCCCGGAGTGGAACGGTCCCAACCCCTCTCCTCCCTCAATTTACCGACCCCTGGGTCCCTATCCGTCCAACGTCAAAATTTATCTTACCATCCCTGAAGGGACCACCACGTCACCAATTCTGAGGCACGAAGGAGACATCCCCACACCCAAGTTAGGGACCAGTCCCTTGATTCTAGACTCCACGACGGTTTTTTCTTTCAGTGTCACACAACCTACATACACACTTACCGGTGAACCCTAATTATTCGGTTTAGGGATGTCTCGACCTGTGGATCGGTAGGAAATTTTTTTATACTAGAAAATTTATCTTACCAGTCCCGTTGGAGTGACTCCTCCACTGCAAACGTCACTTCAACGACTCCCCTATCCTGACAGGGGAAAGTCGGGACTTGACTTACAGGGCACAGGAGTCTTTGGGAAGTCAGGACCTGTTTGACCCCTCTCAACCAGTGGGATCCTCATTCAGTGCACGATATAGTCCTTTTTGTAAGGTCCGTCGCTCTTATCGTTCACGTTTCCGGGACTCCAACCTTGTGTACCCCCTTCTAGACTTCTATGCCGTGACTCCAACCTCGTCTCCGACAAAACACTCCCTCACCTCCAGACGTTCTCGACCACCCCACTAGGCCTCTCCCTCGATCTAATCGAAAGATAAGACTCATAAGGAACCCCCCTCGGTGGAACATGGGTAATGAGTTAGAAATCGTTATCCTTACCCGGAACGGGTTCCGTTCGTTCCCCTCCCTATCTTAACCTTAAATAAGTTCCAGTACGTACTGACTTCTCGTGTCTCTGTCTGACCCCACTTCTCTTTTCCTTTCCCTCTCTCTCAACTCTCAATCAAATTCCTAGAGGCCCACCGGTCCCCCAACGTCCCAACCGTCTCATCCCTCAAGTAAAGTACTTCCAGAGGGTATAGTGCAAAACTGGTGTCGCAAAAGGGACTTTGAGTCTCTTTAATAGAAGGGGAAGTACATATTTTCTAAGGAGGAAAAAAAAAAAAAAACCATTGTATACGTCGGTAGAACCAGATAGAAAGTAAAAGGATAGAACACTACCTGTCCTCAAACTCATTATATGTTTCTCGATCTCTCTCTCCGTGTCCCTGGGACTCTCTCCCCCAGTCCCTGTGTCTTCCCCCTCCGTCTCTGTCTCTCTCCGTCTCTCTCTCTCTCTCTCTCTCCGTCCGTCATCTTCTCTGTCTTCCTAGGAAAGGTCCTGAAGGGACCATCAGGTCACCAAGTCTTAGACGGACGGTTACGTCCCCTGTGTGCAAACTTGGGACCAGGTCCTTCTAGGGTGTACGGAGTCCCGTCGATTCGGACACGTGGTGTTCTCTTCGGGACATCTCTCATCTCTCATCGGGGGTGAGAGGAGTCGACCTCTTTCGGACGGACGCCGTTGCTTCCGTGTCACGACGGTTTCTTTCTCTTATTCTTTCTTTCTCTTTAAGGAAAATCTATTTCTATCTAAGGAGTTCCCGACTATAAGTCTCTGGTACCCCGTTTGGTGTCTTCCACGGGACCTCGGGACCGACGACAGGCATGTTCCGTGGGTCTAGGTGATCACTCGTGTAGTCCCTCTACCGGTCCTCCGTAAAGTTACCCCGACCCCCTCTAGGTCCCCGAACCCGCCGAATGAGGTGAAAGACAGAGGGGTCGAGCGGGAGGGAGTGGACGCGTTTTCAGCCCCTTTGTAGTAGTTGTAGAGGTCGGACCAGCCCCGCTAACCGGTCAGGGTTCGCCAAGGGATGCACCGGTGGTTCCATGTGACGGCTCTGTGGGACGGGGAAGGAAGTCCACAGAGTCGGGACTCCATACCGGGCTCCGTACCGGTGGACCGGAAGGTCCTTTGTCTCGGATCACGTCGTCCTACGTTGGACGTCCCTCTCACACTGAAGGGAGAAGGCTACGGGGAAGAACTGCGGGGGACCAACCCACGTACACACGGTCCAGCGAATCAACACAGCCTGAGAAACCCCGGGGTATCTGTTATCGGGTGGTCCGAGGAGACAGGTACCCTAGGAGGTCCGTTCTTATGACCTCACCCAACGGTACGGAGGAGAGGAGACCAGACTTGAAAGAGGCGCGGGGTAGAAGACGTCCCCCGTCACTGTCGTTACTGATTTCGGAACCGGGACCTACTCTCAGTCATACCGCAGGCACAGTTGACCACTCGTCGGAGAACCCCCTCACTCGGGTTCCTCGTCACACACGTGACCTGAAGGGACTGGGGGAGAGGAGGGGGTGGGGTCGTAGAGGGGACCTTTGTAGACCTGGGGAGACACCCTTCTCGACCGCCGGAGTTGGGGACTGGGGTGACGATGTTAGGATCTCCCGTGAGACCGGGTCCATCCTCACCCCCGGCCTAGCTCCACCACAGCCCCACCTCCAGTCCACCCCCTCCAGTCCGTGCCCGAGGAGCACTGAGAGGAAAGGGGGAACAGAGAGGGGTCGGGGACCCGGCGTACCCGGTCGGTCGACTCCACCGCCGACGACGACACAAGAACCGGAGGCTTCGGTGGAAGACGTGCCCCTGACTCGACGAGCACTGGCCCCCACGTCTCGACCCCATACCCGCGTTCCGTCCGGTCCGGCGGGGTCGCCTCCGGGGGTGGTCGGGAAGGACTAGAGGGTGTAAAGGTGGACCCGGAAGGACTGCTCCCAAGAGGGTGAGGTTTGAGTTCAGAGGGTTTGAGGTCAAAGGTGGGAGACGGAGAGTCCACGTCGTGGGGTGGGTGGGGTCGGGGCCGACATCTATAAGTCTGGTGAGTGGTTACACGGTTTGGTGGGGTGTCAAAGGGTATTTTCGTGAAACGTTGGTCCTCCTCCTCCCGTAGTAACGTAAATAAAGGCCGGGAAATGATCAGGATGGTGCGGTCCTGGCCCAGGGGGCGGGGGCGGGGTAGGTCGAGGGTGCGTAAGGGTGCGCACCGAATCTGGGCTCCCTGATGTTGAGGGCCGTTCGGAACGCCATCCTCTGACGGCAGGTCCCGAGGACCCTTTTCAACGTCCAGCCGAAGTGGCCCGCTCCATTAATTTTTCCGGGCGTTCCCTCTCAGTTAATTCGAGATTAATCCTCTATTACCTCCCCCAATTCGTTTGTCCGGAGGTGAAATAAGATCCGGGAATCCCTTTTCCTCGAAACTGGAGCGAACGCCGCCTCATCCTCCGACGGGTCTTGGTTTTTATTACTCCCTTCCCCTTCGATCCCCCAACTGTGAGGGCCCAGTCTCCATCTTTCCCGACCCTAGACCTGAGGTCCCAAACTCCTCCTCCCTTGATCGGCCACACCTGAGGGGCCGACCCTCCCTCGCCTCAGACCGGCGGGGGGGGTCTATCCCGCTCCCCGGGATAGCCCCCATCCAGGGGGCCCACGCCTCCACCCCGACGTAACGACGACGCCCTAACCGGCTCCGCCCCCACACACGCCGTTAGGGACTAACCGGCGCCGCCTCCGCCCCTCGGCGGACCCGCGGCGTGGGAACGCCGAGGTCGGATCCACCATCCCCTCCTCCTGACCCGTCCACCCTTCCTTTTGTTGCTCTGTGGGACACCCCTTCCTGAGTCTTAAACTGACGGGCCCGGACACCGAAAAGCATGTCCCCATGGTCTTAAACCCTTGTTTTACAGAGTCTCATCTTAATGCGTCTGTGTCACTGGAGTCCTCGCCTCAAACTCCTATGTTGTCCTTGTTGTCAAACCACAGTGTCATTGGACCTACGTCCTCTACCCCCTTGAAACTGGTGCCTTCTAAAAAAACCCCCCCTCCCCCTTCGCGTGCCACTGGAGCCCCGTGCTATATCCCTTGTGACTTTGTCCAAACTGAACGAGCGCTAATCTCTCAAGGACTCCCCGACGTCCCGAAGGGTTCACCGAGTCACCCATTTATTAGGAGGACGTTACGTCCTCTTCGCCCAAGCTAGGGACGACTCAGCCGTTCCTCCTCCCGTACCGTTGGGTGAGGTCATAAGAACGGTCCTTTTAGGGTACCTGTGTCAGCCTGTGTTTACTTCGTTGACTCGTACGTGCGTGAGTCGTCCCTGACATCAGCTGACAGACGGAGACTCCCAGTACTTTAACCCCTCCGTCAGATCTTCCCCGCATTGGTCCCTTAGGACGGATCTCCGACGAGTGACTTCGAGTAACTACTTGACCCCTTGACTTGTTAAAGTCCGCAGGGACTACTTTTCCCGACCTTCCTCCGTACCACTTGGGACACACAAATAGAGAAATTTTTCAATGTTTCTCATGTGCATATAGAAGAGCAACCTTTCCTTTGGATATAAGTTTGTCCCTTCATAGGCCTGTCTCAGTTCGAGGGGGAAGTAGGGATAGACGGTGGGAGAAGCCTCAGGAAAGGGAAGTTTTCACATGAAAATGTATTGTAGACGCGGGTGGCTGGAATTAACGCACCAAAAAGAAAAGTGGTTCTTAACGCTATACACTTCTAAAGACGAGGGGTGGGGAGGGAAGAAAAGGGAAATCGAGAGGTGGTGCCATGACATGGATAATTTTACGTAAAGACTTTTGGCGACTTACGTGTCAGTCCGCAGCCCCGACCTTCCTCCTACACAAAGTTCAATGAGGGAAGACGAGCGCCCCAGATCGCGTACGCGAGACGCCATCCCGGGACGAGGGGCGCCCGCGGCACGTTGACCCTTCCGGTCCGGGCGGACCGGGAGGACCCCACGATCCGACTGTTTGGTAGGGTGTCCTCCTCCGCACTCGCCCCGCCCCGGCCTTGCAGAAATAGGGCCCGGCGAGGGACCCGCCCGTGTCTAGGGTCGGTGTGTCTGGTACCGACGTCGCCGAAACTCCGTCCACCCAAGCGCCGGGTCACGGCCCCAGACCCCTCGAGAATCCCCTCCGCGTGAAGGCCCACCTGGTGAGCGGCCACCGGGTAGGCCACCCCGCGTCCATGAGGGCGTGAGTCCAAGGCGACGTCCCTCGGTTCCTCCTCCCTCGGGGAATCTTTCCTCGTGCTCCGAAATTACCCCTACTTCCCTCTCTTCATTAGCCACCCTTCCCCCTGGGTCTGCCCTGAAGATCCCTACCTATATATCTTCTCCTCTGCCGTTACCCTCTTCGTACCCTGACCCCACTGCCCTACCTAATCCTCCCTTCTCTCGGAAACCCCCGAGGTCTTATTCTAAGGGTCTGGGAGATCCATTCACCCTCGTCCTACTTCCGTCTCAAGTCAAAGTCTAGACCTGACCCTGATCCTGGGTTCCGGGATAGAAGAACCGTGATTTCTATCTCCATCTTACAACACAGGGCCTTTGGGGAATAGACTTTGAGACGCGGTCCCAACTTTTATCTCAATTATGGAGTAACAGTCGCTGTCTCTAAGAGGACGACTCTCACCCTGGGAGGTAAGAATGACTATGTACAGTTGTCCGTCTCGAAGCCTCTCGGACACTAAACTCTCTTGTCCCAAAGAGTCACTCCTTCCTTTGTTATTGTTGAGCTTCTTCCCTCAGAAATATTGGGAACTGTCGACGTCGAATTGCAACCCTTTTTACCAAAGACAATTGAAACATGGACTGAAATATACCCTGAGAATCGAACTACCTATCGTCCTATCTACAAAGGAAAGACTCAACTCTGCCTCTGGTCGGACCGGACACGGACCCCGTTAGAACTGAAACGCTTCTGTGAGGACCCGCTACCACCATCCTGTGGGAACCCGACACTCACGACCCCAGTCACTTCTAAGGTAGTATAATATCTCGGGACGAGACACGTATGGGATGGGGTTGAGGTTGATAAAGAGTAAAGGATTAAGTCGGGGTCTCGAAAAATGTTGATAAAGGGCTTTCGAGTCGCGAGTAGACTCTAGAGGAACCCCGGGTTAGGGGGTTATCAAACCCCATAGTCCACCACCTAGTGGAAGGGACTCCTCCCCACTCTGGGGACGGGGGTCTTTTTATAGGACCCTCCCACTTCCGTCGAAGAGGGTCACACTGTCACAGAGATACCGGTGATGTCTAAATATTAGAGGACCTTTGTCACGGGCCGTGGAGAAGAGACGGAACACCCACACAAAAGGACGAGGAGGAGAGACAGAGAGGACCCATAGAGACAGAGGTTCGTAGCGACTCCGTCGAAGAGAGGTCCACAACCGTAACGGGACAGAGACGATCAGAGAGGAGCAAAGGATCCGGAGGGAAAGTGAAACACGACAAGGGGTTGCAACCCAGAACTAGATAATGAGAGGAAAGAGGACAAGAGAGAAAGGATACCGAAGTCAAGTAGAACGGGAGTCATAAAAAAAAAAAAGAACTAAAGAGGTCCGAAACGGTACGGACTTAAAGGGAGGGAGCACACAGAACAAAGTCAGAGAGAGATATATACCACCACCACCACCACCACCACCACCAAATCAGTGATTCAACACAGGTTGAAAACGTTGGGGTACCTGACATTGGACGGTCCGAACAGACAGGTTCCCTACAGGGTCCGTTCTTATGACCTCACCCAACGGTAAAGGAGGAGGTCCCCTAAAAGGGGAGAGAGACATACTTTCACTTTCACAATCAACGAGTCAGCACAGACTAAGAAAAATCGGGGGACCTGACATCGGGCGGTCCGAGGAGACAGGTACCCTAAGAGGTCCGTTCTTATGACCTCACCCAACGGTAAGGGAAGAGGCCCCCTAGAAGAGCTGAGTCCCTAACTTGGGTCCAGAGGACATAACTGTCCGTCTAAGAAATAACGACTCGGGGAGATACTAGTATAGATTAGACTGAAGAGAACCGGAACCTAAGGACAAGGAATTACAGGTACAGAAAATGAAGGAACAGAGAATAAAAAAGAGTAAGAAGAAGAAGAGATGAAAAAAGGAAAGACGGAAGGAGACTCCCGACGAAAGGACAGGTGGACGACGGACGGTGGCGGGACGGTCAACCAGAATAGAGATACGGTCCCCACAGAACAGGGGGAGGACCGGTCATTGGGCGGGGACCGAACCCGTTCGGTGTCTCGCGGTGGATCTCCGGTACGGGTCCTGGGTGTGACGCTAGTAGGGTCATCGAGAGGCCGCGAGTATTGTAGGTCCTGGTAAGGAGTCTGAAGTACCGGATCTGAAACCCTTAAGGTTTGGGTGTCGGGGGCAGAGGGGTACTGAGTGGATGACCGGTCACTGAAGCCGGTAAGTGTAGACAAGAGTCAAGGGAGTCGAGTGTCCCGTCCTCGTCCGATCCGACAAGACAGCCGGTTTGGAGTAGTGTCGACGGAAAGGTGGCCCGACTCCTTTCTCCATAGCGCTCTAGTCTCTGACACCCCCTCTCCGGTAGGACGATCTGTGTCTGTCTGGAAGAGAGGGGGCGACCGGAACCCGGCCTGGTGTCCCCTTCGCAAGTAGGCTCGTTACAGAAAACTACTGACCCCACCAGGGGTTCACATACACCGACGGGGAGTCAAGGGATGTCGGGACCCTTGGTATCCCTTAACCTTAACGACCACAGGTCCCACACCCTGACCCCGGAGCTAATTCGACTCGGGTCAACTAGATTACGGGGGTTTCCCTTCCTGAACGTTAAGACCCAGACTCCCACCTCCCCCGACCCCCAGACCTAGGACTCCACCCCCGGACCTTAGGCCCCAGACCTTATCGCCCCCGACCCCGGGACCCAGGACCCAGGACCCCCTCGCACTGGATACCCGGGAGGTGAAAAGATCGAGAAAGGTCCTAAACTCAAGGGGCCCCTCCGGAAGTGAATGGACGTGTGGAGAACAGCAGGAGACAGACTAGACCCGAGTCCGTCCCGACCCCGGTTTCAAGGGACCCCATCCTCCGCGGACATAAACTGAAACGGGGTCGAACCTCCTTCCCTACCCTCGGCTAAGTCGAGAAATAACTCTACCGGGAACAGCCCCGTCCCTCGACTGAACCGGAGGAACACTTGGAGGACGAGGTACGACTAGTCCTGTCCCCTTGTCTGGACCGGTCCCGGCACACGAGACAGACCTTCGTGACCCGGACTCTGTCTCGTACGGGTTCCTTGTAGGGCTCACGTCCAACACCTTTTCTACCCACGTTCCTGGGGACGAGAGGGACAGAGGACCAGAGTAGTGGAGAGAATGAAGACAGGGGTGGGAGTCTAAACCTAGGGGTCTAAAGAGGGACAAGGAACCAAAGACACACCAGGGTCTTCTATACGGAGTAGGTCAAAGTTCCACTGTCACCCCTAATCCCAAACCTAGAGTTCCTTCTCCCCGACCCCCGGACCTGGTCACCCAGACTCCCTCCGTTCCCGACCCTCGATCGAAATCAGTAGAGGTTTTCTAGGTCCCAGGCTTCCACTTCCCACCGTTACCCAATCGGATTAACGAACGGTAGTCCGACACCCTTTCATTACTTTGACGTACAGGGTCTTCGGAGACCCTGATGTCTAGGGAGAAGAGAGACCAAGAGTCGGGGTCCCGAAAGACCCTCAACATCAGAAAGTCTAACCTTCGACACCAGTCTGAGGTTCTGCGGACAGAAAAGAGTCCGACGACTGGACGTCGACCTTCACTGTGTCCTCGGAGTATTCTTCGGACTGGGGTCGGTCGGGGACGACAAGCCCTTCTGTAAGTGGCTGGTGTACGACTACCACCTTACCTCGGTCCTCTTCCCGACCCCGGTCGGGGCTTAGGTCGGGAAGGTCTTGGAGTGCGACGTGGGTCGGACGAGGCGAGACGTGATGAGGGAAGTCCACCGTCCCGTCGCCGGGAGGGAGGGGACAGAGAGGGACGCAGAGAAGGTAGAACGACCCAGAGAACGACCCAGATGGAGGGACCCAAACGAAATACACACAAAGAGTAAAGGTGCGGGAGGAGTGGGTAAAAAGACTCCGAACAGTACAAGGTTCAGGGTGCAACCCACTACGGCCCAGGGGTCTCTACTCGTCTGGGTTAAGGAAGAGAACTTTTGGGGTGCGAAACCACGGGTGGGTCCCCCTAGACCTGAGACTACCTCCGTCGACTCCATAATACCCTCCGGTCTTCTCCTTGCGGGTGGGATGGAGAATAAGCTGGCTTTCACCTCAGAAAGGACCGTTTCTCCCCTCGGCTCCGAGAATCTCCCTCTCCGCTGTAGTCATATTTCTGTGTCAGGTTTCTTCTCGGACCATATAAACCCTCCCTTCGCACCCCAACCTCTGATGCCCCTCCGACTCCTACAGTCTTGGGGTCTCTTCGACCCTGGAACGGTTCCCGTGACCCTCGGGGCTCCCGAGACTCGTCCGTATGTCGTCCATCTCATTCTGGGAAGAGTCCGGTACACTTCCTACTCGACTCCAGTCTCGGTCCCCCTAGCGGTCCTCCCCTACCCCGTCTCTCTAAGTCCCTATGGTCCCTACCTGGTCGCCCCGATCCCTTCCCGTTCCTCCCGACTTATGACACGGGTCCCCAAATCGACACATCTGGTGCCCTGGTACGACTATACCCCTGTATCCTCCTCCTCCTAACCGAAACACCCTGAACCACTCCCGGGTGCTCCTCTCTCTGCGTCCTCTGTAAAATGGGTCAATGGTCGAAGTTCGATACCGACTTTCGTTTCAGAAAGGGTTTCTTCGAAATGAACAACGGTCTAAAACCTCCCTGTGTGACGTCAAGATCATCGACCAACCGTGAAACTGACTAAAAACAGGGAATGTCTCAGTAAGAGGTTGCAATCCGTACAAGGGGTGGGGGGATGGGGGATGGGGGGGTGCCGGGCGGAAAAAAAAAAAAAGAGAGAGAAAGAAAAGAAAAGTCTTAAAACTACCAAAAGGAAGGGTGGATGAGACCTGTAAACTAAGCTTACCTAGTCAAGACACGTCTCTTCTGGGTCGCACCCCTTGTCTATGTTTCCTGTCTACCAGTTCTGCACAGATGTCTCAGGGGGGGCGGGGGTCCTTCCACCGAAAACCTCTAGTGGTAAATAAACCGAGAGGAAAGTCGGGTCGTACTGTGCTACAGGAGGTTGTCATGAAAACCTCCCGTTTTCATGAAAACCCCTGGGTCATGAAAAAGAAATCACCTCACTCACTTCTACTTCCCCAACTCGTAGGTTTTTTGTACAGAAAGTGCTATCGAGAGTGTATCGCGAGGGGTCCACCGTGTCACCATTTCGTAGGCGGACGGTTGCGTCCTCTGCGTTCTCTACACCCAAGCTAGGGACCCAACCCTTCTAGGGGACCTCCTCTTTTACCGTTGGGTGAGGTCATAAGAACGGACCTCTTAGGGTACCTGTCTCCTCCGACCACCCGATGTCAGGTACCCCAGTGTCTCAGCCTGTGCTGGCTCACTACCTGTGAAAGCAAAAGGGAAGAAAATTACATCGGATCTCTAAGAACCCGTCGGGAACTTCTCGAAACAGGAGGAAAAGACGACGAGACATCATAAGGTAGGATTTTTACGGAGGAAATCCGCTAGTGGACAACGACCTGTGAATCCAACAAGGGTCCGAACACGATAATATTTGTCGTGACGTTATTTGACGTTTGTGAAGTGAAGGAAATTCTCGTTTACACAGAGAGGAAAGTTAAAGACCTTGACAACCGAGTTTCCCACATACACGAACATTAACGACTGTCTGTCTACAACTCAGTAGTTATAGAAGACACTGTCTACAACACTGTCTCGACACAGTTAAAGGTGTGAATGGTCGGTCCGAACAAAAGGGACATGGGACCTACTGGGAACACTTTGAAAATCTACAGAACATTGGAGGATTCACAAAAATTTCCATGAAGTTCCATTAAAATTAAACGGAAAAGGAGGGGTAATACTTACCTCAACTGGTAGAAAAGTGTTACCTTCTCGGTAAAAATCAAGGAAGGACACTTGACAGGTAAAAGAACCGACTAAAAAGATAATCTCACCCAAAGACATAAATAAACATCCTCATGAAACACATAATTTCTATTTAGTAAACACTACACTCAACTTTCAAAGATGGGTCAAAAGAAAAATAAAAATACGTCAGAACAGAAAAACTAAAGACACTAAACAGTATAAATCTTGTGGTCGGGGTTAAGTTTTATATTTTACCAGGAAAACACAAAAGGAAATGACGAATACCTTCTTTAAAGTAAATTTGGACTTTTAAAAGGACTACACTCCATACTCCAACGACGACGACGACGACGACGACTCAGCGAGGTCAGCACAGGCTGCGACACGCTGGGGTATCTGCCGTCGGGTGGTCCGAGGGGGCAGGGACCCTAAGAGGTCCGTTCTTGTGACCTCACCCAACGGTAAAGAAAGAGGTCAAGTACTTTCACTTTTCACTTTCACTTCAGCGAGTCAGCACAGGCTGAGAAACGCTGGGGTACCTGACGACGGGTGGTCCGAGGAGACAGGTACCCTAAAAGGTCCGTTCTCATGACCTCACCCAACGGTAACGGAAGAGGCCATACTCCATCCCTACGTTGAATTAAAGGCTGGGGGGGGGGGGTTTATAGGTCTTTACCTATAAACCAACAAGTCGTGGTAAATTGACTCGACTAGAAAAAAAAAAAAAAAAAAATGTTAAAAATGACTTTATGTCAACCCAATGTTATAACACCACCAAAGTCCATATGTCGTTTCACTAAGTCAATATGATATTAGGTGAAAGATCAGAGAACGCAACAAACTGGACAGTCAAGTAAACAGTTACAGTGAAATTCACATCTAAATATTAGACAAAAGTATACACTATTCCGTCGAAGGGTGAGAATGGAGACGGAAATAAAAATGTAAAAAAGGGTTTTATGAGATTAATAAAAATAAAACGTAAGAAGTAAGTAAATAAGTAAGTAGGTCAGTTATCTTTGGATGATAAGTGGTTCTTGAATGGACCCGAATCACCCTCATCCCCCCCACCAAGAAATCACTATAGAAATAAATATATAAACAACTACTTGTAATTTTAACGAAGGTATAGAATCAATAAAATTTATCGTGACGACACTTGTGTCCCCACGTCCGTAGAAAAACTTAATCAAGACAGACTATATACGGGTGTTCACCCCAACAACTTAGTATGTCGTGGAGATAAAAATTAAAAAAAAAAAAAAATCCTTGGAGGTATGACATAAGGTATTACCAACGTGGTTAAATATAAGGGTGGCCGTCACATCCTCCCCAGGGAAAGAGATGTGGGAGAGGTCGTAACCAATAAACATCTGTAAACTTACTACCGGTATAACTGGATACTTCACCATGGAGAGACATCAAAACTAAACGTGAAAAGATTATTAATCGCTATAACTCGTAGAAAAGGGACAACCGGTAGACCCACTTGTAACATACTAAAGTAGGTACCGATAATTTCATAAAGAGATTTTGTGTTTTTCCGATAAATTTTTCTATTGAAGACCCTTAAGGGACCACCAGGTCACCAATTCTGAAACTCGAGAGTGACGGCTTACAGGACCCAAGTTAGGGATCAGCCCCTTGACTCTAGGGTGTTTCGTACACCACACCGGTTTATTTATTTGTCCATTGAAGGTACAGTAGGAGTAAGGACTCTTTACCAGGGTCATTGTACCTTTCCCAAATTCGTTTCGCACGAGGAACGAGACCCAGAGAGACAAGACGAAAGAGACCGAAGACAGGGAACGACAGAGGAGAGGACCAGACAGACCTAGAAAGGAGAGGAGGAGACACACGAGTCACCCAATTAGAGAAGGGACGAACGACATAAAAAGACACAGTCATAGGGACACATAGTCGGACACAGAGAGGGACCGACCCACTCGACAGAGGGACTTGGGACTGGAAGGCGGGAAGGACAGGGACGTCGAGAAACTTCCGTACTTCCGCAAGTTTCCGCCCCTGGTCGCGCACGCGGAGAAGGCTGGAACCGAGTTGTACCTTGCCTACGACGCGAGCCGGGAGGCGGAGACGGACGGCCACTCCCCGGGGTCCGACGGGATCCTCCCACCCCGTCCCCCCGTACCCACCCCCGGTCCCAGCGCTCCCAGGGGACTGAGTAGAAGTAGGGTGGGTCTCAAAGCTGTTTTAACTCAACGACCTCACGTAGGCGGCCGACCACCTTCACCTGGTCCTGACCCAGGGACCGTCGCACCCGTGATCGGAGATGCACGCCGGGCACAACTAGCCCTTGCTCCACTCGGCCGATGCCCCCGACGCCTCGGTGTGAACCCCCCGCCCAACGGAAGGACTTCCTCTTCCCGGCCCCTGGGTCCGTACCCAGTCCCTTCCCCGACCCCCGGACCTGAGGACCCAGGGACTACGGGGGAAGGCGGGTAGCGTCGGGAGCGATCCACAGCCGGTAGGATGAGCTCGGGAGGACAAGCAGTAAGAGTCGGGCCACCCGCGGATGAAGGGACCTCTACGGAACTTTGGACAGAGGGAGGACCGTCTAGGTAGTAAGTAGGCCCGGACCCACCCACCCCAGCCGCTGATGTTCGACCCTCCCATTCATCAGGAAACGGGTGGGGAACCCAGACCACGTGACCCACAGTCTCTGTGGCCAACACAAAAACCTACCGGTCACCACTCTGAGTCTAACCAAGGGTCCCTTCAGAAATCTTTACTTAAGTGTGAATCGAGTGACCAGAGAGGAGGTCCATCGGAGGGGACTTTTGGGTTGGAGGGAGTCGAGGATATCATGGGTCCCCGAGACCGTAGGTGGTGGGACGGACACCTGAAGGACACTTAAATAGACAGAACGGTCCCCGGAGCCGAGTCGTCCCGTTCCTCCCAATCCTACCCCTATTCCGTCTCCCGCCCGAATCCCACACAACCCTGTCGTTCACACCGGGTCGACCCTTAAGTAAGTCCAGGAAAGTTTTGTAGAGCAACTCCAAAGGACTCCCGGTTGCACTTGAAGAGCTACTAGTGCGACCAAAATCTTTTCCGTCTCCTTGCTCTCTAGTTTAACGGTTGTAGACGACCTAGTAGATTTTTCGTCCTCTCAAAGTCTTTTTGTAAATAAGGAAGAAATGACCGATACGGTTTCGGAAACTGACACATCTAGTGTTATTCGACACCTTTTAAGACTTGTTCTACCCCTATGGTCTGGTGGACTGGACGGAGAACTCTTTAGACATACGTTCAGTCCTTCGTTGTCTTGACCTGTACCTTGTTGTCTGACCAAGGTTTATCCTTTTCCTCATGCTGTTCCGACATATACCAGTGGGACGAATAAATTGAATGTATGTCTCATGTAGTACTCTTTACGACCCGACCTTCTTTGTGTTCGACCTTAGTGCTAACGGTCCTCTTTATAGTTATTGAAGTCTATGCGTCTACTGTGGTGGGAATACCGTCTTTCGTTTCTTGATTTCTCGGAGAACTACTTTTACTTTCTCCTTCACTTTTTCAACCGAATTTCAAGTTGTAAGTCTTTTGATTCTAGTACAGTAGACCGGGGTAGTGAAGTACCGTTTATCTACCCCTTTGTAACCGTCTGAAATAAAAGAACCCGAGGTTTTAGTGACGTCTACCACTGACGTCGGTACTTTAATTTTCTACGAATGAGAAACCTTCTTTTCAATACTGGTCGGATCTGTCGTATAATTTTTCGTCTCTATAATGAAACGGTTGTTTCCAGCCAGATCAGTTCCGATACCAAAAAGGTCACCAGTACACACCTACACTCTCAACCTGATATTTCTTTCGACTCACGGCTTCTTCACTACGAAAACTTGACACCACAACCTCTTCTGAGAACTCTTAGGAAACCTGACGTTCCTCTAAGTTGGTCAGGTAGGATTTCCTCTAGTCAGGACTCACAAGGAACCTTCCTGACTACGACTTCGACTTTGAGGTCATGAAACCGGTGGAGTAAGCCTCTCAACTGAGTAAACTTTTCTGGGACTACGACCCTCCCTAACTTCCGCCCTCTTCTTCCCCTGCTGTCTCCTACTCTACCAACCTACCGTAGTGGCTGAGTTACCTGTACTCAAACTCATTTGAGGTCCTCAACCACTACCTGTCCCTCCGGACCGCACCACGTCAGGTACCCCAACGTTTCTCAGCCTGTGCTGACTCGTTGACTTGGCTTGACTTGACCCACTTCGACCCCTGTGTCTACTCAGACTAGACCCGGGACGGGAGGTCCCCGAGGGTCCGACCACCCTCGGGGCCATAGGTCCCGTCGTGCACGAGACTACCCCTAGTTGCCTTGTGTCCTTTCAGAAGTGTTTCCTCCAGGTTACCCATCCCACCTCCACCAAAGGACCTATGTTTTCACCACACATACACTCAGCGAGTCAACACAGACTGAAAAGTGGTGGGGTACCTGACACCGAACGGTCCGAGGAGGCAGGTACCTTAAGAGATCCGTTCTTATGACCTTACCCAGTGAAAGTGTGTAGTCCCTCCCCGTAGTGGCTTCAACAGTCTCTTCTTTTTATTCAGACCGAAAACGTTTTCCGCATTGTCCATCAGGGTCTGGTCCGGGTCGGGACTTATGACCTGACTTCCCGACCCTAGAACAGGGTCTCCGGTACCCCTCGGGACCCTCCGAACACTCGTCTGCCCCTCGCTCCAGTCGAGACCCACACAATTTAGTCCCGTTTTGCCCTTTCGTAGTTCCACCGGTCAACTAGCGTTCTCGGGTTTCCTCCGAACTTTGGGTCGGGCCTCCAAGTCATTCGGAGAGTCTCCCCCACTGCAGTGTCCACCAAAACTTCCTGGAGTGTCGACAAACACTCACCCCGCCCTCGTCCTACTCACGACCAGACCTTTCTGAGTGTAGCCCGGTGCAGTCCCCTTCCGACCCCCAGGGAACTGGACAAGGTGGTACAACGACAGGTGGTCCTTAATGCCCGGGTGGCACAATCACGTCGTCCTCCGTGTTTTCTTCCCGACGCTCGTCCAGGAGACCGACATACCCGGACTAGTGCTCGAGTGCCTCCACCCGTGGTACTTGTAGAAGCAGAAGACCTGGATACTCCTGCCCCCACTCGGGTGGGTACTGGTTGGGGTCCGGCCCACCTTCACCCGCCCTCGTCTTTAAGAATCACCGACGTCCAGAACCCCGAACCGACACTCACCCCACCGAGGATTCTCCTACCCTACCACACTCCATTGTACGAGGGAGGGGAAAGAGAAGGTAGACTGGGTCGCGACCTTGACCACTGGGGGGGCGACCTGCCGTAGTAGGATGGACCTCATCAGGCTGTCTCAGACGACCTGGACCGGGCCTGGACCCACTCTCGTACGACAGAGGCCCACCGGTCTCACTGCCCCATGACGACACAACGTCCTGTCCTCATAACCCCCACCACCTCCCCTGCCCCGCGTCACCGTACGGAGAAAGAGTGGCAGGTGTGCCGCCCTCGTCGTCCCGTCGGGGGGCCCGAGTCTCCAATAAACAGAACGGGGTGTCCCACTTAAGGCTCACTGTCTCGCATTCTAGTGGTACTTCCTCAAGGACGCCCGCGACCTCCTGCCGGCCCAGGCTCTTCAGAAGCCAAGTCCGTGGCGAACGGTCCAGACGGGGCACGTGGTTTAGGACATGGTTCCGTTCCACTCCTTCCCGGTCGAACCTGGCACTCCCTCTTCTTTACCCACCCCCGGGCAGGAATGGTGGGAAAGAAGGGGTCGTAAAGGTGTAAGGGTGGTACCTTTTGCCCGGTGTCGAATAGGAGGCGAAGGTGTTCCTTGACTTCCGCTAGGTCCACTCCACGTGGACGACCCTCGACCCGACCTACGAACCAACGGGTTCTCTTCAAGTGTTGGGTCTCCGAGACTCGACTCCGAAGGACAGGGGGTGGGGGTAGTGGGTGGTGTCAGGGTGGTCGACTTTTACCGAGGCAGGTAGCCGGAGACCCGGAGGCTGACTCAAACGAAAGGAGTTCCGGGACACCGGATCTTGTGAAGAACCCTGATTTACCACGAAGAGACACTCGGAGACCTCGAGACCGAACTCTTTAAGGGAAGGGTACTCGGAGGCCCTGGGGTTCGGTTGGAAGACCGACGACTCAAGGCTCAGGGTCCCTAGGGGTCCGAGGGTCCCTAGGGGTCCGCGGGTCCCGATAAAGCGACCGAACTCTTTACAACGAGGATGGTCGGAGACGTGAGACGGGGCTGAGACACCGGATTCACTTTCACTTCAGCGAGTCAGGACAGGCTGAGAAACGCTGGGGTACCTGACATTGGATGGTCCGAGGAGGTAGGTACTCTAAGAGGTCCGTTCTTATGACCTCACCCAACGGTAAAGGAAGAGGTCCCCTGGAAGGGCTGGGTCCCTAACTTGGGGCCAGAGGACGGAATGTCCGTCTACGAAATTGGAGACTCGGTGGTCCCTTCGGGGGACGCCGATTCTTGCAAAGGATAGTATCCGGGCACCTCCATGAAAGTATGCAGACTTGGCTCGATAGAACGGAAAGGACCGTGACCTTGACCTCGAGGAAAAGACACTCGAAGACATTTAAGGTCTCATAGGCCTGGCTCTTGATGTGGAGGACGGATAGGTCCAAAAGAGTCGACTTCTTGAGGGGNGGGGGGGGGGGGGGTCGGAAGTCCCGGAGTGTTGAGGAGAAGCGTCTTGATGTTGAGGAGACCCGGAGACGCGGCGGAAACGGTGCAAGCAACCCGAAGGCCCTTCACCTGATGTAAAGGGTACTCCGGGACCCCGCATTGAAACGGACGTCAGTCCGATCCTACGGGGTCCCGGACGACCCTCAACATCACACTAAAGGAGAGTGGAGGCGGACACAATAAGATATCATGCCTAGTTTTCGGGTACTTACCTACGAGGGCCACATTACGAGACCCGAAGCGGCTTGGTGAGGTGCCTGGTGGCGGCACATCGTAGGTCGGGGACAACCTGGTAGTGTAGGCATGGTTACTGAGTGGACTTCACGTTATACTTCATTCTCTGCCCCCTCGGCCCTGCGGACCTAGAGGCCACGGGGGTACAATGTGAGGGTTTCGGTATTCCCGGACTGGGTCCGCAGAACCGGGGATCGGGGCGGTGAGTCCGGAACCCCTGGGCATGAGGGGCGACGAGGCACAACACCCAGTCCATATATGAAACTGGGGTTTAGTCGTAGAGGCAAAAGTCCGGCCTAGAGGGCCACGACGTCAAAAAACAAAAGACCAAAAAACAAAAAAGGGATCGACGCTAAAACTTTATTTTACGGTTTCTTGTTCTGTAATTCAAAGTAGAAGTTACTTCGTTAAGTCGCCGAGATCGCAGAATTGGTCCTTGGGTGCACAAGTTGGGTAAAGTAAAAGTTCCCGGGTCGTTAGGTTTGGGAGGTTCAGGACCACCAAAGAGTCTACCCCTCTAAAAAGGTGAACAGTGTTTAACTCGAATCGTAGAAGGGAGCGATTCTACCCTGGGTGGAGGGGTAGAACGTCCTGTCGGGGTGACATGTGAGGTCAGTGAGACGGTCTGGGGAGACGAGACATGAGGGGTGTTTCGGAGACTCAGGGGTCGGGACAGGAGAAAAGGGTCTGAGACAAAAGAACCGAAGTCGAGTCTAGAACAGAGAACGGACCGAAGGTTAAACTGGACCTTTCCCAGAAAGATATGAGTCTCGACGGGAATTGACCGATGTCTAGACTTAAGACCTAAGATTGAAAGAAGACAATGGACTAGTCACATATTGGACCCCATACGGTGGACTCGAGACTAGGACCCCTCTGGGACACCCTGATAACCCATCTGAGACTAACACCGGACAGGTCGTCGGTAGTCGAAACCATGGTCCTAAGACTAGATAACTCTGTCGTCCGTTGGTAACGGCGTGGGCGGGAGTAAGAGAAAAAGTTACCAACAAGTTCCCTTCCAGTACCCGGTTCCCCTATGTTCTCCTTTAAACGGACCTCCGGAGACCCTTTCAACAGGAAGGATTTAATTTGTAAGGTCTTCCCGATACAGACGAAAAGAAAGGAGACAAAACCGAATCAATGTTCACACTACGAACCTCGATGACGTCGGTAAGGTATCGGTTCTCACAGTCCGGATGAGACTTATATTGTCTCGTGTTTCTCTCAAGGACCGAGGAGGTTGACCCTTCGGAGACTAAAGACCTAACAAAACAATTTTTTTTTTTTTCAGTCTTGTTTTTCGGTAAATTCAGTGAAAACAGTCTACCAAATAGAAAACAATAAACATTAACATAATACACACACACACACACACTCTCTCTCTCTCTGAATGTCAGTTTTTGAAGAAACGAAGGGACCTAGAAGACAACCGGTCCCGACTAGTGTAGTCCTTCTTAAGGACTAAGATCAACGGTCCAGGGTTTACTTCTGGATCCGGTCTAAAAATAGAATCTAAACTTAGGACACCCTTACTACTTCTTTCCCATTCATCGACAGCGAATTTTTTTTTTTGTTTGTTTTTTGTTGAGGCTTAATACGAAATAAACCACCTGTTTTGACTCCTGAATTCGGTTTCTGTACCGTAGAGTATATTACTCTCTACGAAGTTTCTTCGTTTCTCACCCCCTCGGTCCTATATATCCTCAAAAACGTTACTTTTGATCCATCAGTTTTGTAGTCCTCTAATGACACTTTATACCACCAGGTCACCGATTCTGAGACGCTAGAGTCACACCCCCGGGACCTAACGTAGGGACTAGTCTCTTGATCTAGGACGTACGGTGTCACTTCTAACTTTTAGGACACACGGTGTTGATTCTGGGTCGTGTCAGTTTATTTATTTATTTTTATTTTCAATTTTTTGTCAAATACACACACGAGTCAGTACAGGTTGAGAAACACTGGGGTATCTGACATCGGCCGGTCCGAGGAGCCAGGTACCGTAAAGGGTCCGTTTTTATGACCTCACCCAACGGTGAAGGAAGAGGTCCCCTAGAAGGACTGGGTCCCTAGCTTGGGTTCAGAGGACGGAGAGGACGTGACCGTCCGTCTAAGAAAGGATGACTCTGCTGGGTGGACCCTTCGGTTTTTGTCTCTACTGACAGTTTCTTTTGGTTTAGGGAGTTCAATTCCTTAAATCGGGAAAAGACACATACCATTCTACGTTCTCAGACGAGGGACTTTAGTAAGCAAACGATACGAGGAATCGATAGATCCTAGTCACAGAATAAGAACAGGTAGAAACCAGAGACCCACGTAGCAACCCCTCTTCTCGCCGACATCGTCGACTGACCACCGTCCGTAAGACAAAGATGGGACTCAAGGGAGTCCAGAGTGACAGCCCCCCTGACACTGTACGACTGCACCACCGACGGTATAGGAAACAAATAGCTCCACGTCCGTTGTAAAGGTCCCGAAGGGTCCACCGTGACCACCGTTTCTTGGGTGTACGGTCACGTCCTCTGTATTCTCGGGACCCAAGTTAGGGCCCCAGTCCTTCTAGGGGACCTCCTCCCGTACCGGTGAGGTCCTAAGAACGGACCTCTTAGGGTACCTGTCTCCTCGGACCGCCCATGCCAGGTACCCCAGCGTCACTCAGCCTGTGCTGGCTCATTGTCGTGCGTACGCGCACAAAACAATCAGAAGAAATCGGTAATAATCCTTTGTTCCGTCTTCGGGGAACGTCACGTTCCCGTCTCATAATTGGGGACCCGGTGTCGACACACACACACACGTGTGCGGACACAGACTGACTAACGGTAAAGGAAGAGGTCCCCTAGAAGGGTTAGTCCCTAGTTTGGACACAGGGAACGCAGACGACGTCACCGTCCGCCCAGGAAATGGTGACTATGGAAACGAAGGGACGACCGAGTCAACCATTTCTTAGGCAGACGTTACGTCCTCTGGGGCCAAGCTAAGGACCTAGTCCTTCTAGGGGACCTCTTCCCTATCCGATGGGTGAGGTCATAAGACCGGACCTCTTAGGGTACCTGATCAGGTGCCCCAGCGCTTCTCAGCCTGCGCTGACTCGCTGAGAGTGAAAGTGTAAATGGTGAGATGGCGATCACGGTGGACCCTTCAAAGAGCTGAGTGAGTAACTTTCAGCGAACTCTGTCATCGTAGACTCTAATTCGTCTCTATATACAAACTGTACGGTAGCCGATTCCTAACAATAGAAATTTACTTACTTATAAAACAAGCGGAAGACAGTATTACAGATTAAGATATTTATAATTATCTACATTGGGTATACTTGACTTTGAGAATTACCAAGAGTCACTAAAAATTTTCACATTTCACCGGAGTCCAGGTTTTTCAAACTCTTTACGACAGGTGCCTGTTACGGACTGACACCGTTCGACTACACTGGTAACCAATTTATTGTTTTATTTGTTGTTTAGACTAGGACAACGTCAAATAGTGTCTTTTCTTGAAACAAAGAACAAAACGTAAGCATCTGTAAAAGTCTCGGAAAAGACAGACTCTGTCTGTAAGACATCCTTCTAAGGTCATCCGAATGAACCGTAATAACGAAGTAAACTAGTGAAAAGTGTCACCCATTCTGTGAGTCCAACGTTTACTCTTAATAATCTCATGTGTGTAAGTGTAAAGTCTATGGGAAGTATGAAACGGATTAATTTTTAGTTGAATTTTTTTTTAAGAGATTATCGACACACTACCCGAAGGACCTACCGAGTCACTATTCGGACGGTTTGTACTCTGAACCCAAACTAAGGACGCAGTCCTTCTAGTGGACCTCATCCTTTACCGTTGGTTTGAGGTTATAAGAACGGACCTCTTAGGAGCCTCTCTTCTCGGACCACCCGATGTCAGGTACGCCAGCGTTTTTTTCAGCAGTCTATACTGAATCCCTGATTTGTCGTTGCTGTTTCGACACACTACAACCCCTTCACTCACGTGGAGAGACTCGGAGCCAAAAGAGTAAAGTTTTTACTTCTAGTATCATGGATGGATAATTCCGGTACAGTAACAACAAATCGGTGATTCAACACAGATCGAGAAAACTTTAGGTTACCTGACATCGGGCGGTCCGAGGAGGAGAAACCTTTTCTGGGACTACGACCCTTTCTAACTCCCGTCTTCTTCTTCTCCCAGTGTCTCCTATTCTACCAACCTACCGTAGTGACTACGTTTCCTGTTCTTGAACCCGTTTAGGGCCCTCTGCCATTCCAAGTCCCTTTGGACCGACGGTGTCAGGTACCCCAACGTCTTAGCCTGTGCTGAACCACTGACTGGTTGTTGTATTTGTTACAAAGCCCCTGACATCTAGAATTACCGAATTTTTTAACACACACACACACAAAAGTTTTATAATACAGCAGAAGTACGAATTCCTACAAGAAGTAATGTTTTATTTTTTATATGTGATTCACCTCTCTCGTTTTACCCTTAAAAGTAAATCAAATAAGTCTTAAGACTTTTCAAGTGGTTTTGAGGAACCTAATTATATATTATTTTGGTAAAACTTGAAGGGACCACCAGGTCACCAATTCTCAGGTACGAAGGTGACGTCGCCCGTGTCTAAGGTAGGGCCGACCCCCCTATTCTAGGATGTACATACCACACCGGTTTTTCTTTTTTATTTTGTGAAACATTCAAGCTTGCAGACGTCGACATTTATGGGTAAAGTGATTAGTACAAGTTGTTAGTACGAAAACATATGTTTATAAAAGTAACCGAAGATTTTTTGTTTGTTACTTAAGTTTTTTAGTCTAAATCAGATTGACACTTACGATTTGAGATCAAGATTCCCTACTTTTCTAGTCTCTTTGAATATTTATAGTGAATACAAGATACATCCTTATAGGTAATTATACCTTTTTAGCACTATATTTATTTATTTGTTCTGTTTTATTACTTCTTATTATAATTTGACTCCTTTTCTTTTTGACAAAACTTTCATTTAGAGTCGATTTCATTGGTAGTGACTCGCTAGGCCGGAATCCGCGGCGTCCTTCACGGAGACCGCGGTAGACCGCCGGTTACCACCCTATTTCAGAGTCTCCACCTTCCTTCTCGTCTCTTTCAGGTTTGTTTTAAAGTCGTCAAAGGTTGCACTAACCAATTTTTGTTAAAATAACGTAATATTTTTAAATGTTTGTAGACCTCCCTGTGACAAACCCTTCCGAGAAAAAGCCTCTACACATCCTTTGTCACCAAACCCTACCCTTGCCTTCCTAATTCTCAAACCCCACTCGATAATATGTATACTACCTATCTGTTCCGGAATGACATACCGTGTCTCTTGATATGAGTGCTAGGACATTATTTGGTGTTACGTTTTCTTATACTTTTCTTACATATATACACACATTGGTTTAGTGACAAGACATGTCGTCTTTAAGTGTGTTGTAATATTTAGTTGAGATTATTTTAATTGTCGTTGTTGTTTTTTCTTTGTGACCGAACCCATAAATTCTGCCTGACAGTCGTTTGCAGAATGATTTACCACTTTCTGACTTTCAGAAGGAAGATTCTAGTCCTGTTCTTTACTGCGACGGAAACGTAGAAAGTGAGTTTTTACATCGGCTTCAAGATAAGTCTCGTCAATTCGAACTTTTTTTACTTTCCGTCAATTCGACGTTTCAACAATCCAATAGAAATAAACGTCTATTGTACTAGAATATGTATCTTTTACGATTTCCCCTACGGGGACCACCCTTCAGAGACCAATACTAAAGGGTTTGTTGTTGTCGATTTCTTGGTGTGATTTTTGGATAACACTTACGTGATATCGGAGGGTCTGAGGAGACAGTTACCTTAAAAGGTTCGTTCTTATGACCTCACGTAACAATAAAGGATGAGGTCCCATAGAAGGGTTGGGTCCCTAACTTGGTCGCAGGGAACGTAGACGACGTAACCGTCCGTCAAAGAAATGGAAACGCGGTGTATTACCCCTATACAGGACTTAAGTACCTAACCTTCCGTCATAATAATTCTACCGTTATGACTCGGAAGGGACCATCGGGTCACTAATTCTGAGGAACGAAGGTTACGTCCCTACTTCCAAGGTAGGGACCAGTTCCTTAATTGTAGGGTGCACGACCTACCGTACTCTTTTTTTCTTTCAGGGGTTTCGTTATTGCGTTAGATTCCTGGGTTATATTAGAGATAGTTTTATGGTTTATTCTACTTTGTTTTCGGGTCAGGAATGAACGTCTTACCTTCTGTACTGAGATTTGAAGTATCCCTTAGTGTTCCCTGGGGTGTATGGTTTTGTCAGAACCTTTACTTGTGCCAACCTCCTAAGTGTGCAGAGCTAAAGTTTCGACTGAATGTTTCGGTGTCATTAGTCTTGTTATACCACGACGGTATTTTGTTCTCATCTACGTCTCAGGTCTTTATTCGGATAGGTAGTTACCGGTCAACTAAAAACTACTCTCTCGGTTCAGGTAAGTTACCGTCTTTCTCGACAGAGAAGTTATTTGCCACGACCTTGTCCGTCGATGGGGGAACGTTTTCAGACTTCAACATGGGAAATGTAGTATGGTATATGTTTGAAATTTGGTAGTTTCAGGATTTACATTCCTGATTTTGATCTTTTGAGAATCTTCCTTTATGACCCGATTTAGTAATACTGAACTGAACTACTACTCAAGAATCCTGTGGTTTTCGTGTCCGTTGTCTTCTTCTTTTGTCCTTTTGACTGAAGTAGTTTTAATCTCTAAAACACGTAGTTTCCTGCGATAGTTCTCTTACTTTTTTGGGTGTCTTACCCCTTTCATAAACGTTTAGTATATTGACCATTCCAGATCTAAGTCTTAGATGGTTCTGAGGAGATTCGGGGGACAGGGGTCGTCCCGAGGGTGTTGAACTGTCTTTCTGTCAGGTTTTATTTCTACCCGTGTGGACCTCTTCCTTTACCGTTAGGTGAGGTCGTAAGGACGGGCCTCTTAGGGGTTCCTGTCTCCTCGGACCGTCCGACGTCAGGTGTCTCAGTGTTTCTCAGTTTGTGCTGACTCGTCCGTGCCCGTGCAGTACAATGTATTTTTGCCCCTTCACGACGATCAATCACTGCGTTGTTCCTACGACCTTATCCCCAGGAGACCAAGGATGTGGGTCGCAAGACAGGACCTGCCACCATAACTTACACAATACATTACTACTTAGGAATTAATCGTTGTTCGTCAAGAACTTTTTTTTAAAAAAAATAAGTAAATAAATAAAACAGACACGACTCAGAAACGACGACGTGCACCCCAAAAGAGTTCAACGTCGCTCGTCCCCGATGAGAGATCAGGGGGTCGCGGTCGAAGAGTAACGACGCCGAAGAGAACAAAGCCTCGTGTTCAAGATCCGGTGTGGCCGAAGTCATCAACGTCGATGACCTGAGACCTCGTGTCCGAGTTATCGACAAGTCAAGTCAGCGAGTCAGGACAGACTGAGACTCTGGGGTGTCTGACGTGTTACGGTCCGGAGGGACAGGTAGCGGTTGAGGGCCCTTCGAATGAGTTTGAGTACAGGTACCTCAGCCAGTAAGGTAGGTTGGTAGAGTAGGAGACAGCAGGGGAAGAGGAAGGCGGAAGTTAGAAAGGGTCGTAGTCCCAGAAAAGTTTACTCAGTCGAAAAGTGTAGTCCACGGGTTTCATAACCTCAAAGTCGAAGTCGTAGTCAGGAAGGTTACTTATAAGGTTATCAACAATATATACAAATATATAATCATTCGTAAAACCCCTCTTCCGTTACCGCTGGGTGAGGTCATGAGAACGGACCTTTTAGGGTGCCTGCCTCCTCGGACCATCCGACGTCAGGTACCCCAGCGATTCTTAGCCTATGCTGACTCGCAGAAGTAAAAGTTGTTCGTCAATCGTTGTTCGTCAAGAACTTTTTTTTAAGAAAAATAAGTAAATAAATGAAAGGTGAAAGCACGTAACCTCTTCCTTTACCGTTGGGTGAGGTCACAAGAACGGACCTCTTAGGGTCCCTGCCCCCTCGGACCACACGGCGTCAGATATCCCAGCGTGTCTCAGCCTGTGCTGACTCGCTGACTTGTTGTCGCTCCAACTCCGGTCTCGGTCCGGAACTGGCAGTCATTTACCCTTGTCCGCGGGAGACCGCCGGCACACGTCCTTAGCGGTCTCCCGCCACTCCCGCCATCGCCCCTCGCAGGGAACTCCTTCTGCCACTTCTCAGGCCCGCCCCCTGATACCACTGACGCCACTGACGTCCTGGTCCCACCATTGACGCCCTCCTCGGTCTTCACTAGCCTAGTCCCACGGACAGCCTCTAGTCTGGTAGTCCTAAACGGCTTCACAATTAAGTGTGGGGATGGTCGGTGTATACCCCCCTCTTTCCCTTTATTTTATCCTGAAGGAGTCGAGTTGTAAGAAAATACTCTAAAAAAAAAAGTACGACGCAACACAATCAACCGAGTAACTTTTGAAGTTGAACGACGCACGACCGTCGATAATTGTCATAAATGTACTATTAGTATTGACAAATGTGACGTAAATGTAACTTAATCCATAATATTCATTAGATCTCTCCTAAATTTCATTATACCCTCCAACTTCAGTGCCACCTTTTTTCATAACTCCGAACAGTTTTTAATGTTTATCTTGATGAGCTCCAAGGTGAGGACCCATATGGGGGGGGGTGTGTGCGTGTGTGTGTTTCGGAGTGATTCACCTTTTCTATGTAAGTGGGACTACATGTATCGTCGTAAAAAAAAAAAAAATGTTATCGGTTCTATACCTTCTGTCTCCTACTCTATGAACCTTACCGTAGTGGTTGAGTTTTTTGTACTTAAACTCGTTCGAGTCCCTCAACCACTACCTGTCTCTTCGGACCGTACGACGTCAGGTACCCCAGCGTTTCTCAGTCTGTGTTGACTCGCTGACTTGACTTGACTTCTATACCTTTGTTAAGTTCACAGGTAGTTGGTTACTTGAATCACAAAAGTCGAAAATAAAGGTTAAATCAAATCAAATCCTTCAGAAAAACCCTCCCACATAAAACAAAAAAATAAAACAGAAAGGAACGACCCCACGACTAAAAAAAGAAAGAAAAAAAAAAAAGTGTCCAGTTGAAAAACTAAACCTTATTGAAGCATAAATGTTTCTCTTAAACGTCTCGATTATGTCTCAAGGATATGGGAAGTTGGGTCGAAGAGAATTACATTTGTAGAATTATTGATACCACATAAACAGTTTTGATTCTTTAGTTGTCATGATATGATAATTGCTTTACGTCCGAAATAAACTTACAGTAGTTAAAAGGGTGTTAACAGGAAAAAGACAAGACTCTAGGTAGGTCTTACGGTGTAACGTATATCAGTAGGATACAGGAATCAAAAGAAGATAAACACTCAAAAGACAAAAGAGAACAGAAAGGTACTGGAACTGTCAAACCCTCCTATAACCACCTCATACAACACCTTACTGGAAGTCGAAGTCAAACAGACTGTAAAAGAGTACTTCTGAGGTGTCGGTCTTTAACCCCCTCTTTTACAAGATAACGAATTGGACCCACCACCACCGATTTCTCAAACAAAGTATGAATAAAGAATTTGTCATGTACCATCCGACTTTGTACAGGATTCACCCTAAGTTCAGATTCAGGACCTTGGTCGGTTAAATGGAATACATTGTTCTTGTTTTTTTTCTAATAACGTTTAGACTAATTTAATCCGGAATTCTATCCACTAATAGACCCTTCTAAGAAAAACAAAAAAATTTCTACATAAATAAAATATAAAACCGACCCTACCTAGAAGTAACAACGTGCAGCGAAAGAGATCAACACCGTTCGTCCACAACGTCTCGTATTCGAGACCCACGTTCCCGGAGCCATCGCCGTCACGTATCCGAGTCATCAAGGCCGAACGTTCGAGATTTTTCACCCGAGGCATCAACACCGTGTGCCCAATCGACGAGGTACCGTCCACCCTAGAAGGGTGTGGTCCCTATCTTGGTTACAAACGTAACGTAACGTTCCGCTAAGAATTGGTGACTTGGTGGACCCTTCGGGACCCGTTGTCCCTTCAGGATTTACGTTAGTCCACATAGGAAAATGTTCTCTTCGTCTCCGTATAAACTGTGTGTGCCTTCTCTTGCACTACATTTCTACCTCGTCTCTCTCTAAACTTCTACGACCGAAACTCGTAACCTCAGTACACCGGGGTTCGGTTCCTAACGAGTATTAATAACTTTTGACCTCCTCTATTTCTTCTTGTCTAAGAGGGAATTCTCGGAGACCTCCCTAGTTTCGGGACGGGTGTGAAACTAAAGGAAAAAAAAAAAAAGTCAAAATAAATGAATAAATATAAACCGGTGTCGTTCATCCGAAAATGAAGGGACTGGTCCCTAGTTTGGGTACGGGAGACGTCACCTTTGTACCTCAGAATTAGTGATCTGTCGGTCCCTTCAGGGATGTGGAACTAAGACTGGACCACTGAGAGTACAACCTGGAGACCGAAGGTCTTGACACTCTCTTATTAAAGAAAAGTAAAATTCCGTGGGTTGATTATCATTAAACCAGGTCGTTGGTTTGTAAAGTCAAAATAAGCACACGATACACAAATACAATATACAGACGTACTTTCCAAATTTTTAATTGGATTGTCGAAAGGGAAAAGAAAGTGACTGTTCTCATTACAACTGTTAAGAAACCCCTCTAGAAAGAGTTAGGTAATCGGGTATGGTGGAGGTAAACTATTCCGTTTACCTAAAATTGGAGTCAACTTGAAAGAGGACGACCTATAAAGTTTTATTACTACGAGATTAAATGTCGGCACAGACCGTACCAATTTCGTCGGCGGTTGATCGGACCTATGGAATTTTCTCGTTTTACTTAACTTGTCTCATGGGTTATGTGGGACGTGGAGTAACCAGATTCCCTGTATAAAATAAAAATAAAGTAAAATAACGTGACACACCGTACATCCTACAATCAAGGGGTTGGTCCCTAGTTCGGGAGTGAGGGGACGCAACTTTCACGTCTCGAAATTGGTACCCTAGTACTCCCTTCCGGATTCCCCGTGCAAAATTGTAGAGACTCCATCTCTACACAGAATATTGGGAACCCTAACATATTTAAAAATAACGGACGTACACACACCTGTAGTTTCAAGGTCTGAAATGTCATGACCCACCTCTAGTCGTCGGACCTTTTTTTTTTAGGGTCTTCACTATGACTTTGAGTGAAATCCTTCGTCCCAACACCCCTTCTACTTCTATCGACCACTTAGGCTGCACAAATCACCGTTTGGGTTGGGATCAGGGATAAAATATGTAAAGTCACTCTTAGATCATCTCACTCTCAACAATGACTCTCACCATACCCGCTTACCTGACTCTTTCCAGAGGGGTCTTCCCACTGCAAACTTGGTCTAGTACTACCTCTACTGAGGAGGTCCGTCCCCTTACGACCACCGACTCCTGTCGACTGATGGTTCTTACACACAAGGGGAGCGTATCACGGGTGCCTCTCTGATGTAAAGGGTCGGAAGGAACGTTCTGCCAAGCCAGTACACTGATCAAAGACTGGTTACCTTACCTTCGTTCTCGCGGGACGAGGTGAAGTCCAGACGAAGCATTTTTACACACAGGTAGAGAGAAGAGGTGGACGACAAACCTACACCCACGGTCACGTAGTCAATACGACACATTGTTTAATAGGGGTGGGGTTAAGGAGAATTTTAACCTCGAAATAAAAATTTTACAGTTTATTGTTTGTAAATGATGGAGTACACCACAGACTCCCAGTCCTTAAGTCTTGTCGAAGTCGACCCACCAAGACTGAGTCCGAAAGAATACTCCAAAGTCAGTTTGGCGTCAGTAGACTTCCGAGTCACCCCGACCTCCTGTGAGTACCCCGACAACCGATGTCCGGAGTGAAGAGACAGACTGCCTCAGAGAGATCCGATAACCCACAGGAACCTTGGATCATATTCTCGTTTCTTGTTTAGACTGAGGTATAACCTGAACAAAGAAAATGAAATTGGAAACACAAAAAACGAAAATGATGTTCGATTAGTGATGTCCCTACAAAGGACATTCCTATTTAATATGTTGAGCCCCTTGTGAAGGAGGGTCCATTACTCACAATTCGATTATATAGAAATCAATAAAATTTTTATAGAGTAACACTAGATGCAAAAACAAACTGAATAAATAAGTCATCAACACTGTGCGTCAGAGATCTCGTGACCCAGTCACGGACACCACGTGTGTGAATCAACGAGGTGTCGTACACCTTAGAAGGGTCTGGTCCCTAGGTTGAACAGTTGACGTTTGACCGCTAAGGGTGCCCTTAAACAACAACAAGTGAACGACCGGTCACGAGAACCGCTTACGGTCACACAGCGACTGTGTACAATTCTGCTGTCTTGACCCGAAGGAACCAACAAACCACCATTTCTTAGGCGGACGGTTACGTTCTCTGTGCCCAAGGTAGGGACTAGACCCTGCTCGGGTGTACGGAGCCTCGTTGGGTCAGACAACAACAAGTAAACGAGTCAACACAGACTGAGAAACGCTGGGGTACCTGACGTCGTGTGGTCCGAAGGGACGGGAAATGATAGAGGGCCTCAAACGAGTTTGAGTACCGGTAGCTCAACTACTACGGTAGGTTGGTAGAGTAGGAGACAGTGGGGGAAGAGGAGGACGGAAGTCAGAAAGGGTCGTGGTCCCAGAAAAGGTCACTCAGCCGAGAAACGTAGTACACCGGTTTCGTAACCTCGAAGTCGAAGTCGTAGTCAAGAGGGTCACTTATAAGTCCCAACTAAAGCAAACCCTAACTGACCAACCTAGAGGAACGACAGGACGATTTAGACACGTGGGGTTCATAACTTGTACACGAGATCTCGGACCCTCGGCTTTGATGGTTTCAGGCGCGCGGGATCTCGGACGCGAGGCGTCGTTCTCTTCGGCACCGTTACTCTTCGGATCGTGGCGTTGATCTCTCATCGGGAGCTAGCGGCTTCCATCTCTTTTCAGGCTCGTCGTTGCTCCTGGATCGTGTCGGTTTTAACTTATTTACTTTAGTACATAATTTTTTTCTGTCGTGTCGCCGGTACTTGGACGCAAGGACGGGGAGAAAGAGAGACTACTGACCTGAAGTATACTTTCCTTTTACTTTTAACCACGTATTTGGTAACTGTAAAGGCTCGAATAGCCGGAGCCACTAAGTATAACGAAAGTGATTGATGTCCTTAGTCAACGGTTTCCTTGTTCCACACCTTCAAATTTCTCTTGTGTCGTGAGACACTGAAATGGGACACGTATATATTGAAACTAATTTTTTATTTGTACGTCAATGTGCGATTATTTTTTATTCATACTTTTTTCCTCTTATTTCTGTTGGGGTGTCCCTGAAGGGACCGTCCGGTCACCAAGTCCCCTCACCCAAACTAGAAACTAGTCCGTTGATTCTAGAGTGTACGGAGAGTCGTATCGGTTTTTCTTTCTTTCTTTTGAGGTGTTTGGGTTATCTTCCCTCCTTCTCTTTTTTATTATAAGACCTATTTGAGGTTTACCTAGATTCCATAGTTACATTCTATACTTTCGTAGTTTCGGAAATAGTGGACTTATACCTCTTTTGGAAACTTGATACTGAGTTTTAGGTCTTCGGCACTTTATTTCGTGGCTATGTAAATTTACGTACTTTGTCCTAGTTTACAAGGAGGAGAAGAGAGAGGAAAAGAAGGACTTGTTATGTCGGGATTCCGGCAATATACTCCGTCCGTTCCACCCCAACTTCTGTTACCGGGTCGTATCCCCGGAACCACCTCATTCGTCCCAATAGATACTCGTTGAGTCGGGTCACCCTCCTAGATTCACCCGCTGCACGATCTTCTCCCCCGGGAGACCGAACCCCTCAGTTTTGGGGTCAACCCACTATTCCCATCCCCACCTTCCCACTCCCTTCCCGGCCCATTTCATGTCCCCTCAACTACTTTCTTTATTTAATTCCCCTAAAGGGACCACCAGGTCACCAATCCTGAGGTGCGAGAGTGACGACTCCCCGGTCCCCAAGTTAGGGACCATCCCTTTGATTTCGGGTACTCGGTACTCCGTACCGTTTGTTGTTGTTTTTTTTTCAATTTTTGAACTTTCAGGCTTCTCCTCATCCCTTACGTTTACCGAAGTTTCATAGAGAGATGTCTCACGAGTAATCAGTGTCTCCGTCTTTCTCCTCAGTGAAACGTTAAACATTCTGACAGGCTACGGTGTAAGCTCACTTCCTTTATGGTCCAGATGCGTCTCTTCCTCTTTAGCCCTCGGGGACTACACGTTACTCTTGTCTGGTGTAGTCGTCAAAACGACGACTCCTTAAACTAGGCCTCCTTTTGTAGTCTGTTTGAGGGTCACTCCCTCTAATGTGCTCTATTGACCGAAGGTCAGAAGTTTTTACAGTTCCAGTCCTCTGTGGTTTCTCGACAAGAAACGACCCTCTCGACTGTGGTCGTCGTTCCGTCCCAAGACTCGAAGGGAGAGGACGGTCTTTCCCATAATAACCTCGTTAACGCAGGGTCGACCGAGTCACTAACTCTTAGGTGGACGTTCCGTCCTCTGTTCCCAAGTCAGGGACCGACCCCTTCTAGGGGACGTCCTCCCGTACCGTTGGGTGAGGTCATAAGAACGGACCTCTTAGGGTACCTGTCTCCTCGGACCGCCCGACGTCGGGTACCCCAACGTTTTCTGAGCCTGTGTTGAATCGTTGATCTGTTGTGACCCCGCTAACCGCTCTGAACTTACTCCAGACTTCTGAGACCCTATCATTCGACAATAAGACGCCAACGCGACACCAAGAATCCTCTTACTGACATTCTTTATGTTCAAGGCCGTACAATAATCGCACTACTACTCTGCAGTTCACTGACTTAATACACGTGTACCAAGACCTTTCATTCTCGACGAACATGACATGAAGGTGGTACTCCACATTTAAACACTAACACAGGTTCAACTCTTTTTATAACAAAAGAAAAAGAATTTCTTGTTTGGAACACACCGCTTACTTTTGTGGAATTCGCTTTGAGTTTTCCATTTATTGTTTACCCCTCTACATAAATGTTGAGCATACCTAAAGATTATACGTTTCTTGATACCTTTAGCAAAGACGATCCTGAGGTGCGAGGGTTACCTCCCCTGCCACAAACTAGGGACCAGTCCCTTGATCTAGGGTAAGTGACGTTGATTCTCAAACGTACGGTGTTGATTTCTAGAACGAACGAGGTTAATTATGGGCCGTGTCGGTTTAGTTTTTTTTTTAGTCATACTCTTTCTGGTTGTTGGGTAATTGTTTATGTCCGTTTTCTATTTATGTGTTTCAAGGGACTTTTTCCTTTAATTTTACCGAACATTTAGATACGTTCCTACGAACTGGAGTAACTGTTTTTCTCTTTACGTTTGTTGATTTATGGTAAAGACACAAAGTCTCACAGTTTTTAGGATTTCAGACTATTGTGTGAAATACCCCCTTTCCGTACGTACCTAATACCCATTCATATGTTTGAGTACGATGAAAATATCTCCCATTAAACCGTTATAGACATTATGATGTTGACCTAAATAGGAAACTAAACCAGTAGGACAAAACCTCCTAAATCGAATGTTCGACCGATATACATATACGCACGCACACACACACATACATACAAAATATATCTATATGTAGTTTATTTCAAAAATGTTCCAACATTTACCAAGGTAAGCAACTACACCGTCCACTAATCTTTGTCGAGTTCATAGGCAGTTTTCCTTCGTCTAAATACCATGTACATTCGTCACATTAAGATACACCGACATATTTTCTACTTTTCGAGAGATCCATAGGTATGTCTTTCTCGAGGTTGTATATCACTATCCACTTTTTTTTAGTCCCCGGTTTTTCCTAAGAATTATAAACCCCACAAAACACTCTTTTTCCCTGAAGGGTCCACCGCGATCACCATCTCTTGGACGGACGGTTACGTCCTTTGCATTCTCTGTTCCCAAGTTTGGGACCCACCCCTTCTAGGGGACCTCTTCCCGTACCGTTGGGTGAGGTCATAAGACCGGACCTCTTAGGGTACCTGTCTCTTCGGACCACCCGATGTCAGGTACTCTAGTGTTTGTCGACCCGATTTAGTGGTACCCTCGAGACCAGGTGTAGGACTGCACAAGTTTTTATGACTAAGAACTGTAATGTAACAATCCGACCCGTACTTTTACTTCCTAGTGTAAAATAAAGGAACACCAGTACTGGTCGTGACAAGGTGAAATAGAACTTCATTATGAACGACACATTTTCAGACTCCGGTACGAAGAAAATCAAAGAGGACCATTCAATGTAAATCATCAAGAAAAAAAAAAAAAGTTAAACTGACGGACCCGAGACAGAGTCGTGTATCACCAACACGAACTTCCTAGAAATGCAACTCCACGTGCCTGAGAGAACACAGAAGTCAGCAAAGTCGTGAACCCGAATCCACGTACACTCTAGAATCAAGAGGGATGGTCCCTAGTTTGGATGTAGCGGACGTAACTTTCCAACCGAGAAGTAGAGATTCGGTGGACCCTTCGGGCGACGTTCAGGATAAAACAAGAAAAGATTTGGACGGACTAGAAAATTATTACGGCACTGAAAGGAGTAAAGACTAGGAAAAAAACAAAATTCAGAAATTTATAAACTTGTATAAGTAAAACGTCAACAATTATAACAGGTAGAATTCGAAAGAATCTTTCTATTCGATACTGAAGTTGTCATTGGTTTCCGAAAGTTAGTTTGACTTTGGGGCCTGGTCCAAAGAACCAGACGACTCCTTTTGTCTTTGGAGAGGTCCATAAATTTTATGTCCCTTAAATAATTCCCCTTAACCGATGTGTGTATGATTCTCCGACCTTCTTGGTCTGTACTAGGAACTCCATTATCCCCGTTAATACTGGTCTTCATCGAGTCTAAAGACCCCGACACCCAAGGGGCCACCGAGTCTACCATTTCTTAGAAGGACGTTACGACGTCGGGGTCCAAGACAGGGACTCATCCCTTCTAGGGGACCTCCTCCTTCACCGATGGGTGAGGTCATAAGAACGACCTCTTTAAGTACCTGTCTCCTCGGACCGCCCGATGTCAGGTACCCCAGTGTTTCTCAGTCTGTCCTAACTGCCTGGATATAGTTGTGTAGACCCCGACATCCTCGAGTCTCCTATCCATGTTGACAGATGGTTAGGTCCCAACTTGAGTTTGGAGACTCGTCCCCCGAGGTCCGTCGACCACGAGACCGGGTACCTACTATTATGGAGACAGGTTTCTTTGACTTTCAGAGGCACGTCGGTCGACATCTACCTGCTGCACGGCCTTCATTGGCCATCGTGCTCGGGAACAACGGACACCGACGACCACTCTACGTCTGACCTCGAGCCTCGTCCACTTTCCTTCAAGGAATCCGAGAGGAGAACGGAGGACGAGAGGACGGTCCAGGAAGGACGGAGAGACCAGCCAACAGACTTCCCTAGTGTCTTACTCTTCCACTCTAAGTGCGACGTCTCTGGCGCCACGTCGGAGGGGTCTTGTTTGCCTCCCCTTTCAGAGTGGGACACACGTTTTGTTTCTCCTTTATAAGGTGTGTAAATTACCCTATCCGAGGTCCTGTTTGTCGGCGATTTATTAGAACCGATAATTTGACTGTTGCTGAGAACCCTGTACAACAAGTCCGACAAGATGTTCCGCCACTGTGAGACTTGTTTGTCACCACCCTTCATTTAGTCCTAGTGGGTTCAGTCAAAGGATTAAGACCGCCAGTACACCAGTGTTGTTTCAGATTAACAGGACCTTGAGTCCGAACCACACTCAGTTAAAACCTTCTCTGGGGTCCGGACTTAGAAGTCGGTAGTTTTGACAATTGGGTCCACCATCTGTTCGTTTCGACTTGAAAGACCATCCATTCTTTATAGTGTCCATTCATAGTTCTGACACCTTAATCCTGAAGCGACCACCAGGTCACCAACTCTTAGGCGGACGGTTACGCCCCCTGCACCCAAACTAGGGACCAACTCTTCGTCTAGAGTGTACGAGACCCGTTGATTCGAGGTCATCGGACTCCGATGACTCGGACTCGAGACGTTGTGCCTTTCGGGCTCCCGGAGACCCTTCTGGGTCATCTCGGGTTTATGCATTTTATTTAAAATTTTCCAACAACTTAGTTTTAGAAACTAGTTTTAACTTCGTGGCTCCTTTGTGTACATATAGGTATTATATTTATACTGTATTTTTATAAACGTTGGTCAAAATTTTTTAGTTAAAGAAAAACCAACGAAACCCAGAGGCAAAGACTCACGTACGAAACAGATCAACGCTGGTGACCCCTGAGGAGAGATCAACACCACGACTCCGAAGAGTAATCTCACCGAAGAGAACAACGTTTCGTACCCGACTTCTCTCGTCCGAGTCACCAACACTGGGCACCCGATTCAACCGAAGACTCTAGAAGGACCTGGTCCCTAGCTTCAACTCAGGGGACATAACCGTTCGTCTAAGAATTGGTGACTTCAAGGGAATTGGTGGTCCCTTCAGGACGTTGGTCGAATTACATTCGTATGACTACTTATACTAGTAGTGACAAGATAAACACCCAGAATTTCCAGGTAGATCAGTTCCGATACCAAAAAGGACACCAGCACATACCTACAGTCTCAACCTGACACTTCTTTCGACTCGTGACTTCTTAACTACGAAAACTTGACACCACAACCTCTTCTGAGAACTCTCTGGGAACTTGACGTTCCTCTATGTTGGTCAGATAGGATTTCCTCTAGTCAGGACCTACAAGTAACCTTCCTGACTACGACTTCGACTTTGAGGTTATGAAACCGGTGGAGTACGCTTCTCAACTGAGTAACCTTTTCTGGGACTACGGCCCTCCCTAGTCCCCGTCCTCCTCTTCCCCTGCTGTCTCCTACTCTACCGACCTACCGTAGTGACTGTACTCAAACCCATTTGAGGTCCTCAACCACTACCTGTCCCTCCGGACCTCACGACGCTAAGCACCCCAGCTTTTCTCAGCCTGTGCTGACTCGCTGATTTGACTTGACTTCCATAAATGTCACGAATACTCTTAGACGATATAATCTGAACACTTATATACGAGGTCTACTATAATAAGACCCGACGAGAACGGAAGACTCTCCCTGCCGTAAGACGGATCCCTTACAAAGAGAGAAAGTTATTTGGACGAAAGTGAACCTTTTTATCTTTCTAACATACTGAGAACACGAAGAGAAGTTTCAAGATCCAAATAAATTCCCTGAGACTCCAGGGTCTAAACATTTCAAACAAATAATTTAAACGTTAGGAACAAGTTTGCAAAACCCTTCAGACTTTAACACTTTGACCGCCGAACGATAAAAATCCAAAGTCTCATCAGTCACTTGTAAATCTCCTTTCGACTACCAAACTTTTAATTAATTAGTAATGGGGGTCTAGTTTATCAACACTTATAAACACGGGCATATGTTTTTAAGAAGACCGTAATTTTCTATAGTAGTGTTAGCAAAGTCGTTTGCCACGACCCTTTTGACCTACGGGTACACGTTTTCTTACTTCAACCTGGGATTGGTGACTGTTCGCATGTCAAGTCACCGACAGGCACGTAAGTGTGACAATACGTTGGTAGGGGCAGTCGGTAGAAGTCTTGGACTAAAGTAATGACATTGAGACTCGGGTACTCTGTTGAGGGGTGGGGACGACGGGGACCGACGGTGGCAAGATGAAGGACCAAGATACTTAGACCGATAAGGTCTATGGAGAAATAGTCACGTTAGTACGTCACACCGAAAAAAGTGAATCATTTTACAGAAGTTCTAGGTCGACACAAACCGTACGAAGTCTTATGGGAAGGAAAAGTTCCGACTTATTATAAGGTAACATACGCCCAACCACCCCAACATGTGAAAGTCAGTGTAACGCACGGAAACTCGGAGTGGAACTTTTGGACAGGACAGTGTCTTAGTCCCTTCGGCCCCCGGGCGCACCACCAAGTGTGAAAGGTGAACCGCACAGTGTGGAAAGAACGTAAAAGAAAAGGGGGAGGACAGAGAGCAGGAGAAGAAAGTGGAGACGAGAACGGAGAAAAAGAAAGAAAGAGAGAAATAGAAAGAAAGAAAGAAGAGAGAAGGAAAGAGAGAGGGAGAGGGAGGTAGGAAGGGAAGAAAGGAAGGAAGGTTAGGAAAGAAAGTGTCCACCCTACCCCTCTCCTGGACTTTTAAAGAGAAAGAAGAATCTTCGCCGTAGTTTCCTACAAACCTTTCTCCGGTCTATCGTCACCGCCGATATTTATCGTACCTAAACAAACCCAACCCCCCGACCCTCATTGAAAATGGACTATCTCAGAACTTGGATATCTTTCAAAGTTCAACGTCTATTCCTCGTTGTATCCTCGTCCGCTAATTCCCCGTGTGTGGTGACCCTTATTTTGTTTATTAGATGTTCTTTTATGACATATTGTACCTCTTGTGTCGGCTATAAAATATTGTCCTTTACTTCAGATAGGAAATTTTTAACGCTTAGTGACAGAACGTGTGAACTTTGAATATAACATGTAGTTGATATAGAGTTAATTTTTTTTTTCTAAACATGTTTCTTGAGCATATTAGAATTGATCCGCGGGGTTTACTAGCGATAAGGACAAGGAAAAACGAAAACTCTTTCGTCCGTAAATAAGAGATACAGATATATAATAATACACAAACGGAAACGTCTTTATAAACTCTTTCGTGACCTCTATGGTGCGGGGAAACAGGGTTTCATGAAATCACACATAAACGATTCTTGTTTCTGTAGGACAAATTGTTGGTGTCATGTTATGTGTGTCATGTTATTGGTGTCGTTTACAATTGTACCTATTTACTGATGAAAGATTTCCTGTCTTGAGTAAGTTCACAATAGTTCTCAGAACAATTGTAGGTCCTGTTGTGGACCTAACGAGTCGGTTGGCGTAAAGGAACACGACTGAGACCAGAGACAAGTACAGTTGTCAAGAGGGTGGAAGAAGAACTGGAACTGTAAAAGGGTCTCAGTTCCGGTCAACCAAATCGACTTCCAACGGCTAACCTCAAACAAACTACAAAGGGGCACTAATCTAAGCCCAATCTCAAAGAATTAGAAGGGTTTAAGGTGGGGAGGGGGGTCTTTTTTGTTTGGTACCCTCTCGGTCATCCTCTTGTCTTCGAGTGTTTGTTGTGAAAAGTGTTTTGGTCGTCTGTCACCTCGAGGTCCTTGGGGCTTTATACTCCCCCGCCACCTCGGTTTGGTCACGGTCATGTCCTTCTTTTCGTTTTCACGACACTTAAAGGACCCTGACGGACCACCAGGTCACCAATTCTTAGGTAGAAGGTCCTGGAGGGACTCCCAAGTCCCCAATACTTAGGTGGACGGTCACGTCTCCTGTGCTCAAGGTGGGGACCAAGCCCTTCTAAGGTGGACGACACCCCGTTGACTCGAGTGTGTGGTATCTTGGGCACGACGCGTTGTTCTCTTCAGTGGTCTTACTCTCCGAGCACGTGGGGTTACTACTCATCGGGGACGAACGACGTTGATCTCTTTTGAACGTGTGTCGTTACTTCTGGGTTGTGTTGGTTTTTATATTTATTTATGTTTGACTTTTTTTTTAGGTGTAATAAGGTTACGTCCCCTACATCCAAGTCAAGGACCAACCCCTTATTTCTGGGATATACGGCACCCCGTCAACTCGGGGGTCCGACACTGATGACTCGGGCGGACGGTGTTGTCGTGACGGGGTTTGCTTTTGTTTGCGTGATCTTTGGGGTATGTTTGTTTTGTTTTAACCTTTAAAGGGTGGTCAGGAGTGGGGATCTCTTCTTCAACGAGAGAACCGACTTTTGAACCACTCTATTAGACTCTTGTCGTCACACACACACACACACACACACACACACTCACACGTGCGTGTACGCGTCGAAGTGTATAAGGTTAATCATCAATCTATAACCTACGATACCCTTCCAACCTTCTACGACCCCACCAGACCCAGGAGTCTCTAGTGTCTTAATGAGTTCCCTTAGAGAAAGTCTTCTTGTTTTGAGGTATCAAATTTTTTTTTAATGGGAACTTTAGATGACTGTCTATTGTAACATATTTAAATTCTATATGTTAGACAATCAAACTATGTAAATATAGAACGTCATACTCACGATAACATCACTATTAATGTGGATAGTATACTGTATCAAAAGAAAACTCATGCACCTGTTTCGAGGTAAGAACACTTGATTACCTTCGTTTTAGGTTTAACTAAAACCGTCCTTGAGGTTTCCTCTCTCTTCCAAGTCCATGCCCACCCCTTCATTTGTCTCCTCCATATCGAGAGAGAAACTTTATAACCGCCGCACCGACACGACTTTCCAATATAAAAAAGTATGAGATACCTTTGTCGTTTCTCACTTGAGACTCTTGTCACTCCGATCCTTTCAATAGGACCCGGTGGGGTGAGGGATGTTTCGCTAAAAAAAAAAGTGACAAATTCCTTAAAAATAATCTCGTTCTTAAAATATTAGGTTTAATACAAAGGAACGAGTCGATAGTTAAGACAATAAATTTTGTCTTCACTGTAAGACTCGATAAGGTGTCATTTCTTAATGTTTTAATTTCTTTCCTTACGAAATTTAAAAACATGAAACGACTTTTAATAAAAAGGGTACCAGATATTTTGTAATTAAACAAAAATATAAAATTTCGCTTAAAAATTTACATGAAAGTACTCTCCCCGAAAGGACTACCGAGTCTCACATTCCTTAGACAGACGTTACGTCCTCTGTGCACTCTACATCAAAGTCAGGGACTCAGTCCTTCTAGGGAACCTCCTCCTTTACCGTTAAGTGAGGTCATAAGAACGGACCCTTTAGGGTATCTGTCTCCTCGGACCCCACCACCCCAACCCCACCCCCACTCCATCCCCATCCACCCCGATGTCAGGTACCCCAACGTTTCTTAGTCTGTGCTGACGCACTGATTGTGAAAGTACGAAGTTCTGGTATTGATGACACTCCGACGTCACTAGTCAGTCTTTGGACCCTGGGGTGGTTTCGACTGGGTCGGAAAGAAGTGGGGAAGGGACCGACTGGGAGTCACAAACCGAGGTGATTCCGCAGGGGTCTCTGAGACCTGATAGGAACGGGAAACTGTCCTGTCATAAACAATAAGAAGGGAGTGGGGAGAGGGACTGGGGTTTGTGCACAAACACAACACCTTGATAAAGAGACGCCATTGAGTTATTGCCCTGTAAAAAAATTTACTGTGTTCGCCTGGGTGTGGGAGTACCCTCTACATCAAAAACCTCCCAAGTAAATCGTGATCCCTACCAGGATCCTTCACATCAGATTTGAAAACAGAAGTGCAGAAAGGGTTGACCTTTTATCGAACTTCTCGTTATACCTTTAGGTCTACCACCTTTCCTTCACCCCTACCCGTTGAACGAGTGACTCTAACCTAAGACCCAGTCAGTAAGAAGAGGTTCCAGGTATTTGTGGACCTACCTTCGTAAATCTAAGAGTTCAGGAAAAAGACTCTAGGTCCTGAGAGTTAGAGGTCAGGGAGGAGAGAGTCTGGTGCTACGGGTCTAAGGGGACGAGAGGACCCTAGGTCCACAGGTCTACAGGTCGGGAGACTTAGGAGTCCTGGGTTTTCCCGGAAGGATCGTTGCTGACATAGAGGTCTTACGTTCTCAGGAACGGGGTCGGGACTCCTGGTAAGGATCACGATTTACTTGGGGGGTTTTGATGTAGAGGGTATTCCTACACCCAGGCGAACACGGTAAAATTTTTTACAGGGGTGATAACTCAATGGCGTCTCTTTATCAAGGTGTTGTGTTTGTGCACCAACCCCAGTCCCTCTCGCCACTCCCTTCTTATTGTTTATGACAGGACAGTTTCCCGTTCCCATCAGGTCTCAGAGACCGCTGCGGAACCATCTCGGTTTGTGGCTCCCAGTCGGCCCCTTCCCCACGTCTTTCCGACCCTGGAAGAGTATTGCACCGACCGTTACCTCCCTGTTCCTCTCTGCGCCTTCGTCTGAGGGTAAAAGAGGGAGTTTGTGTGTTGAGTGAGACTAGGAGGAGAGTCTGAGAAATAATAGAGTTCATTCTTTTTATTTTTTTTTATTTATTCTATTTTTTACGTTATTTATTTCTCCTCTGGGTCATGACGTGTCGCCTGCAGAAGTTCTTCACATCGACCCCGAAGCCGGTATGCTCCCAGGGTGGTATGAGTCCCCTAGGCTCCTCGGGTGCAGCCCTCCGAGCCCCCGGTTCTAGGGACCTCCTAGGCCCCCGCGGCCCCCGTCCGGACCGTCGCCGTCCTTCGCTCGTCCAGGGGCGCCCCGGCCCAGGGCCAACCTACTCGCGACGCCCCCGTCCGCCTCACCTTCCGGGTCCCAGAGGCTGACCATCTGTAACATGGGTAGAAGTTCTTCGTCGAGGGCCTTCGACGTCCGAAACCCCAGTTTCACGTCGACGCCCCTACTCTCAGTCCAGTCTTCACACCCCCAAGACTATGGGGGAACGAAGACATCCTGGGGCTCGGGGTTGGAGAGGGTCTGAGTCCTCAGGTCCGGGGGGTCAGGGTCCTGACGACCCCTCGACCCCCTTGGCGGAGGAAAGAGTCGAAATAGAAGAGCCAGAGGGGTCGGGGAAGGAGGGTCTGAGTTTTGGTGCCTCCGTCCAGGGAGGAATTGGGGATCCACCGCGACGCTCTGGGTGCGTGAAGGGGCGGGGGGTGGAGTGTCTCTTCTTATAAGGTCGGGTCCCTAGTCTCCTCCGAGAGATTCAGGACCGTCCCCGTAGACCGATCGCGGGTTCCAGTATAAGTGAAATGTCCGGTAGCTAAGGGCCTCGCTGGGAAGCGGGTCGTACTCGGTCCGGACACCCTTGGGCACACCAGTCGAGTCCAATCCTCAGTGTTCTGAGTCGGAGGGCCCAGTAACAGTAAGTGCCCGGAACACTGAACCCCGGCCACCAACGGGACGGTCTCGGAGTCAAAGAAGAACACTTGCGACTACTGGTGTCCCGGGAGGAGACCCCTAACACCGGTCCAAACCCCGTACGTCTCTTGTAGTTTGGTTCGGACTGGTTGTAGTTTCCACGTTGGACCAGGGAGTCTAACACTCCTACCCACCGCCCGTTCCTGCCCCTAGGACCTTTGAGTGGCTAGGCATGTCGAAGGGTAGACCGGGGACCGTGTCCTTGGACCTACAAAATTGAGGTTTCTAGACTTACTGAGGACCGAAGTCCCGAAAGTCGAGGTTCTCTGGACTCCCCTCTTTCACCAGTCCCCGAGTCTTCCGGAAAGGGGGAGGAGGGGGTCTGAGTCCTCAGGCCCGGGGTTAAGGGATGACGAAGTCCTAGTTCGGGATGGAGGGGTGTGTGTATGAGTGAAAGCCCTGAGACCGCCCGGCGGGGGTGGTGACACGGTAGCCGGGACTAGAGGTCCACCCGGAGACAGAGGACCCGTAGTAGGCACATCTCCATGGCGACCGCCTGAACCGGGGGTTTGACCTCCTCCCCCGACCTCAGACCTTACCCTATGCGGGCCGTCCAAGGATCGTCCTCCTGTCGGTCGTGTCCCTGGGTGTCAGGGTTCACGAACTTGAACCGGAGCAGGGTCGGGTAGTCACCAAGAGCAGGAGTCCACCCCAGACCCCAGACCCCAGACCCCAAACTTCTCGGCTTACCAGATCTAGGACAAAGCCTCAGGCCAACGGGTCCTCTCGTCCAAGAGTCTACCGACGAAGTCATCGGACCCGGGGGAACGTGTACCTGAGTGTCGACTGTCCTGTGGGTCTAGAGAACCCTACCTACGTCTGCGAGGCCTTAAATATAGGTCTGTCTGGGCGGGGTAGTGGAAGGGCTGCGGACTGGGCACTATAAACTGGGTGAACCGTCTACGATCCTAAGGTGCCACAGGTCCAGTTGGACCTGTCTACTACGTTAGCCCCCAGGAAGGTCGACCCCCGGACCGGAGGTGGTACACTCCGTGGTCCCCCTATCTTTAGACTACTTGACCCTGGACCCACTTTCGTCGATCTCCCGGGTCTGACAAACCGGACTCCTTCCTCCCTCGACCCCAAAGTCTTAGGACCCAGACTCCTTGCTTCCCCGACCCCTGGAACGGAGACGTCGGACTCGTCCTTCCCTTGCCCCTGGGCGGAAAGACCGATTGACTCCGTCTAGCACGGGTTGTTGACCTTAAAGGCGTAGAGTGGACTTCAAAACCCAAAAGACTTCGAACGACTAGTAGTCCTTTCGTCGATCGAGGTGTCCTAGTTTCGCAGGAGGAGTTCCTTTGTCCACAGTACTAGACCTTCAATGTTCTGTTCGAGGACTCATTGACGTCGGGTCCGTAAGTACGGGGCTTTGTAGGGTCGGAGGAGGAGGAGGACCCAGGACTACGTTAGGACTACAAAGAAAGTGGTGTCTGCGATGGGTCCTAGTCTGTCCACGGGAGTTTTATCGGACCCCTTCACCCGCCTACCACTCTCAGAAACTGAGTCTCAACCGTTTACTGGGTCCGATAAGTCCCTCTTCAATCTGGGTTCTAGGGTTCCCCTTACTCCCCCACTCGTTAAAGGACCTTGGCTTCCCACGTTCCAGGCACCATTTCTGGTGGAGGGTCCACCGAGACACCGTTTCTTAACCGGACGGTCACGTCCTCTGCGTCCTCTGTGCCCAAACTAGGGATCCAGACCGTCTAAGGGACCTCCTCCTTTACCGTTGGGTGAGGTCATAAGAACGGACCCTCCAGGGTACCTGTCTCCTCGGACCGCCCGATGTCAGGTACCCCAGCGTGTGCGGAGTCGTTGACTCGTTGTCGTTGTTCCCATGATCTCAGACTTGTGGTCTAGACTGACTCCCACTGACCTCCCCGGTCTAAAGAGTCAGACTCCTCCTCCGACCCCCGACCCCTCAGGACCTAGCCCTCTTTAATACTAGTGTAGAGACCTCTCAGTTCAGGTTAGGGACCCAGAAACTAAAGAACTTACCGTTATCAGTCTGATGAGCCCGGTGCCCCCCCTACCCGTGTCCACCCCTCGTTGGCAGCTGTCCCCTTTACCGAAGTCCAGACGTCTTGATCGGGTCGCAAACAAAGAACTTCTCCGGACGACGCTGGAAACTCCGTCCGTCCCTCCTCTTCTAGATAAGATGAAGACGAAAGAGGTGAGGACTGGAGCCGTCTCCGCCCTGTACGGGAAGATCTTTCATCTTTCAGTCCGCGGCCTATGACTAAGGAAGATTTCCTGTCGGACCCTGAGACCTTAAACGCTCACGTCCCCCCGCCCCCGCCCTAGTCGCCGGGGACCCCCCGCACCCCTGTGCAAGCCCGGCCTCCGAGAGTGCGGCCCTAGGACTCTCGACCTCCTCCGAAACGTAGGCGCGAACCTTGTCGGACCGCTGGTCCAAGACGTGGGTGTGTGGGTGGGGTTGAGGGCCCCCCTCGTGCGCCGTCCCCCGGCTCCTAGCGGGAGCGGCGGCCGTGGTCCTACGGGCCCGGTCGAGGTCTGCGGACCCGCACCGGCCTGAGCCTCGTAGGTGTCTGTGGCCTCACCTTCTCCCTCTTCAGCTGCCTGGCCTCGTAGGCCTAGATCGTACCGTCAACGTTCGATCTAGAGTCACAGGTGCTCTTCTACGCCGACGATCCCTCCGGTCCATCCGACGGACGTCGACCTCCACCCCCACCCGCACCCTCCCCTCGCCCGACTCCGCGTCCAAGAGGCCCAGGGCCCTCCCGTCCTCCGCCCCCGACGCCAAGGCCTGGACGCCTCGGGCGCGAGCCGCGGTCCCTACCCCGCCCCGCGACGGAGAGAGTCGATGGTCGGCCCGGCCCCTTCCCGTTCCGACACTAAGAGCCTCGGCGCGGGCGAGAGGATGGAGAGAGGAGGGCCTTGGAACCGTCGGTCAGCGCCCTCCTCCGCGCCTCTCCCTCCGGGCAGCCCAGACCCTTGGACCTCAGGTCCAAAGGCTCCTCCCCCCGCCTCCCCCCGGGGGTCGCCCTACACCAGACGTGAACGTCGGCCTCGCGAGGTAAGTTCGGGTTCGGCCGACACCCGGCGGTGAGCGGTCCTCGAGTCCACTCACTCTTTTCGTCTGCGGAGCCTGGGTCCTCAGGGAGTCTGGGTTCTCCACGTGGGGGTTGGAGATTGAGAGATACCGTGGACCCTCAGAGGAGGTGGGGGCTGGGGGGTTGAGGACGAGGAGGTCCTTAGTTCCAGGTGGGGGAGGTCCGGACCCGGAGACCGGAGAGTGCAAGATGAACTACCAGCGGAGGATAGTGGAGACACCACCGGAGACGGGGAGTGTGTGTCCACGTGGGTCTTTCCTCAGTAGTCCCGTGGGCTCTGTGACTCTAAGGGACTGTACCCCAGTTCGACCACCAAGGACCTAGTGAGAGTAAAACCTTTGGTGATTAAAAGTGGTAGAAGGTAAGGACCTTTAAGGTCCGGGAATCGAGGAGGAGTGAGTCTAGGTTCTCGGACCTAAGGAAAATGGGAGTTCGGGTCCTCGGGTTTGAGTAACAAAGGACGAAGGGAGTCGGGAGAGAAGGGACTATCAGTAAGAGTTCGACATTATAGAGGAGTAGACGAGAAGAACTGGACGTCGGTACACCCGAGGGTCGGCAGCAGTGGAGACAGACTAGAAGGACGATCGGACACAAAAACGGACGCAGAAGAAGGAGGAGTAGGTGGTTTTGGAGAAAGTGTCACCAAATCTGGACAAGGACGACACAGGTCTGGCATCGGCCCACTGGAGAGGGCACCGGTAGGAAACGGACAGTCCGTGTGGTCACTTGTGGTTGCGGTGGAAAAGGACAGGGTTCGTAGGACGGAGGCAGAGTCCTTGAACCTGGTAGCTGGGGTTTCCGGCCAAACCCTTGGTCTACCCCGTCATGCGGTGCGAGGACCGGGACCGGGTCGAGTTACCGGCGGTCCGGAAGTAGGTCGGGAGGTACGTGCGGCAGGACCGGGGGCACAAGGCGTAGTGTGACGGACACGACCGCGGACTCCACCTGTCTGTGCGAGGGACCGTCCTCGACCTCGAAGTACTGACCTACAGCCTCCTCATGCGGGTGCACTTCCTCGGGACCCACTTCGAGTGCCCGAAGGGAACGAGGACCTGGAAGAAGGTAGTGGAGGCCCTCGTCTAGGCGTCGCTCAAGTGGGATGTGCTCGTAGACGCCGTCCTCCGCGTCGCAAGCGACTCACCCGAGGCGAAGGGGGCGTGGCCCCTGGCGGGCTCGTGGAAGCACCCACAGGTGCACGCGGCGCCCCTGATGGATGTTCACTACGGAGAGGTGACCTTCCCACACCACCCCCTGGCGCGAATGGAGGTTGTCCGATACCTGACCAAGGCCCGGGCCGTGTTTCGGGGGTAGAAACACCAGTGATCGTTGCCGTACCTCACCACGGCCCTTTTGTAACTGTGGAGGGCCCCCCTACACTAGAAACGGCCTCTACCCGTCCTCCCACGCGGGGTGTTTCTGAAACGCAACGAGTGTGTTACGTTGGTGTGGTAGTACTGGTAACCGTGGAAACCGAAGACCCGGCGGATGGACCGACCACCTCTGTGGCAGATGGACCGGTTGAAGTGGGACGGACTAAGGTCGAAGGACTTCTAGAAATTTGGACTCCGACGGAAGGACGGACTCACCCACCCGTAATTACGCCTGAACAGAGGCGAGGTTCCCTTCCGACTCAGAACTCCTTGTCCCTCTGAAAGACTTTATCGGACTAGGTGTATCCCGGTTATCATACGTAAAGACCTTCGGGTCTTCTAAGATCTCTTCGGACACCAGGACGTCCACCACCTGTGGGTAAAGATCTCAGTAAGATCAACCGATCTGAACCTCTTTTCCCCGTACCCACAAAAGACGGTGACGACCTTGTAAGATCTTAGTTACCTTTTGGAAACGTACCACCCACCGCTACAGACCTTTTCAAGCACCGTCAAGATCTTCCGTGTCACGGGTGGACAAGAAGGGTCCGGTATTGGTCTCATGAAGATCTAGTGACGGGGGTCATTGTCCCTTAAGTGGTAAGGTCACAACTGGTAGGACCGGAAAAAACTCTTCTCTCTCAAGAGAAGAGACCCAGTCGTCCTGACTTCCTTGAGTACCCACAAGATGTCTTTCGTGGGTGGTTGAGGGGAAGACACCAAGACCTTACTAAGATCTCCCCACCCCTCTACAAAAGACCTCTCCCAGTTGAGATTACGGATATTTCTTGGGACGTCCCGGGAAGGTCTCCCCTACCCTAAGATCTTAAAGTCCATTGGAGTCGTTCGACGATGACGACGATTCAGACAAATCAGCTGAGACACGCTGGGGTATCTACCGTCGGGTGGTCCGAGGGGGCAGGGACCCTAAGAGGTTCGTTCTTATGGCCTCACCCGACGGTAAAGGAGGAGGTCCCGTACTTTCGCTTTTCACTTTCACTTCAGTGAGTCAGCACAGGTTGAGAAGTACTGGGGTACCTGACATCGGGTGGTCCGAGGAGGTAGGTACCCTAAAGGGTCCGTTCTCATGACCTCACCCCAGGGTATATGTTAGTCATCTAGTTATCGAGTGGTGGCGACCTTTCCACCTTCTGTTTGAATAGACATCGACCCTGTCACACACTCGTTGCACCTTGAAATGAATTGTAAAGTCGGGGACTTTTTGGTGTCTATACGATTTCATACTCTACCCTCCCCCTTCTCTACCACGACTTACGAAGTCGGATTCGTCATTCCGAGACATTTTTATAGGCCTGTGAATTTTTTTTTTTGAGGTTTTGACGGTTTCGATCTGCACGTGTGCGACCGAGGTTCAAGTCATGATTCCTTCAAAGGAGGAGGTATCGACCCGACGACCCCCACGACCTCAACTAAATGACTCCACCGATCACCATTTCTTAGACGAACGGTTACGTCCTCTACGTCTTCTGAACCCAAGGTAGGGACTCAGTCCTTCTAGAGGACCTCCTCCTCTAACGTTGCGTGAGGTCATAAGAACGGACCTCTTAAGGTACTCGTCTCCTCGGACCACCCGATGTCAGGTACCCCAGCGTTTCTCAACCTGTACTGACTCACTGACTCGTGCGTGTCGTGTGGCGACCGTATTCCCACGGAAGACCCGAACGTCTTTTGTCACCCGTAACACAGGGAACGGTCGGTGGGAGACAGGGACTTAAGTGTCTTGGAGATTCAGACCGAAACCTGTTCACATCCTACTTTCTTATTCTTCCATACGTCTGAGGTCTGTCCAGAGGTTGGGTCCGTCAGCGTGTCCCAGACCTGTTCTCCTACCCCAAAAAAACCGGTAAGTCCTGTCGTACCCCCTAGAATCAAGGAGTCGATCCCTACCTTGGACGTTGGGGACGTAAACTTCGAGTTTCAGAATTGGTGACCTGGTGGTCCCCTCAGAGTCTCTTAATAACTGAGTCTAAAAATCTTGAAGGTACTCCGAAAAACTTTCTTTACTCCCACCTATGGAAATAATGTCTCAACAGACTCTTAAACTCTGGAAAACATCAAAAGAGTCCCCCAAAACCCCCTGGTCAGGGCCTGAGATGGCATCCACCCTCTCTCCCTACATACTTAATTTTAGGTGTGGTGGTTGTGTAGAGACGTCCAAAAAACCCCTGAACACACGTACTCCCACACACTCATTCTCATTTCCACACCTTGAAGGCCCCTGAAGAGTAAAGAACCCTGTACTCAAGGAAGAAAAACCCACGGGATGAACACACTAAACACCAGAGTCTCTGGGTTAGGGAAGGAGCCTCTGAGAGACGTAACCGGGGGTCTAGAGAAAGGGGACCCTGGGACCATAGGTCGGGGTATCCGACCTCTCTCTTCCACCCCACCCCGCACTTGTTTCTAATATTAAGAACTTGATGTAAAGGGTATTTCGATACCCCAGCCGACGACATTAGTCGATCCCTCTGTGGGCCCCGGAAGACCCTTCACATCAGGATCCCTATCTTTCCTAGAAAAGGATGCAAAAGCACCGAGCTGCTGTCCCAAAGGTTTCCCAGCACCCGTAGATCGGCTTTCGGACTCAGCCCGGGGACTCTCCCCTTCTCTGACTTCCGAACTTCGGGAAAGGAACCGAGGCCTTTAGTCTCAGCTGTCCCTAGGAAGGGAAGCCATCTACGACCCTTTCAAGATCAGACTTTTCCGTCGACACTGTAGTACCTCGCTAACCGCCCCGGAAGGGAAACAGCGCTAGGTTAGTCTGATTCTCGACCCTAAGACCCGCCCCGGTTCCTTTGAGGTCCCTGAGAGAGAACCCTTAGACCCCGGAGTGCACCCATCGGCCCTCCTCCTCCAACACCCGCAAGGATCATTCCCTGTTTGGCACTGACACTGGGGTTAGTTCTCGAAAGAGATGGTGCGTTGGTTGGAATGGGGAGTGGGGGTTGTTTTAAGAATTAAAATCAGCACCCTTTTCTAATCTCAACCTTCCTGCACCGAACCAGTAAGAGAGATTTTCGAGAGTCTTGCACCCGAGAAGTCGCTTGGGATCACAAGCTCCCATGTTGTCAGTCCTCAGTTCCAGCCCCCATCTCACGAAGTTCTGAGGAGCCAAGAGATTACTCTTCACATGCGGGACGGCTAACCCCAAGGCAATCAGAGCCCCTTTCCGAAGAGAGGTAAATCGCAAGTGGAAGAGCCCATCCCCATTCTTCTGGGAGGGGCCTTAAGCCGTGCCTGACGCGTGAGACCAGCGTTACCCCGGCACCCCCGAAGGGGAGGACCACCGCTGAGACCGGCCGACGCACAAAGGACGGTCCCCGACACAGTAAACACTAGGTTTCCAGTCCCTCCGCGATTTGAGGAACCTCCGCCTAATGGACGGACCGGTGGACCTCCGGTTGGTAGTCTTTTTTCACTACCTTTTCTATTTCGTCCGTCACCTTCTAAAGTTCCTGGACGGCTAACTGCTCCTGAGGATATACCCCCAACAGCCACTCTCGCCTCTACCTGAGGACCTAGGACCCTTTCCTTCCCAAGACCCCGATCCCAGCGACCCTCCACGACCTCTCTTTCCTGACTTCCGTGTTAGAGGATCCAAGCCCTTACCTTTTCCGACCCTACGTCTAAGACCCCAAGGGGTTCCCGACCGTTTATCAAAGGGATGGAAAATAGGACGTTAAAATACATTGTTTTGATGTTGAGGGTCTTCCGTTTCCCCACCCCATTGGGAAAATGGTCTGGATGGGAACAGGTGACCGGGGTACCCATGACATCAAAGATTCCGATCCACTCACCTACTCTGTCATTACGAACCTTAGACCCCCAATAGAGAGATGGCGGGGGGGAAGGGGGGGGCGTCTACTCCGGTGTGACCTTTTCCGTAGGACCTCAAACGACTTCCTATACTTTGCGTAGTGTCTATCACTACGTTTTCCATTTACGAGTCTCGCCCGGTCTCTCACAAAGGTCTTTGAGTCCCTTCACTGACGACCACTGGGGACCAGACCACCAGTCCATGTCCTGAGACCTCGGTCATAAGACAATTCACCAGAAATGTAAAAATAACAGGATTGGACTCTTCTGGCCTTTCGACTTGAGGTCCGAGACGTCTGTCTCCGGTTGAAGCCGATGGAGTTTAGACCCTCCCCGTCCTCCCACCCTCCACCCCTCATAAGACGTCAGACGGACGAAGAAGGGTCCACTCGAGAAGCACTTCCTCTACAATACCTACAACGTGGACCGTTTCTTATGGAAACGGTCGATGCGACGAGTCAAAGTTTTTCTCCCACTCTCTTCTACCCTCAGACCGTGGTGTCCGAAGAGGAAAGTGTCAGGATCTCAGGAACAGGGGGCGGTACACGAAGAGACTAGGTAGTCGAGAGGGTTGGGGGACGGGGGAATGTGGGTTCCTAGGTCTATGGGTACAGAAAGGAAAGAGCTTACGTTCTCGGGGTCGGGATCGGACAAGGAAGTGGGGAAGAGAGTAGGGGAAATTGAATCTTTAGAATAAGAGAGAGAGAGAGAGAGAAAAATAACAAAGAAGGCTCCGTCGAAAAACAGGGTTGTTTACACCATTCAGAGCTAATACCCTTTACCAGCGGGTAGGGAGTAGGGACGGGACAGTTATGGGTCAGAGAGAAAACCCAGACACAGAGTAAGAGGGGTAGCTCTCCAAGGACCCAGAGGTTATAAAGAACCTCAAGAACCCCCCTTTCCAGTATCAAAAACGTGAGAAATGACTCGGATCATTCTCGGCTGAAAGATGTCCCGATACAAGGTCGGGGACTGACTGGAGGAACCTCTAAGCCGACTAAGGCGGGGTCGGGAACCGGGACGGGAGGAAAATCGGGGCGGAGAATCAACCCTCTTGTGTCGGAGCTAGAACGGGAAAGTCCAAACTACAACGTCGGAGAGTAGACCACGTCATGGACGGTCTTCGTCCAAGTGCGAACAGCTTTCAGATTCTTAACGCCTCCACTCTCTCCCCCCGGGTCGGCCTCCCCAACCGCGGTCTCCCCGCCTCGGTCTCCTCTCTGGCTCAGAATTTCTCCCACCTCTGACCTCGGTCTGGTCCTCCGATCCGCCCCGCTCTGGTTCACCTTCACCCAACCATCTCCCGGCTCTTAGAACTCTCTCGTGGGGTGTCATTGGGGGATAAGGGTCTCGCGCTTCAGTTCCAGGTAGTTTACCTTCTGTACTAGGACCTGACACTCGAGTTGACCGTATTTTAGAGAGTTCCGGACTGGCTAATGTCGAAAATGTCCCACCCCGGGAGGTTGAGGGCAATGGGAACTTGAGGTTCGGGTAGTCCGAACATACTCATGGGGATCGGGGACATAGGTGTCCGGACGTAGGTGTTACGGGTACTGGATACTGGCTGGTTCAGACTGAAGGAAAATAGGGGACCCTGGAGTGCAGGACTTGTCATGTGGGACCTGAGGGTGGAGGGGTGACTTCGGGGTACTAGCAGAGTGGGGACATGAGGGGATTAGGGACTTAAGGGGTCCGGAGACACTGGGGAACTCGAACCCAGATCCAAACCTTCTTGTTAAGACTCTGGAACCACAGGTCCCCCTTCCTCGGGTAGGACTGGTTCTGGTACCACGCGGGTTTCCTACGTCCATGGATAGCGACGCTCGACCCAAGGTATGTTAGGTCAGGTCGGTGCTAGTAGATAAAAGTGCAGTGTCCAGTCACAACGCCTCAACTCTCTTCACCCTAAGTCCCAGGACTCAAAGACCCCGCGGGCCAAGATCCGTCCACCGAACGAAGTCCCCGCACCGGATACCCGTATTGAAGGACAGCCCCACACCGAAGTCCGGTGCTCCCACACCGAAGGACGGGCCTCATTCCGAGGACCAGTGGGCCGGTCCCGCGGGGAGACCCACACAGGGCCGAAGTTCGTCAACCTCCGCACTAATACAGGGCCTCCCGGACCCAGGACCCCACCGAACGGCGCCCCTCTTGAACGGAACCAGAACCGTCCTGGAACCGCGAGAGGGTCCTAGCGAAGAATGGGGAGGAGACAGTCATAACGGGTTTTCTTAGGTCCTCCTCTATGGCAGTGGTTTGTGGCTCTGAGTCCTACTCTGCCGGGACCCTCTCCACCGACACCTAGAGGGGGTGTGTTGGCAGCTCGGTGTCTGAGGCTTCGGCCTCGTTGACGACTCTTCTGCGGACAAGCCCCACGACTAGACCCCGAATCACCACGAGTGTCAGACGCAAGATTAGCGCACTCGGCGGGTGACTTCTTCCGTCCCGAACCTCACTCTCCGCCCCAAAGGGCGATGGGTTACGTCCGCCCCCGACGCTCGGCTCCTTGCGACTCTCGACCTGACGGAAACCCTCGGCCCGAGTGGATTCCTCCCGCTTCGAACCTAGTGACGATCTTATTCTAGTTTGGATCCCTCCGACCCTCCCCACCAGGAGTGAGTCACTCTTGGATTGGACAAAGGCGAGACACATGAGGGTAGTCCTAGAAAAAGAGAGCCAGACCGTTTCACCAGCTAAAGTATTTCAGGGCCAAGTCGAGACCGTCAGCTCGACGAATCCTGAGCCCCTAAAGTTTCCTTTTCTAGTTTCTTAGGCCCTCTTTTTATTTATAAATAGACCACCAGGTTCATAGACTGAGTGAGGGAGCCTGACTAAGATTGAAAACCAGAGGAGGGTGGGGGTTTTCTTCAAACCCCTACCAGAAGACAGGCTCTTTCCTCCCCACCCTGGGGGCCCGGGACACCACGGACCTTCCCCGGTTTACCGCCGCTACACTAAGGTCTTAGTTCCTCACCCCGTCCCGGTCGGAAGGGGTCTAGAGGAGGGGGTCCGGGCCAGGGGAGTGTCCTGCGGGGGAGGGGCGAGAAGGACGGCCAAAGGAGAACGGAAAAGGACAGGGGGTGGGTCACGACCCTCGACCCCGTCTCCGTTTCGACTTGCCCTCGGCGCCCCAGTTCTCGGTTGGTCCCGTTCGCCTCTGTCCCGGGGGTCCACGACCGCCCTGGGCTTCGTCCCATTCTCGGGCCCCTGGGTCCTCAGGTCAGCGACGGAGGGAAGGAGTCTGGATCCTCAGTCGGGGGTCGGTGGGAGGTAGGGTCGTTGGTGTTAGGCCCAGGGTAGGGGAGGAGGTTGGTCTGAGACCTCAGACTTGGGGTGTGGGGAGGAGGGAGACTGAGTCCTCAGGTCCAGGGGGAGGTGGGGTAGGGATGGAGACCTCTGGAGCCCTTGACCCCAGGAGGGGTGTGAGGGAATCCCGGTACGACAGACCGCTTGCCTTCCTCCCGCCTTCGGGGGCGAAGCCCTTCGAGGTAGAGGGTCACCCGGACACCTAGTTAAGAGGGGCCTTCGTCGACCGGTTCGACCCCGCTGCGACCGGGTCGCGGCGGAGACAGTTCACTCACGGGTGGAGGAGTCTGTGAGCGGGGACGGGGTGGACGAAGGGTGGACGGGGACAAATACCAGGTCAGGGACGAGACCTATTACGGTCCCTGGGCCTTTCTCGACCGAGGTCAAGGACAGGACTTACCCGTTCACTCTACCACCCGTCACCCGTCTGTCACTCCGGGTCACCATCTCCCAGTCCGCTCCCCTCAAGACCCGGACCTCTACCCAAATCCGGCCCACCTGTGCCCCTGGGCCTGTCTTCTTCATCGCCAAACTAAGTGGAAGGAAGGAGGGGAGGGACTAGTGGAGAACCTTAAAGGAGGACGCCCTGAGCGGAAATAAATAAATAAAAGAGAGGGAGAGAGAAACGGAGACCGGACACGGGTGGGGATGGGATGGGGTAGAGGTATGTGGGGCGCAGAGAGCGGGCAGCCACCCATAGACAGGCGGTGATAGAAACCCACAGACAGGGAGGGAGAGGCCTAGAGCCAGGGGGGAGGCGTGGGCCCAGAGACGGGTGGAGGGAGAAAGAGATTGGGGGTAGGGGCAGAGACGTACAGAAAGCCCGGAGGGGCCGCCCGAGGGTCCAGCAGCAGAAGCCTGTGCCCCTCGGCGTCATCGCTCGGCGACGGGGGCGGAGGCGGCGTGCACCTCGACGCCGCTCACCCACGCCAGTTCCGTCGGCCCCCTCGGAGTCCCTCGGCACGGTTTGCGTAGAGAGTCGAGAAAGCCCCGAGCCCGTGGCCTTGGTGCCCCAGGCCACCGCGCCCTCCGGGACCCTGGGGCCCCCGGCGCGTCGCGACCCGGTCGCTCTTCTTCAACGGCCTCGACCGCCGCCCACACCGGGGGCTCGGAGGTGACCGGTGTGCGCGGTGCCGCGGGGGCCCCCAGGAGTTCTAGAAGCCGCGGCCCAACCGAAGCCCGCGGTTGATGTTCTCGCACGACCGGTGCCGCGCGAGGTGGCGCGCGCTCGACCACCGGCTCCGCGATCTCGCGATGCCCAACCGGCCGTCGGGGCCGTCGCCGGGGCCTCTCTCGTCGACGCACCTGCGGAAGCGCGACACGCTGCGGGACCCAGCGGGGCGCCGCCCGCGGCACCCGTCGCCGCTCACCGCCCGCCTCGTGGACGCGCACGACCCTCTGAGCCTCGCGGGCGACGACCACGTCCTCGACACCGCCCGCGCCGGTCCGACCCGCGCCGCAAAGCTCGACGCGCCGGCGCTCCTCCGCGCGGCGGACCTCGTCCTCCGGAAGCCCCGCCGCCTGTTGCTGCCACTCGCCCCAGACCCCCGCCCCGGACGCCTCCCGACCGACACCGACCCCCGCCTCAGCACCACCCGCCCCCGGACTCCTCGACCACCCCGCCCGACCCCGGCCGACCTCGCCCCAGACGCCCTTTCCTACGCCCTAACCCGAAGGGACTACCGAGTCTGCCATTTCGCAGACGGACGTTGCGCCCTCTGAGTCCAAACTAGGGACCGAACCCTTCTAGAGGACCTCTTCCTTTACCGTTGGGTGAGGTCATGAGAACGGACCTTTTAGGGTACCTGACTCCTCGGACCGCCCGATGTCAGGTACCCCAGTGTTTCTCAGCCTGTGCTGACTCGCTGAAGTGAATTTCGTGACAAGTCACTTTCTGCTTCGACCCCGTCCCAGATTCAGTCGGTCTACCCGATCCGGCCCCCTGTAGTGGGAACCCTATCCACGTATCAACTACCTGTCTCGGACGCTACGACCCTGGGCCGTCGCCTTAGCTCACTATCCTTCCGTCTCTATAACACGCGTCGCCCACTCACCAGGAGTACCGTCCACCGGAGAGTGATCTTCTGACTCAACCAAGCACTCTCTGTCCCGGATATGCTTACCTCCGATCTTCCTCCTATCCGAACCTTTCACTCCTTTACTCAATAATCTAGCGCCGGATTCTTACCCACCTAGGAGTCTTCCCACCCGGAACCTCGTCCACTGAAATCCGATCTAACCGACGTTTGGCACTCTCTCCCCCGAACTCCCATCAAGTGCTCTTTACTTCTCCATAAACATAACCGCCTTCTGGTCAGATGGACCCCCGGATCGTAAACTGAGATGCCATTTCTTAGGTGCACGATGACGTCCTCTGCGTCCAAGTTAGGGACCCAGCCATTCTAGGGGACCTCTTCCTTTACCGTTGGGTGAGGTCATAAGAACAGACCTCTTAGGGTGCCAATCTCCTCGGATCGTCCGATGTCAGGTGCCTCATCGTTCTCAGTCTGTGCTGAATCGTGGATTTGGTGGTGCTGGTTATAAGAACGGACCCTTTAGGGTACCTGTTTCCTCGGACTAACTAATGTCAGATACCCAAGTGTTTCTTAGTCTGTGCTGAATCGTTGATTCGTTTTTGTCGACCGTGTACCATCGACGATTCATTTCTTACCGTCAATATTGGTAGCAATAAGGTGGAGGGGGGGTTTTTTCGTAAGTAACCTGTGGAAGACACTCGGTGTGTAATGGATCCCGGGAACCCCTCATATTACCCCTGGGACTGTTCAATTCAAGGGCAGAGGATCCAAGATGTCGGGTCACTCTTTGTGTAGTTAAGTGAGAAAGTCGAGTAAAGGTGACCCATAGTCAATCCACAGTCACACGACGCATACTGTTTGAAGTATCACGGGTCGTGCCGAGAAGAAACGAAGCTGAACCTTACAGTTCTTTTCCACAAGTTCTCCTTCACTAAAGAGAAGGAACCACGTCCTAGAAGAGTCAAGTAGCGCTTCAAGGCTTGTGGATCTTGTTACGGACCGTATATCATGCCTAAGTTTTTTAAGGTTGACTTTCTTATTTACTTAAATAATCAACTTTAATGTTCTATCCGTCCTGAGTCCGTCCTTCACACAAGGTCCGTGGCCCTTGTCGTATACGTTTTTAGATTTACACCCTTCGTCGGAGTGAAACGTCGGTTGACAGATATTAGAAATCGAGAGATTCGGACAGAGAGGGAAGCAGAAAGGTTAGAGTTCAGAGTAGCGAGAGGTAGAGAGAGGCGTCCGTGTCCGCGGGGGAGCACCGCCGGTGTCTTCTTGGCGAGGGCCCGCCGGAGGCCACCCCGCCGCAACCGGTCAGGGCCGGGCCCTAGACCCAGTCCCTGGGGCCGACCCAGGCCCCCGTTCCTCGCGAGCCTTTTGGACAGGGACGCCGCCTCGCATAGCCTCGAGTCAGACGTTCCAGCCGCCGCCGCCGTCGTCCTCGCGTCCGTCGTCCGTGAATCGTACCGGGGCCCCCGTCGGCTGCGGGTTTAGCCTGGACATCTGGGGCCGCTGAAGCTAGTCAACTGCGTCACGGAGTAGGTCCGGGGGTCGTTGGCGGGGATAAAGGACGACGACGTCCCGATGGTCCTGCGGGTCCATTCGCGTCGGATTGGATGTCTCTCTCTGGATACAGGGTGGGAAACCAACTTACCCGCTGTCTTGATGTTGAGGGTTTTAAGGTACCCAGCGTAATCGGAGTCCAAACAACCTGTCATCACGACCGTTCACCACTTCTTGGGTAGACGGTTACGTCTTCTGGTCCTCTGCATTCTCTGTGTCCGAGCTAGGGGCCCATCCCTTCCAGGGGACTTCCTCCCGCACCCGTGAGGTCATAAGAACGGCCCTCTTAGGGGTACCTGTCTCCTCGGGCCGTCCGACGTCAGGTATCCTGACGTTTCTCAGACTGTGTTGACATCGCTCAATCGTACATGTGTATACCAAGGTCAGTCCAAGATCTCCTCCTTTATTATAGTTTCTTCTCTCACCCTCCCAGGTCTCTCTAGAGCCTCTTCCTAAAGTAACCTCCCTATTCATCCGCTACTGAGTAAGGCAAGTTTCAATCCCCTTTCGTGACAGAGGGTGGTCTTTTCTAACCCTCTCGGATAAAATAAAAATAACCGGCGTGGTGCGACGAACGGCCTAGAATCAATGGACTGGTCCCTAACTTGAGCCCTGAACCGCCACGTTCGGACTTAGGATTGGTGATCCGATGGTTCCTTAAGGGTCCTCTCGGATAACATCTTACTAGGAGAACCCTTCGAAGATAAAGAACTCCTCCTCATTACCTTCTCATAGAGGACCCCTCCCTCGACTAAACTAACTATGTACCTTAGAACAGGACCCATTCGGATATGCCAGAACCTTCTTCACCTAATGTAGTGAAAAATTTCAACTACCAAATGAGACCTTCTTAAAACTGGTAACATCTACCCCCGGTAACCATGACCAAGAAGGTAAAATGTATAAACTTACCGCTATCCTCTTGACCAAACTCACAACCCCTCGTCTCTCCTTCTTTCCCAATCGTCAACACCCAGTCACGACGATAATTTCTTTACATAATAACTTTTATAAGCACACACACACACATTACTACTACTACTAATCCCGAAGAGACGACCGAGTCTACCATTTCTTAGACGGGTGTTACGTCCTCTGGACGTAAACTAGGAACCCTACCCTTCTAGGGACCTCTTCCCTTACCGATAGGTGAGGTCATAAGAACGGACCTCTTAGGGTACCTGTCTCCTCGGACCGTCCGATGTCAGGTACCCCGGACTTCTCACTGTAAATCCTCTTAGTAAGAATACGAAATCAGGTGGAAACCCATTATCACGATGTCGGTCCCATGGGGACCCTGATTACCCTTTCGGAGAAGACCTTCCGTCACCTCAAATAACTTGTCAAGGTAAAAATGAGAGTCTCTTCCTAGGTTGACCCAATCCAGTAAACCGACATATATACCCACTCTCCAATGTTGACAAGTTCCTTGAAGGTAACCTTCTTAAGTGAGGAGGAACAACCCCGTTGTCCTGTTCCGTTCAAGGAACATCTTGTCCCACACTTATATAACGTTCTCGAATAAGGAGGTCCGTCCCAACCGTTTAACCTCCGAGATAACACCTTTCCACCAGTTTAACCTTCCTAGATAAGACTCTCATATTCTTTCATCCAATACCCTTCTCTCCCTTTGTGACCTTTACAAGTAAAGAAGTCCATCCTAACTACTCTTTAAAGAAACATTCTCTGAAGTAACCTTCACAGGTAAGGAACCCTTGTCCTTATTCTCAAGATAGGTACCCACAGACATTAGACTCTCAAGTAAAATTCACGCCGCCTCCTTCGGGAAACCGTCAATTCCTTGTCCTTTCGGAGAACATTTTTCCCCCAAGTACATAAAACCTGGTAAGGGGTAGGAGGTCTGTCCCTTCTTCTCACCCTCCAAAATGGAAGTCTTCCACCAGTCTGACCTTTCTAGGTAAAAAGAACTCTCCATCTACTTTGTTATATAACATCATTCCCCTAAATTTTATATATATGTGTAAAATTTCAAATAAATAAATAAATAAATACCGACACGACCCGGAAGCAACTAAGCGTGTCCGAAAGAGATCAACACCACTCGCCCCCCGAGGAGAGATCAACGCCACGTTCTCGAAGAGTAACACTACCGAAAAGAACACCGTCTCGTGGTCGAGATCCCGACCGTCCGAAGTCGTCAACACCGAGTGTCCGAGATCTCGTGTTCGAGTTAACAACGAGTGTTCGAGTTATCGGGTACCCGAATCAACAAGGTGACGTCCACCCTAGAAGGGGCTAGTCCCTGACTTGGACACAGAGGACGTAACCGTCCGTCTAAGAAATGGTGACTCGGTGGTCCCTTTGGATCATTCCCCAAAATCTTTACTCGTAAATACTCCACCCCCATTGCCCTCTCAAGTCACATCCTCCCCCAAATACTGATAACCCTACGGACAAAAGAGTCTACACTTACTCCTTGTCACCCAGATGAAATCCTTCCCACAGTCTGACTCACGAAGGTAAAAATATCCGACGTCTATCCTCTCAGAAAAAATCCTTATCCAGAAGACCTTAGGTGGAGAAGTAAATCACCTACTTTACCCGGTGAGGTAATATTCTCCCAGAGAAACTTTTGTAGGTAAATATTCTACTCCAATGAATTTCCCGGTGATATACCTCTAGAGGAACCTCTACAGGAGCACCCACTACCATTGTAACTCTCGTTGGTGACTACCCTTCTTCTCACGGAAACCTTACGAGGTAGTACCCCCGTCCCCCTCACCCCTTGTTCACTCAGATGACATCTTAATACAGAGGAACCTTCACTTAAGTAGTACCCCACCCCTTTTTTTACTCTCAGGTAATATCTTTCACCCAGAGAAACCTTCGCATATAAGTACCCGACCTCTATTACCTTCCTTGGAAACAAACTCCCCCTTCAGAGAAATTTCCATAGGAACGAAACCCTTTTGACTCTCGTCGATAATAACCTTCCCCTTTACAGAAACTTTCGGAGGTAGTGTCCCCACCGTACTTCCCGTAAGTCCTGGTCCTCATCCCTTTGCCCTCTCGAGGATCCTCTTTCTTCCAAAGGAACCCTTCTCGGTGACTCCCACTCACATCACCCTCTCAAAATCATTACCCCTACACCACAGGAACATTCGTGGATAAGAAACCCGACTTACAATACCCTCTTAGTTCCCTAACGGAACTTCCTCAGGAAAGTCTCCTACACTCTTCTACCCAGTTCGGTAACCTTTTTCCAGAGGGAGAGACTCCCTCCCTTTACCATCTCTGGGGCAGTTCTTTCCCTAAAGGAGGATAGGTCAGAAGTCCTACCTGAATGCCCTGTCAAGTGGTATCCTTCACGGAAACTTCTCAGGTGAATACCCTCTACCCTCCATTAATCACTCGAGAAACCCTAGGGTCCTCTAGAGGAACCTTCACGAGTAAGTTCTCTCCACCAACTGCCCTCTCAGCTAACACCCTTTCCATAGAGGAACCCTTGCAGGTAAAGAGCACCTCATCATAGGAATCACGTCGAAGTGAAAGGAGGTCCTGAAGCACCACATACACTACTGCGCCCTCGTCGTGCACAAACCGGCTCCACCCTTGAGGAGTCGGGCGCCACCCAGGGGTCGGGGCATACACCTGTGGAAAGAGTTGCGGGGCCTGTAGGACGGCGCAGTGACGTGTCACGCGCGCCCAGGACTCGGGGGCCGCTACCACGCGGGTAGGGCCCCTCGGGGTCAGTGCGTGTTACCCACGGATAACGACGCCCTCCGGCTCGACGTAGGCCCTCTGGAAGACCCCGACCCGCTCGTGAAGGACAAGTACATGTTCCTGGGGGCACGACCGCCGAGCCCCGGCCGCGCTGGTGGCACCGAGGGGCGTGCGGGGCCCCGGTGCGGCGGCCCGGGGCCGACCCGGAAGAGAACGGCGGACACGCCAGCACCGGACGTCCTTGCGCCGCTCCGGGACCGCCGGATGGACCTGCCGGCCCTCGGGCACGACGCGAAGGCTGGGGCGCTTCTTCTCCGCGACGACCCGCTCTAGCACGCGTGGCGCCGGCGACCGCGGCCCCTGGACGGTGGGAACCCTGGCCGGTGCGACGACCGCGAAACACACGTCGTAAGTCGAGCCCTTGACCTCGACCCGGTGGACGGTGCGGACGACCCAGCGGACCGGGCAGAATAGTTCCTCTGACAGACCCACTCGAGGGGGTTGGCGGCAGGTCTGAGAAGACGTGGGGCTCAGGAGCGGGGTCGGAGGAGAACGGTAGAGTTTGGATTCAAAGCATCAAACCGTCTTGTTTTGATGTAAAGGGTCCTACGGAGTCCTCGCCCCACCCCGCGAACCCGTTTCCCGGGGTGCCCTACGACCATTAGCACCAAAGTAGGTGTCACGAACTTCTCTTCCGGGATGTCATCATGGATAGAAACGTCCACACCCTATTACCCTCTTTGGTAAGACACTCTCCCTCACCCCAATCTCTAGTGTAACCCACGTTTCAAGTTTCTCTGGTAATACTCTTCACTCCACCCCTCGGGTAACCCGGACTTCGAACCGCGGTATCACCCGCTCTGGTAAGAACCTCGGGCTCCTCTCGTTTGGGTATCCTGGTTGTTTACCTATGAGATCCCTCTTTGGTAAATCTCACACACACACACAACCCCCCTCCACTCAACGTAGGATGACTCGACTCGGGATCTCTTTTCCAAATCCTTTAAAACTCCCCATTCTTCTTTGAGGTGAACTCGTCTTCATCTGGATTCCCTTTTGTCTGGTGAATATTAGTATCCCCACACACAAAATTTTCCATTCTTCTCTTGACTAATAAGACTTCGAACTCCTAGTCTCAAGTAATGTAAAAAAAAAAAAACCTTAGATCAACTAAATGTTACAACACAATCAAAGACGACATGTCTAATCTCGGACAAACTTTTCACTCCTCTCAGAGACAGTTTTCCTTTTGGTCCCGTAATTGAGTACCGAAGAGAAGGAGTAGGGGGAGTGGAACTAAGACTAGAATGACAAGGTGTCCTTTTCTAATTCCTTTAACCTCTGGCAGTCGGTCTTTTCATTCTCTTTGAGACGCCTCTTCCCACCTCTCCCTACATCGTCAGTCCTCCTAAACGTCGGTCGAGTTACAAGTGAAAAGGTACGTACAAAATGACGTTCAAAGAAACCTTGAGGTGAAAAGATTGACACTTTACTCCCAACCTGAGACAGGGGTCAATCTGGGTCTAGAGACCCAAACCTGTAATACCACCCCCAACCCGTTACTAATGTCCGGGAAAGAGGAAAAGGGTCGGTGGGACTCCCCCAAGGACTCCACGGGAACTGGGGACTCTGACACAGACACCTCAACTCCGGTGAGTACGATACCTACCGGTTGTGGTGTCTCGATGACTCGAAACACGTCCTCTTCCACGATCTCTACCTCTTCCTCCGGCTGGTCCTTCCACTCGGGACTGGGTCCGGATACAAACAGGTTTGGGGGTCGGTAAGGGACATGGACCCCTGGACCCAAAGACGGACCGTGGGAGACCAAGAGGAAGAGTGACGCTACGGACAGAAGTCTGGGTGTTGAGACGTTACTGAACCTTAATACACTACTCCGTTACCGGGAGGACCTACTCCAGTAGTACACATGGAAGGTCGTCAGACAGATGATGGAGTGGTTCCATACGGAGGACAAACCGTACCGTAGTGAAGGACAAAGTTGACATAGTGTAACGAGACAACAGTGAAGGATAAACTGGATTGTTCTAAAGGACGAAGAGACTGTAGTGAAGGGTACAGGGGTGTCCGGTGGGGGATGAAACGACAAGACTCTGACGAAGGACAAACTCTAATGTAGTGAAGGACGGAAAGACTGAAGAACAGAGACGTTGATAGGAGAGAACTAGGCGACTGAAACGACAGACCGATACAGTGGTAATGACGAAAGAGTTCGAGGATAAAAGATTCAGGTGAGAATTCAGTGACTATTCAAACTATCTACTATCTATAATTTATCTTATCCGTGACAGTAAATTTGATTTGGAGAAATTCGTCTGGAAAGACACAAACGATTGGAGTGAAAGATATCGAAACTCAAGTAAGGGAAAAGAAATTTTTTCTTTTTTTTTACAAAAAAGAAAAGGAACTTTTGAAAAAGTTATCAAAAAAAAAAAAAAAAAAGGGTATTACAAATCGAACACCCTAGAATCAAGGGGTTGATACCTGACTTGGGTATGGGAGTCGTCACTTTCGCGTCTCAGGATCAGTAACCTGATGGTCCCTTAAGGGAAGTGAGGGAAAAGACTCAGTGTTTGGAAAAAGAGGGACCTCACGGGTAGGACGTCCTGGACGAAAGACGGGGTCAGGGGACGGTGGTGAGAACTTGAATTGTAACGAACAACCTTAAGAGTCCCAAAGACCGAATACCATTCGGACTAAGGAATAGACACTTTACTTTCCCCTAGAAAACCCTGTCTATTAGAGACATAAAGAACTCGTCGGAGCTAGACACCTCGAGAAAGGAGGTTCCGAGATGAAGGACATGTAGGGACGGTTCACACCCAAACAAAGAAGAAACCGAGACTGGAGTAAAGGACAGGAACCGGACTAGAGTGAAAGGTGACCGATTGACGGTGGGGTGAGGGTGAAGGACTGAGAGGTAAGAAAAGGAAAGGAAGCCCTTAAGACCTATTTATTTAGAAACTAACTTCCCTCGGAGAAACAAGCTACAGGAAACAAGAGGAACTCGACAGAGACAACTCTTGATGTCCAGGGCATTCCATGGTCTCCACCAGAATTTTATGGGTTCTGTGAAGACCTTTCGGAAAGAATTTGAACTCCATAGGGTCCGGACTACTTACGATCCTTGGGTAAACCTTTCCTCCTTAAACGAATAACCTCTGTAAATCTCACAACTTTCATCTTACCTGATGTTAAGGGTCTTCGGAAACCACCTCGAGGGACCATAGAAGCACGAGGTGATAGGACTTTGAAGGTCCCTCAACATCAGGTTAGAGAACGAACGTAGAGAGATAGAGGAGTCTGAGACATAAGTTGCGACGGACGAGACGACCTATCATTGGGAAAGTGTCGACCTCGGCTCAACGGCCCCGGACCACGACTCGACCCCCGGTACGGAGGTCCCAACTCTGGATGGGACCCACACAAAGTTCGTCGGGACCTTGACTGGTCGGTCACGCTCAACGTGGGTCTGGAACATAGAGTCTGAAAACCGATGAACAAGAAGAAGAGGTTACGTAGGGAAGAGTTGAGCGACTACCTTGCTCCACTCCCTACCTGACCTTTCCCCGACCCTCCGTCTCTGTCCTTGGCGACTCTGTAGTGTCCGAGTCCGGAGTAGGAATCCCTGAGACCTCTCGTACGAGGTCTAGGGTTTGACTTCCTGTCCCTTCCAGACCCTCCGTCCTCCCGTCCCAGGTACGTGGGTAACGAAGAGTATGGGAAGGGAGTGTCCAGTTCCGGCTGGAAAGATAGTCACCAGGGCTCGACAGGTTTAGGCTTGGTTGGACCTAGAACAGAACCTGACCGACGTCCCCCGACCCGACCCACTGTAACGGTGACTCAAGAAGGCCTTTGAGAGGTATCGACACTTGGACGAAACACACGGAGCTTGGAGGGACGAGTTCCACTGAGGACTGGGGACTAGAGACTCAGGGGTTGGGGTGAGTGGGTAAGAGACATAAGTCGAAGGGGAACCCAAGACACAATAAGGGTCAGGGTCGAGTCTGTGGTACCTACGACGTGACCGTCGATCTTCCTTCGGTGGGTGTAGTCACAGACTTAAACCGATGTAGACTTAGGGTCACCCTCAGTAATTATCAAAGGTCCCAGGGGAGGGAATCTGTACGACTAAGTCCTTCAGACCATACCTTGGTTCTTTACACTGTAAATTTCGTAAGTAACTTGTATTTAATTTACACGGTATGACACAAATCGGGAAGAGTAACTTACGATTAATTCGGAACACTTTCCAAAAATTGACTGTTAAAACAAGTCTGTTTTTTTTTCTTAGTCGTCCGATCCAGTGAACTAAAGTAAATAAATGAAAATAAATAGTTTGAAAATATCTCATGAATTATTCGTGGTCAGTCTCAAGACTCAGGAAATGTTAGAACGGAAAAACTTAGGAGTATTGTTGGGACAACCCATCAAGGACAAGAGATTAAATGTCCATTCCTTTGACTCCGTGGCACCAAACGGTCTTCCATTACTCAACGGTCCGTTAGACCCAAGTCAGACAAAAATTAGTGTAACTACTAAGACAACGGATCTAGATCCAATCCATGTCTTTAAAAGTTTGTCTATGTTTTTCATCGGTGTCAGCTTACTTGTATATACGTGTGTTATTGTATTTGATTACCAGTTAAACAAAGAAGAGGTGTTGACGGATGAAGATGAACACATAGGACTTCGTTTAGTGTAAAAAGAAAAAGTTCCAACTCTCATCCGGGAAAGGGTGGAAGTGAAACCACTATCGGTCCGGAGTGTCACAGAACCTTCTGTAACGTCTCTATGGTCAAAGATGGGTGATGTAGGTGTGGGGGACACCTCCCGGAAGGTGAATCCTAAGGAGTCGACAGAGTATTACTGACATCTAAAGAGTGGAGCAGAAGGATGGTCCGAAGTACCTCGTCGGATGCTTGACTGGTGGGATGTGACTGGGGACGAGTCGACGTGGTAGACGAGTCGGTGATGGTCGACCCGGGACCGGCGCCCGGAGGTGGACGGACCCTAGGAGGGGGACGTCTCGCTCTACGACACCTGTGTCCACTCCTCTTTTTACCTGTCTCCGTAGCCCCACCAGTCGAAAGAAGACAGGAGTCCTGGATCCTCAGGTATCGGGGTTCGGGAGGAAGAAGGATCGAGAGAGGAGGGGGACCTAGATTCACGACCTAAGGTCCTATATCCTAAGAGGGTGTCCTATGTCTAGTTCGAGGGTCGAGGAATAAAAAGGATCCCCAGTCGGGAGGTCGGAGAAACGGGGGTTCTGATGGAGGCAGTGGATTCTCCGGTCCGAGGTCCGGGGAGTTGAGATTCCTTAGACACTTTGTTCAAAGGGTCGGGAAAGAGGAAAGTAGGAGCGCCTAAGTTCTTGGGTTCATGTACCGGGCAAAAGGTCCGTTACCACCGGAAAGTCAGACTTAATATTAAGGGTACTACGAACCCCTGAGGTTCTCAGTGCAAGCTCCCGTGGGACGAGGTCCTCAACGACCCACAATCCAAAAAGGAAGGAAGGCCGCACTCCATCGGAGCCGGGAGGGACTGTAACGACGGAGTACGGGTAAAAGTCTTAAATTGAGACACAAGAAGGCAGAGAATCCCCTGTAGAAGCTTTCGAAGAGAAGGGTAGGAGGGGAGTAGGACGGGAACCCATCGAGCGCGGAGTCGGAGTGCCCTGGACACTGTCTACTACGAGACGTGGCACTTGAAGCGTCTGAGGCGGCGGAAGAGACCCTAGAACTCGTCGTCCTTGATGGCCGGTTAGTAGCGGTACCTGGAGGTCACCGGTGCGGAGGAACTCTTGGTTATCGTTTACTCGCGCGCTTGGAACTTTTAAGTAGCCGAAGATTGGAGATCTCGGGCGGACTCGCGTCTCGAAAGACCCTCAACATCAAAAAGAGGCGCACCTTACGATGCTCAAACTTAAACCCCCATCGTCTCCTACCCTGTCACCCTTCTACCCAAACCCTAAACTCACGGTCCTTGTTATTTCCATAGACACCATAACCGTTGCGGAGCGAACAATTCTGAGGCCTCGCCATCACCACTACTAAAAAACACTTTATTCAGTGGTCCCGGGAACGGACCTCGTAAGCCGAGGACGGGTTAGGTGCTCCATAAATATCGGTGCCGGAGTCGAACGGGAGAAAGGACATTAGGTTAGGTCCACGACCCTGGAGGGTGTGTGGAGTCCTGCCTCGCGATTTGAGCAAGTCGATTTCTAGTCAGGACGGTCACCCTTTGTTGGTTGCGAGGGAAGCTGGGGGTATCGGGTATGAGGTCGGAGAAGGGAGGCTGGGTCCTCAGACCCAAAGGTTCGGGGAAGGACTGGAAACACGGACAGCCCGTGGGACTACTCAGAGTTGTGGAGAACAGGGACAAGAACTGAGGGCAGAGGGAGTGTAGGCTTTTAGACCCGGGGGTTGATTGAGAAGAGAACCCGGGTCCTCAAGTTCGGAGACGGAGAAAAGGAAGTTTGGGTCCTTAAATCGATAGGTCAGAGGAGGAGGGAGTCTGGGTCGTCCAACCCCGAGGTCAAACTTGGGGGGGGGGTTGGGGGCTTAGGCTGAGGACGACGACGCAGTCCCTTTTTCATTCGCTGTCCACCGTGGACAGACGTCCCGGCCCCGTTCTGGTGGACGACGACGACGAGTGGGGCTCGAGGAGAGAACCGTGGACGGAGACAGTCAGACGGACGGTGACGGGTCAGGCTGGGGAGTCGGGGTCCTGCGCCTCCTCCTCGCTCGACCCTTGGGGCTCCAGGCGGGGCGGGGTCGGGCACGAGGGAGGGGAAGAGTCCCACGGTCCTCCCCGAGGACAGATGGGGCGGGGAAGGGGCGCGGAGATGGCGAGGACTGTGCGGGGGTTTTCCCACCCCAGTCTCCGCCAGGGTCTGACCATCCCGCCTCGGACGCCGGAGGTCGGAACTGGTGGCCTGAGCTGGGTGAGGTCTCGTGGCGACGCGGCTCAGGTGGACCACTCTCCGGGGACCCTATCCCCGACCCTCCCCTTGGCCAGAATTGAGAGGACAGTGGAGACACTAGGGTCAGGGAAGGGGTGTTTGGCACTACCGACTGCGGGTGGGTGCGGAGGCGTGGGAAGAGTTTACGTTCACAGACTCTGGGAAGGTGAGGGATCCCTGGACAGCCTAGGAGCGAAGGGGAACTAGTTTCGATAACCTAAGATCCGGGGAATCTCAAGGACGGGAAGAAGGGGAAAAGGGAGGTAGAGGAAAGTATCTGGGCCTCAGGTCCGGTGGTCACGGGAGGAAGAATCCTGGGTCCTCAGGGTCCGGAGTCCACGAAGAAAGGGGTCCGAGGTCCTTAAACCCGGGAGCCGCACAGGAGAGAGTGTGGGTCCCAGACCCGGGGGTCAGGGGAGGTGGAGGTCCTAGGTCTTCCACACCGGGCTCCGGCGAGGCAGAGATCTAAGAAGTCCCAGTAAGGGACGACGCAAGTGTGTGTCCCCTGCGGAGGACTGGAGGTGAGACTGGGACGGAGGGGGGTGGGGGGGTGGGTCAGGTCCAGGGGTAGGGTCGGAACCGTTACTGGGACCGCCGAAGGAGGGTCGCGAGGGTTTAGTAAGCCAGGTTCAAGGCTAGACCACTCTCTAAAGAAAGACACGTGCAACCCTTCCCTCGAAGGACCAGGATCCTTATATAAGAGTTGGACCCTCATACGTGGCGGCCCGCTACACGCCTCCACTAGGGGTTCTCCGTACACAAAAGGTACGTTTTGTAATAAACACATCTTCCCTCCGGGGTCGTTTCCCCACCTCAAGACCAGCTGTCACTCACACGTTTACCGACTACGTTACGAGTGCACCCCTCACCCTCCGGTCCCCACCCACACGTCTCCTGGATCCTGACGTCTCCTTGTCCCCGAATTTCACTGTTCACGAGTTTCGTCTTTTCACAGGTGTCACCCCTGAAGTCCCACCTTGGCGCCCGCTCCCCTGTCACTCGAGAGATCGGAACTTTCACAGTTTCCACCGTAAAGTCCAGGGTCGTGTCCACCTTTCACACGTTCACCCACATGTGGACCTCCGGTTCAGGCCCCATTTGTCTCGTACGAACTCCCACGTCTGCTTAGACGAAGACACCAACCCACCTATGTTTCTGTGGTCCTTGGTCTCTCGTTCCTCACACGTTCTCATGTACACGTGTTTCTTTGCACGGTTCTCTCTAGGACCGAGGTTTTGACCCCCACTTTAGGGATCACCTGTTGGTTCACACAATTACACCACCCCACACACGGTTCTACCACTCCGTTCCCACTTCTCATCGTTCCCCGTGATCACATATTTTCACCATATTCACGTTCTGATCTCGGGTCCATTTATGCACAAATCTCCAACCACACGTTTTCCCCACTGACTTCCCTCCGACTCTTCATCCCTCACCCGTACACGCTTCGCCCTACGCGTCTATTTTCCTCCGTTGCTTCGTGTCTATGATTCTACCGTCAACCCGTCTCCTATCCCAACCACGTCCGAACGCTTTCCCCGTCCGACCCCCCGTCCGACGGAGGACGGACGTACGACCGACCGAGGGGCGGGGTCTTGTCGGGACCGGAAGCGACGGCACGACCGTCCCTCGTCCGTCCTCCGGGCCCTTCCCTCGTCCGACGGACGGGTGGGCGGACGTGCCCCACACATACCCCCGACCTGTGTGTACAGGGCGGTTGTTGACGTCGAGTGTGAGCGGACGGTCCGGTCCGAGAACCTGTGAGGGAAGGGCGGAGAGAGGAGGGTGAGGAAGGTGTCAGGAAGTCGAAGCCTAGGTGTCTGCCATAGTCCTGGGCTCATTCACACCCGGGACGCTCCCTCCCTTACCACCGGGGTGAAGGGAATCCCGTGGGACCCCCCGTCGACGGTGTGTAACACGAAACCAAGGACTCGGGTCAGAGATGCGGGGTCCCAAGTGACACCAGGGGAGGACAGGAAGGGGTCCTGGGTGCCCATGTCTAGGGGTCGACGGGGTGACCGATCCTCGAAGAGAAGGACGAGAACCCGAAAAGGGTGAGGTCCCTTTACGCACTTAGGTCTAGGACAAAGAACCCTCTTATATCCGTAGGGTCTGAGGTGTGAACCGTGTGTACGTTTAGAGTCCTACACTGAAAGTCGAAGAGAGAGAGGGGTTCTTGGGTCTCACGACCGAGGTGGGAAGAGGGTCGTTTTGGAGTCTTTAGACCCTAGGAGAATGGTGTGGGGAACTACCGACTCCTACTCTAAGGACGGAAAGAACTCTTACATTTTCAGACCTAGGGAACACGAAGACGGGAATCTAGGTCCTTAGGGCCGTGAATCGAGGGTGGTGAACCAAAAATGAGGGGTGTACAGGAAGACGTGAACCCCCGACCCCGGAGGTCCCGGGAGGAAGGGTGTGTCGGAACAAAGAGGGACGGACCGAACGACGGACGTCGGGAGAGTCCCAGGAAGTGGCGGAGAGGTCAGAACCTAGGACTAGGTACCTAGAGTCGACGTCTAGGCCAAGACCGAGACCGGGGACGGAGGCGTAACCCGGGTCGGGGAAAGGAGAAGTTGGGACTTCAGGAAGAAGGACTCGGCTTTGGGACGGGAACCTCCAGGAACTTCTTCCACTCAGAGATAGTCTCACTTTCCTTCAGGGGGACTCTCAGCTCGGAACCAGGAGGAACGACGACGGGTAACACGAAGAGACACTACCATTGTTCGGCTGGGGTATGAAACCTACCCCGAGACCCTGTCTTCTCGTCCTTGCCTCGTCTTCGTATACTGTAGTATGGACGAGAAAGTCCTCAGAGGGTTCTGGAGGGTTGTGACCTCCCTCGGGTTCGGGTTCCCCTTGAACTGTATGGTGGTTATGTATGGGGGTCTCGGTTCTGTTCCCACGTCCCGTCTGGGGGTCCAACTTCCCAGCGGGAACCTAGGGGGACCTGGCGGAGACACCCTTCCCTGTTGGAGAGTCGTCGGTGGAGGATCCATACTGGGGGTAAAAACAACCCCTTCAAGTCCGGGGGTCGAGGGAGGAGGAGGTCCTGGGTTCTCAAGTCCAGGAGTCCGGGGAGAAGGAAGTCAAGAGTCCTTAGGACTGGAGGATGGGTTCTCAGACTGGGAGAGGGGAGTCAAGGAGAAGAGGGTACGTACCCTTTATCGGAGGGTACGAACGAGCGAGTCTCGGGGTATTGAGCCCAGGGAGTTAAAGGGTGTAGAAGTACTTAGGTACAGAAACTCTTGAGGTCTTACGGAAAAGAGAGAGACGAGGAAGATTAGAGACAAAGGGGGAGCTTTGATAGCGGTCCTACTTCGGGTGTGGGGAGTGAAGGAGGGGTGGTCCTCAGGGGTCAGGGAGCTGGGACGGTGTATTCAACCTTGAAGTCTGGGAGTTTGACCTCCTCGACTGCCACTCAAACCCCTCAAGACTCCAAGTCTTCAGATTGGGATGTCGGAAACGAGGCAACCTCTAGGCCCAGGGGTCAAGCAGGAGAGAGCCCAAGGTTTACAAGTTGGGGTCATTTGGGGGTGGACGCAGGCCTCGGGCGGATCGTGCAGGAGAGGGGCGGAGGGTGGGATCCAGAGTCTCGAGGCCGTCGTCGACGCCGACGCCCCGGAGGGCCACAGACCCTGGTTCAGTTACGAAGACCTCGCGTACGCGCCGCCGCGGGGCGGGGCGCTTGCCGGCTTCCGAGCCGCGCTCCTGTCACGTCGCCCGCGGGGGACCGGAGCGAAGTCCGGGTTCTGAAACCCTCGGCGGGCCTCACGCACGAGCCACTCCCGCCCCGACGCACGCACCTGGTTACTTCTCTTCAGTTTCGCCCTTCCCTGCCGTTCGTCTCTTTTCTTGTCGGTTATTTCACACCCCCGCACCAATTCTCGGTTCCCCCTCCTAGAATCCTCTTCCCTTCGGTTACTTTCTTCCCCGCACCGTCTCCCCACCCCAGTTACCCACTTCCCGCCCCGCGTCCGGTCCCCCACCTTGGTGTCCACCACTCACACACCCCACCTAGGGGATCACCCGCGCCGAATATCTTTGATGGGAAGAGCCAAGGTCAAGTTCGACTCAGGTTGTAGAGTAAGCGGTGTACGGAGTCTTTGAGACCACTGACGAAGCCGAAGCCGAGGCCAAGGCCAACGCTGCTGCCGAGTCCGAGGTTGAGGTCGAGGTCACGGTCAGGGAAGGAGTCGTGACCGGAGTTGTCGGGACTGGGACCTCCTCCTCGACGTCCTTCGCTAGGCGTCTCGCGTCCACTCTCTCTCGCCCGGATCCCAGAGTCTGTCCTAGTCCGACCTCAGGGTCCAAGTGCGACGACGAGGGACAGGCGTCGACGAAGGCGTGGCCCCGTAACTACTGTAGGACCTCCTAGTCCACCTCGGACTCCCATTCTCGGCTTGAGGATCTAAACTCCTTTTCCCCCTTCTCCAGGTTCCAAGACCTAAGGACCCAGAATCCCTCCTCACCAGACCCCTGGATCTGACCTTTCCTGTTTATCCCTCGATCCCAGGCGTGGAGACGGAAGGATTCGAGTGCGACGTAAAGAAGGGGACGTCTGGGCGACGGACGGTAGGGGAACCTGAAGGGGCCGAGGAAGCTGTACAACAGGGGGAGGGGCCTGAGACTTCCGGAAAGAAGACAGAAGAGAAGGAGTGAAGGCAGGGGGTGCTTAAGGGGCAGGGGGAGAGAGTCCCCGGGTTGCCTGAGGAACCTAACCGACCTCCGAGACTCACCCCCAGGGAGCGACCCGACACCGGGGGGTCGGGGGTCGTAAAAGAGACGACTGAATAGACTAAGGTCACCGTGGTCCGACACCCTGGACGACCTCCTAGGTACCACTGCCTAAAACCCCAAAGGTCCCTGACACTTGACCACCCCTACCTCTCCAGTGTCTCTATCCGAGAGGCACAACCACCCTCTCTCCCCCAACCCCCAACCCCCCACCCACCCGTCTCCGCCAACCTTGTTGATCGTCTCGGGGAGGGTGGTGTCTGTGTTTTAGTCTCTATTGAGAGTAGATGTGGACCGGGGAGACGACAACGACTGTACGGTTGGAGGATTGAAGACGGACTGGAGGCATACTAGGGGAGACACGAACACAACAACCCTCGTTTCTCCAAAGTAAACGACGACTGGTCCTGTTTGTTCGACGAACTACGAAGGAAGTCTCTGGAGTACCAACAAAAACAAGGTGTAATAGTGGGGGTGTAGAGTGGTTGATCTACCGACGGACAACGACCCCTCGGACCTTCCACCAGAGACGAAAAAACCTACGTTGTCCCTATGTCCCTACTCACCCCTCTCTCTTATCAGACGGTCTGGGAACCGAAGACTGACCTCTACTCTTTTTAGTCTACACAGTACTTAGACTCCAGTCTAAGAGAATCTTCGTCTTAGACTCTGTTCTAGGAACACAGGTACTAAATCATTTCTGTACGAGGGTCCTCTTTTGTTATTTCCTTGTCTGCTTTGTCTTGTCCCTACCCCTTCTTCTGATCGTTCCCACACTACAGTCCACTTCAGGGTTGGAGTCGGACTAGGGCACCCCTCGAGACCTCTTATTTAGTTCAACATCTTAGCAAGGGTGGAACTTCGTTTCCCTTGACCCGGAGACTCCGTTTACCTTTAAGGACGAACCCAAATAATAACGACTCATTGTTTGGTGGGGTTCTAAATCTAACAAGAGTTAAGGTACACACAATTCAGAGAAGTCAGAACAGGTTGAGAAACTCTCAGGTACCGGACACCGGGTGGTCCAAGAAGACAGGTTCCCCAAAAGATCCGTTCTTATGATCTCACCCGACGGTAAAGGAAGAGGTCCCCTAGAAGGACTGGGTCCCTACCTTTGACGAAGAGAACACAGAGGACGTGCCCGTCCACCCAAGAAATGGTGGTCGCGGTGGACCTTGATCAGACATTAACAAGTGTTAAGGTACCTAACTGACCCGAGTCACTGTACCAAGAAACCGCGGTATGTCGTAGTTGATTTCGGTGTCAGTAGAATCCCGGGTCGACCCGATATTGTAGACTCTACCGCGTGAGTCGACGTAGACCGGGGAACCATCCCTACCGATCCTCCGTACTGAGATGACCTGGCACCCTATAGACCTGAAGAGCTTCAGAGAAACATCGGAGTGACGAGAGGGAGAGGTGCACCAAAGAAAGAGGTCGTCCATCGACCTGGGGAATGAACCATCGAGTCTCGAGGGGTCTCACTCGTAAGGAACCCCTTCCTTCGTCTTTGAAGTTAAAAAATTTCTGATTTGAACCTTGACCGTGTCACAGGGAAGGTGGTGTAAGATGAGGAATTACATTCAGCCCCGTCCGGTCCGAATTATACTTTATTATGATGTGTTTACACACTTAAAGTCCCCGTACCAGTAACCCTCGATAGAAACCTCTGAACGGTGATATACGGAGATTCCGTTAGCACCCAGTGTCCAGTGTTCTTCCCCTGTACTCTATTTGAGGGTCCGTGGAACTCGTATGGTCGCCAGGACCTTTGTTTCAACGTCCCATTCGACAATCGTCGTTTGACAAAATTTTATATCCAAAATAATAATAAGTCCATACGACTCCGGTTATCTAGTCCTCTGTTAACGGTCACTTCTTTGTCCAACAATAAAAGTATCCAGGGTTTCCGTCCCCCGTAACGGTTCGATACGTCCCGATATACCTCTTTGTGGTCCCAGTCAGTCCTCCATCTCTCCTTCTCCCCTTTGAACCTGGGTTCTCAGAAATAACACCAAAGGAATCCTTTATTGTCTACACGGTTCCTAGACATTCGAGTCCTAACAGATCAGACTTATTGTAGTCGTCCGAGACCCCACATTCTCAACAGGGGTCAATGGACTTGAACCCAAACCTCCCCGTTTACTTGTCACCGGACTTCATGTCCGTGACCCAACCAACCAAACGTACACTTGTCGTACGAATCTACATTCAAGAAAGAATGGAGATCCCTAACCGGTCGGGACCCTCCCGTCAGGGAGGTAGTCGTTTCGGGGTCTACAGTTTCGAGGTCTTTATGTCTTTTATTTTTCCGTTCTAATTACGTATTTTGTGAGTCTCCGACTCACAACCCATGTGTCTTGACCATTCTCCTTAGACTCCCTTGGACCCGTCCGGTTGTTGCTACAGGGGATGTTCACTCTTATACGACGTCTAACCAACACACAATGTCACGGATCTCAGCACTGAAGGGAACAGTGACAGTACATTCAAAGAAATAAGTAAGGATGTCGGGTCACACTGACTCTCTCAAGTGACTCTGACAGGTCTTTGGTCTGGACCGTTCACTGTACGTGACTATTTACTATTGGTGGTAATGATCGACGACTAGTTGTTAAGATCACGGAGTTTCACACATTTGAGGTCGCTTATGACTTCTAAGTTCTATTTTTACCTTCCCTTTTTTACGAGTAATGGTACTCCCTTTCCCTTAGAAACCACAGAAGGTTTGGGTAGTCCACCTTAAAAGTGGAGTGAAAGGTCTCCTTTATTAATTTATAGTCTCTTCCCCTCACTGGACGGGTCCTAGTGTGTCTGTCCTCCACAACCTCATCCCAAACTTTAACGTAAGTCTTTAAGTGTCGGACACGGGAGTCCCAACTTTTTAGTTTCTCGGAGCTAGAGACGAGACCACTTCGAGTCTGTAAACTTTTCTCTCTCAGGGTTACGTCCCACTATTCATAAAAGTACCGTTACCTCATCTTCCCCGTACTTAGGATCTTTCGTGGTCTTAAATGTCCCCTTACCCTGTCTCACTAGTCTCCTTTGTAAAAAACGATTCTGATTCTCCTAACTCCTCCTCTATCAGTCCTTAGGGAACCTTCTGTCGTAGGAACAACTCCCACTTCTTGCGTGATTCCGAACTTCCACGCTTCCCACGACAATGGACCCCTTTGTACACTCCAGTCCCAAGGACCTTATTTTTCACCTACAGACACGATACCGTCTTAGACCCTGATCTCTCCACCCACCGCCGACCCAGAACGTCCTAGGAAATACAGTCCGACCTACAACGACCCTTTCCCTATCTCAGTCGGGACCCCTTCCCCAGAAGGAAACAAAGACAAAGGGAAGACTGTGAAGACACGGAGACAAGGGTGGAGACGGACGGGGACCCAGGAGAAGTGAGACAGGGGTAGAGAGGATGCAGGTCTCCTCCCGTCGTAACCCGACTCTCGGACGCCCAGGACACACGTCAGGGTCTCTTCTCGGCTCCGATCCCCGTCGATCGATTCGTTGACAGACCTTCCACCTCTACCCTGTCTGTCTGGGTTCTTACCCACCCCACACGTCCACACTTAGGTCTTGGCCTCCCTGCCCGAACCCAGGACAGAAGAGGAGACGGACAGGGGGTCGGGAAGAGGTCTTTAAAACAACGTCCTTCCCCCTGGGGAAGGTCCCGAGCTCTCACCCGAGAACAGACTGTGACTCTTTACTTAACAGGTTCCTTTGTGTGCCTCTTAAACACAACTGTTTCGTTCTCTAAAATAACCTTTCCCACTCTTGACGAGACGGTGACACTGAACGTCAGAGTCCCAAAATACCACTACCCTAATCAGAGACCCAATAGAAACCGACTAGTAAGGTTGAGTATCTCAGGAAGGACCACCACTGAGTCTCAGGAAGGACCACCACGTGCGTATCGAGTCGGTTCTACCTACAGTCGTTCTTCCTAAGACGGTCCGCCATCATGTGTACCCTAAAGGAAAACTGGAGAGGGCTTGAGAAGACCAACCGCCACCAAATAATCAAGGCACAAGGAATGGTCTGGCGGACAGTATTTTATTGAGTGGTCTACCAACGATACCACGGACGGGTCGCACCTACCAAAGTCAGTCACATAGAGGGGGTTGTCAAAGTCGACGAAGAAGGACGGGGACTTCTCTCACGATCCGGAGGTAGTTCCTCCGTCCTCTTTACTCCCGACCTGGATACCCCCTCGACCCTCCTCCTACTCCAGTCTAATCCCCCTCCCCAGAGGGTGGTACGACGGAAAAGTACTAGAATTACCTTCGCACTTTTTCTGGTTCTTATATGAACCCCATCGGTAAGGGAAGAGGTCCCCTAGAAGAGTTGGGTCCCTAGTTTGGGTCTAGAGGACGTAACGTCCTTCTAAAAAATGGCAGACTCCATGGTCCCTTCGGGTTACAAACTGTTTGATGGGTTTAATGGTCAAATCGAATATCTGTATAAGGTGTCTTCCCATGTAAGTATAAGTAGCCCATCTGACCTCTTCTTATATGTATATATATCCATACATAAAAAGAGAGAAAGAAGACCACCACGTCGAAACCCTAGTATCAACGGATTAGTCTCTAATCTGGGTGAGGGAACCGGAACTTTCGGGTCTCAGGATTGGTGTCCTGGTGGTCCCTTAAGGAAATTTTTTACTTAAGAAGGAGAAGAGAAAGGTGGGGTGGGGAAGGAGGGACAGAGAAAAAGGGAGGGGAGAGACAATGGTGTATAGATCAACCGACGAAGGTTACGACTGAAGATCAGACGGAAAATGGAGGTGGAATAAAAAAGAAAGACAACGTGGTCACCACCGGTGGGTGGTCGAGGGTCGAGGTCGTTGGTGGGCTCTGGTAGTAGGAGTGGGAGTAGGAGAGGTAAAGGTAGTGAGTAGGAGGAGAGGGAGTAGCAGAAGTAGTTCGTGTCGGGGAATCCCTGGGCACCCTCTTAAAGAGACCCTTTGTGTGGGTCCTCACCCAACTGTGTCGTCGTCCACGGTGTCACCAACTCTCAGAGTAGAGACCCCAGTTTAGGTGGACTCACCTGAATAGAGAGGTAGTGATTGAAGTACCGGATCTCGTTCGGTAAGTTTGAGAGCCACGGAGTCAAGAAGTAGGTATATTACCCTTGCTTCTGTTATCACGAAACACCCCAACCACACTCCTTATTGATTCAATTGAACACATTTCACGAATCTTGTTACGACCGTATATCATTCACGAGTAATTCACAGTCGCTAACAACCTGAAGGGACCACCAGGTCATCAATTCTTAGGCGGACGGTTACGTCTCCTGTGTCCAAGGTAGGGACCCGGCTCTCCTAGGGTGTACGGTCCCCCGTTGATCGGGACAGGCGGTGTTGTTGACTCGGGTGCACGAAGGTGATGACTTCGGGGTCTCTGGTACGAGACGTTGTTCTTCGGACGGGTGGCGTTACTTATCGGGGACGAGAGTTGATCTCTTTCGGGTGCGTGTCGTTGTTTATGGATCGTATCGGTTTTTTTGTTTTGTTTATTAAACAAAATTCAGTTTCTGGAAATCAAGGAGGAGTTCCCGACATATATTATAAGACTCAGTAGGAAACTCGGCAAAACGTCTATGACTTTGGGGGTGGGCCACTTTCTACAGTTAATATACGACGGGTGTTCAAACGTCTGGGGTCTGACCAACCTTGGTCTTCCGACTACTACAACTGAAGACTAATGGAGTGGTGGGTGGTTAGTCTTCTTACAGGTTCTCGACTAATGTGTGGGGTGTTGGTGGGAAGACGAGGTTAGAAATTTTTAGAAGGGGATTTTCGGTACCCCTTCAAACCCAGAGAATTCGTGGTCGACGGACCTGACGAACGAACCGCGGACGTCATTTTCGACACGAAAGGAAGTGGTGTTGGGTCACAGTCGTCTGACCGAAATGACGTGTACCCGTTCGTCTGGGTTCACACCTAGGCATTGTCTTCGTCTAGTCACCAACGAAAACTCCTATAAGCGTCTCAACGGCTAGGTCGTGGTGTCAGTTATAGTCTTGCAACAGTAGTGGAGTCTCTTTTGGTATATGGGCAATCGTCAGTGACGGGTAAAGGAGGGTTTGAAGGGGGGTGACACACACACACACACTTCAATCAGTGAGTCATCGCGGACTGAGAAACCCTAGGGTACCTGACGTCGGGTGGTCCGAGGAGACAGGTACCTTAAGAGGTCCGTTCTTGTGACCTCACCCATCGGCACGGGAGGAGGTCCCCTAGGAGGGCTGGGTCCCTAGCTTGGACCCAGAAGACGTAACGTCCGTCCAAGAAATGGCAGACTCGGTGTCCCCTTCGGAGGAGGGTGATCCGTTGAGGATTAGATGAAAAACAGAGACCTAAACGGACAAGACCTGTAAAGTATACGTACCTTAGTAATCACCACGGACACAAGTCGAAGAAAGTAAGTCGTATTACAAAGGTTCCGACCGCGTACAAAATCGTACATGTCGTAACTTTGTCTCGTCCTAGGGTACCAAGAAGGGGTGACACAGAAGTCCTTTTTGAAATTAGTTTCTTAATGAAATTAGTCTCTTCCCTCTTTTACGTCTTCGTTTCTTTTTGCCAGGTTGTCCTACTTTTTTATTGGTCAATCATTCGTCTCAGTTCCTGGGAATCGAGGAGAAGTTCCCGATACGTCATCTATTATAAGACTCGGTACAGAACACTCGACAGAACATCTATAACTTTAGAGGTGACCCAACTTCTTTAATTGATTTACTACTGGTCTGCCATCGGTCCTGTGCTCGACGATGTTAAGACTCTTGACCGGAGTTCCTTTACCCTTTTTTGACTGGGACCTTGACTTCTAATTGACATAAATTTTGTTAGTCCTACTGCGACTCGTATAGTGGTGTACTGGTTAAAGTTCTACTGACAGTCTCGACAGACACTGTAAAGACGTACATCGGAGAAGGAAGCCAGATATTTTGGAGAAAGGGTGACTAACACTTCCGCACCACCTCTCCCACCACCACCCCTAGTCGGAAACTTGTCTTCAGGTGGGAGGGACGGGTCAATGGTAGTAGGTTTTATTGCGACTGAAAGGAAAGGTGTTTGAAACGGAGAATCGAAGACTCGTCATTCGTCGGTCTGAGGGTGAAAACCGATGTCTTAAAACGAGGAAAAATACTTGCTTATTATACGGTAAAATTCCTGGGTGACATAAAACAAATAGGGAAGTCCTCAACTACCTGTAAAGTCAACAAAAATGAAAAACCGATATCACTTATTACGACGATAGTTCACTCACTGATAATAACAGATATTTGACACAAAGTGATTTTGACCCTTTATTTCTGGTTCGGTCCCTGAAGGGACCACCGGGTCACCAATTCTGAGGTGTGAAGGATAAGTCCCCCATAACTAGGGACCAACCCCTTGTCTCTAGAGTGTACGGTTCACCGTGCCGGTTTTGTTTGTTTGTTTGGTTCATCTTGTTTTGCTAACACAAATGTCTGGGTGGATCTCTACCAATTTCCTATTTCTTTCTATCTTTATACGGTCGTTTTGACTCTCAGTGGTAATCGACGTCATCCCCTCTCTCCGAAAGACTATCGTAGGGTCGACACGTAATTTCCCACTTGAGTCGTCAGAACCCTAGGAGTTTGGGACACATAAGGTTTCTCTTCTGACTGGGTACTGACCGAGGACCGTGTATTGGAGTTTCGGGAACCGAACGGGATGGACTGTTCTCACAGAAACAAATGAACCCCCGAACCTGACGTGACATAGTCGAACTGAAGACCACCACGACCCTCTGACTCATCGACTCCAGTCAGTGTGCCCGTAGGTCTGTACGGATGCACTGGCTGGGTGTCATAGGACCTGTGGTTCAGAACGTCCTCGAAGAGACAAACCGTTATGAATCGTGACACAACAGTGTGCACAACGGTCTTCTTAATTCACGACAAGTATACTGTGGTGACCCTCTCTGGGGATCTTCGAAGGTGGACCAGAGAGGACTTGAGACGAGACACAGGGAAAACGGAGACGACTAAAATTAAACATAGAAAAGTGACACGTATGTACGCACGTTCCAGTGAACGGTACGTGTTAAGAAACTCTGGGGTATCTGATATCGGACGGTCTGAGGAGAGAGGTACCTTAAGAAGTCCCTTCTTATGACCTCACCCAACGACCCGAGAAGAGGTCCCCTTAGAAGGACCGGCCCCTTAGTTTGGGCGTAGAGGACACAGAGGACGTCACCGTCCTCCCAAGAAGTGGTGATTGATCGTGGTAGACCGCCTCTTCCGTTACCGTGGGGTGAGGTCATGAGAACGGACCTTTTAGGGTACCTACCTCCTCGGACCATCCGAGGTACCTCAGCGATTCTCAGTCTGTGCTGACGCGCTGAAGGGAAAGGGAAAAGTGAAAGGACGTAATCTCTTCCTTTACCGTTGGGTGAGGTCATAAGAACGGACCTCTTAGAGTCCCGGCTCCCTCGGACCACCCGAAGGCAGACACCCCAGCGTGTCTCAGCCTGCGCTGACTTCGCTGAATCGTCCTCGTCGTCGTCGTCGTGGTAGACCGTTCGGGGTAGAAAAGTGCCATTATTTTGTGTTTACACTCAGATTACCGAAACGACTCAGGACACTCAGTAAGGTCGTTTAGTAGCTTCGACTCTCACCAGCACCCCAGGGGTCTTTGTAGACCGGAATTCGACCTATCTCCAAAGACGAGACAATAAGAAATTTGATATGTAAAATACTTACAAAGTGTACATACTACAATCTTAATTTTTTTATTGGTAGTCCTGAAACATTGACTGTCTTCCACCGTTTATTTCTTTTCCTTTCTTAATTTTGGGTCCCAACCCAACTGCGTCTCCCGAACCCCACCGACTACTCTTTTCTACCCTTTCTCTTTATCGAATTCCCCTCGTTTTACTTCTTAATGACTTAAGTGGAACTGGATAACTCAAACTCTTAGACTCTTAGAACGAATCATCTGACTGAAGTTTCGAGTCCTCTTCACTATTTTTCTGATTTTCTCTAGAGTGAGTTTCTTTTTATATTAACTTTTTTCTACGGTAAAGGCACGGGGCGGGGGGTAGGGACGGTTTCTTTGACTGAGGGGATCACCAGGACACTAATTCTTAGACGGAAGGTTATGTCTCTTACACCCAAACTAGGGACTAGTTGTTTGATCCTAGGGAGGACGACGACCCGTCGATTCGTCGGCGTTGTTGAACGTTCGAACGAGACTCGGGTACACGAGATCTCGGGCACCTGTCGTTGATCCCTTTCGGAGGTTCGACGTTTCGTTTATAAGTCGTGTCCGTTTTTTTTTTTCTTTTAGTCTCTCTCTAAATTTTCTATCATTAGAGGTTGAAACCATTCTGACACCCTCTAACCGACCCTGTCTTGAAAGAAAAAGGGGTGTTCAATACGTCGTGTTAACTAAAATTTACGTGTGAGGTGTTGGGTCTTTAAAGTTAAGATTATTATATAGGAATTTTTCTTCATAATCATGCGTACGTATTTCTAAAAAGTGTGATGTCGGTTTTTACCGTTTACTGTTCCTATAAGAGGGGTCGCAATAAACATTTTCGTTTATTGTTTGTGGGAATTTTTGTAGTCATTCTCATACCTACATGGTGTCAACTACTTATGTTATCTTAAAAGACGTTCATGGTTTCCCTGACCTTTTTACGACAAAGGTGTGTCACCTATTTGTACGTAAGTCAGTGAGTCAACACGGGCTGAGAACCACTGGGGTACCTGACATCGGGCGGTCCGAAGAGACAGGTACCCTAAAAGGTCCGTTGTTATGACCTCGTCCAACGGTAAAGGAAGAGGTTCCCTAGAAGGGTTGGGTCCCTATCTTAGGTGTAGAGGAAGGTGAGGACCTGACTGTTTCGTATAAGAAAATGGTGACTCGGGGGTCCCTTCGGGGGAAATATATCGTCTAATATTTCTTGTCGTTCAACGAGTTCAAACATATTAAGGTATAAACTTAATTTTTACTGTGCACTAGAAAAATGTAAAATATGAAAACAAAAATTTAAGATATAAAACATTCAAAAGAAAAATACTCGAACGAAAAAGAGGAGACCTACAAAACGGTAACAAACAATTCTTCGGTGAAAAGTTAGTAATTAAACATTACGATAAGAGTTGGACGTAATTTAGGGGTCACCTAAAGATAGGTAGAGACTGGAAAGGTTTGTCCAAGGAAAGTAGAAAAAAGGTACGTGACCCTAGTGTGACAAAATAAATAACTCCGCACTGCAATCAAAAATTGTAGACCATCTCGTCAGGTACCCCAGCGATCCTCAGCCTGTGCTGACTCGCTGAAGTGAAAAGTGAAGGGACGTAACCTCTTCCTTTACCGTTGGGTGAGGTCACAAGAACGGACCTCTTAGGGTCCCTGCCCCCTCGGACCACCCGACGGTAGAGACCCCAGTGTGTCTCAGCCTGTACTGACTTCACTGAATCGTCGTCATCGTCGTCGTGGTCTCGGAGGAAAAGAGTCGTGAGAGACGAAAACCTTAAAAAGATAAAAAAAAAAAAAGGAAACCGACACGACACTCCGTATACACCCCAAAATTAAGGAACTGTTCTCTAGTTTGGGTACGGGGGACGTCACTTTCACATCTCACAATTGGTAGCCTGTGGGTCCCTTAAGGGACCTTAAAAATTTCATTAAGATAATAATTTGAAAAAAAAAAAAAAAAAACGGATTTCCCTACAAAGACCGGGATTTTATTTTTACACTCTCAGTAGTTTTATGTCGATACTTTGATACTTTAGTGGGTCCCTCTTTTTACTCGGTACCTATCTTGGGGGTCCCTTACGATGAAGAATCTTTTTTTGTGGGGTATTGGTACTTGTATTAATTAATTTAACTTGTCTATCCCGTGTTGGTTGGAAAATGACTTCGAACCAATTGACTTCTTTGAGGTATTTTGGTGATCTTTGTTGAGAGAGGGGAGGGATGATAGAACAACAACAAGTCAGCGGTTCAACACAGGTTAAGAAACGGTGGGGGTACCCGACGTCGTGTGGTCCGAAGGGACAGGTAGTGGTCGAGGGTCTCGAACGAGTTTGAGTACAGGTAACTCAGTGACTATGGTAGGTTGGTAGAGTAGGAGACAGTGGGGGAAGAGGAGGACGGGAGTTAGAAAGGGTCGTAGTCCCAGAAAAGGTCGCTCAGTCAAGAAGCTTAGTCCATCGGTTGTATAACCTCGAAGTCGTGGTGAGGAAGGTTAACTCACAAGTCCCAACTAAAGGAAATCCTGACTGACCAACCTAGAGGAACGTCAGGTTCTCAGAAGAGGTCGTGGTGTGACTTAATCAGAGGATCCCAACGACATCGTTTCATGACGTTTGACTCACCCAATTTTTCGTCTTTACATCTTAGACCCCCCCAGTCTTATTAAAGGATCCATTACTATCTTGTACATCGTCACTCCTTTGTAGGGTCCTCTTTATGGAGGGCAGGATTATTGGACGGGGTATGTCAGTGGGAGGTCCTAGACTTCGCTCGCCTCGTCCGATACCCCGCCTCTCCTACTTGACATTTTACTTCGTCAACTCCCGTCTGGAGCCCTGTCATTGACTCCACCTTCCCTTTATTCGTTGAACTTGTGTATAGAAGTACACGATTGACTGTGAACAATTAGTGACAAAAGTTTGGTAGAGGAGTTAAAAAAAACCGGGTACAAAAGAAAAGAAAAAAAAGAAATTTCAAGTTTCTAAAAATTATCAGGAAAAATGAAAAACTGACACAAGGTGTTTACTACCGTCCGGTCAATAATACATGTCCTTAGTACCTTAGTAAAGAAGGGGTACCGATACATTCTAGAATCGATTACTTCAAACTAGGTCGACAAACAACCCTAAGGTCGACGACTGTCAAATTTCGAGAATCACCAACACCGAAACCCGGGTGTTGTCTCTTCACAGATGACATGAAACTCTAATGTCTTCTGAGTTGAGGTAGAGGTCTTAAGATGTTTTGTTAGGATAAAGTGTTAGTACACTAGTTGCTAATGTAGAGATTACTCACTTCTGTACGACAAGTCTACGTACGAAAGACCGACTTATTCGACTAAGAAGTACATGACAAATTAAAGATCGTTGTAACTTTGATTACATAAAAGTACATAAGTCATTAATAATTTTAAACTATTTATGATAGGACTAGTAAGTTCGAAAATTTTAAACCGAGAAAAAATTCGATACTTTAATACTTAATCCAGTATATACTATAAGGGTCTGTTTGAATTACAATACATAATAGTGTTGTTCTGTTTGTCCAGTCCAGATTTCTTTAGAGAACTGATCGTAATAGAAGTGGGATTATGTTTTGAAAATGAATGAATTGTCCAATAGTCTCTATGACTTTTCACTTTCACTTCAACGAGTCAGTACAGGCTGAGAAACGTTGGGACACCTGACATCGGGTGGTCCGAGGAGGCAGGTACCCTAAGAGGCCCGTTCTTATGACCTCACCCAGCGGTAAAGGAAGAGGTACCGGGTACAAAAGATTACTTCATTAGCAGAAAAAGAATGACTGAGTATCCGTGAAAAATGTATTAGACGTACACTCGGAACACTGTACACCTATAACGTTTGTACTTTTACAGAGAGAAAAAAAAAAAAACTTTCACGGTCTCAAAATTGGTGACCTGATGGTCCCTTCGGGGACAAATCGAACAAAAATCTCTCTGAAGATGTGTACGGGTCCACCTCTACCACCACTGAAGGTGGTTCTACCTTACCACTGCTAATTCTTTTTTTTCTTCTAGTCTAAGTCCCATGTAAAAGTTCCCTTTCGACTGTTGAACGACAAGATAATTGACACTTTCTTTTTTCAGTTCTCAGTCAAATTCACAAACCAACTTCATTTGTCTGCCACAGTAAATGACTCCACCCCTGTCCGTCCTCTTCCGAAACCCCGTCGACTTTAGGTCCCCCTCTGTACCAGTACCGACAAAAACCTTTGATACTGGGTGACACTTCAACGAAATTTAACCTTCGTACATTTTATACTGGGAGGGGTTTAAGTAAAAATCTACAGGTACTTCTTTTATCTCTTACGTTTTAATTATTTACTTGCAACTTAAATAAAAAAATTTATCGTTTGGGACCAGATCACTAGAGGTGGGAGAGTTCGACATATTTTATTCGGACCTTTAAACTTTCCCCTGAGGAAGTTATCTTAATGGTTCTTTGAATAGTCGAATCATTTCATCACACCGGAAGGTAAGGTACCCATGGTTCGGTATTCTTTCCCCAGGGTTCTCGTGGTGGGTCTCTCTGGTGTCCCCGGACGTTCCCCTACACTCCATTAGCAGGTAATCTCGGCACGTACTTGGACTCCGTACACCCGTCCCACGAGATCGAGTGGGAGACCGCTGTATTTTGTGTACAAAATACCGTTCTGTTCTTTTTAAATTTGTATTTTTACGAAAAGACGGGAAACTGGAGGGGAGAGGGGTGTGACACGTAGTACACAGATAATGGGTAGCTGGTTTGGAGGGGGTGCCCGTCCTTATGGACGAGTTGGTACTTCCCGGTGCAAGAGGGTCGTTGCAGCTCTGTTGAGAAACTTTCTATTGTAAGGAAGAACTAGAATATTCCCCAGTGTACTGGGACCTACTGAGTCCTTACTGAGAATCTAGACCTAATACATTTAACAGTTATTGTACAGTAGACCATATGTTAGGTGACTGAGTTTTTTTTTTTTTTTTCTCTTGGTTTTTAGTCGAATATATTGATACGGACTAAAGATTGGTTACCTTGTCAAGAGTCTGAAAAGACTCTACGAGAAGAACCCAATTCATGATTTAGTGAAGTCAGCACAGACCGAGACATCTGACATCGGGTGGTCCGAGGAGACAGGTACCCTAAGAGGTCCGTTCTTATGACCTCACCCGACGGTGCTGGAGGACGTCCCCTAGAAGGACTGGGTCCCTAGCTTGCACGCAGAGAATACAGAGGACGTAATCGTCCACCCAAGAAATGACGATCTCGGTGGACCCCTCTTCCGTTACCGTTGGGTGAGGTCACAAGAACGGACCTTTTAGGGTACCTTCCTTCTCGGACCATCCGACGTCAGGTACCCCACCGTGTCTCAGCCTGTGCTGACTTCGCTGCACCGTCGTCGTCGTCGTCGTCTCGGTGGACCCTATTAGGAGTTTAAACAGAACTTATGCTAAAAAGTAAAGAAAGAATCTAAGTGACTAATTAGAAAAGAGTTGTGGAGAAACTTTGACCCATACTGATGTATTGAACGAAGTAGTGGCTTTACACTCACCGTTTGGAAAAGAAGGGATACATAGGTAAAACCCTCGTATAAGGGTCAAGAATCCCATAAGAAAGTAATGGAAAAAAACTTGGTTGGGGGAATGCTTGTGTCACCGGTACAACCATAATCCACTAGGGGAGGGGTACCGGAGGCCATTAACTGAGTACCGCCTACGGACTGAGTTTATAGTTAGGCTAACTCGATAGCCTAGTAGAAAAAAGCCCTTACAGTTTGACACCGTCTCTCTACGATCCTCAGAACTTTGCTCTGAAGATACAGTGTAACGGAGGAACCAGGTGGTAGAATCCCACGACCCTGACAATGTCATTGGAAGACTGACCAGAGAAAAAGAGGTGGGAACGGGGATGTAAGAATGGAGGTGTGTCTCCTGTCTATACAGGTGTGTCGTTTAGTCTAGTATACACACGTGCTCACGCACACGAGTCAGGACAGGTCGAGAAACACTGGGATACCCGACATTGGATGGTCCGAGGAGACAGGTACCCTAAGAGGTCCGTTCTTATGACCTTACCCAACGGTAAAGGAGGAAATCTCCTAAAAGGACTGGGTCCCTAACTTGGACGTAGAGGATAACGACCTAACCGTTCGCCTAAGAAAATGGTGATTCCGTGGACCCTTCGGGGTTCAGTCTAGTAGAGTACGGAGATTACTTTCGGGAAACTACCGAAGGGTAACCAGAACCTTATTTTGGTCTCAGGAATAATAGGACAGCTACAGCTACTCCGTAAAGTGTCAGGGTGGGACGATTGAAGAGGTAAATATAGACAGAGGTACATGAGGTCAGTGTGGTCAGAGTAAAGTGATCTGAGGGGAGACGGTGTCCTGGAAACGTACGCCCTAGAGTTCAGTCCACCTCTTCAAGTACAACCGGATAAAGTACGGTTCAGTATTTTCTAAAACGTTTATGTCTCTTATTAGATAAATCAAACAATGAGTCAATGAATACTGACGGGTTGTCTAGTAGGGTTATGAAGTGACCGTATGTTAGTCTTACAATAATATGAGTATCTTAGACACTTAGTCCTTGAGTCTATACCGGACTGAGACGTTGTACAACAGTCCTCTGACTCGACCGAACGGTCTTTACACTCCAACTGACGTTGTTGACCACCGAAGATGTGAGTGTAAAGACTACGGGCCCGACCCTACTTCGAACCGAGTCGATACTGACAATTGACCTCGTAGAGACACCCCGGAGGGTAATACAAACCTGAAGGAGTGTCGTACCGTCGAAGTCTATCGAGATGAAAGATGTACTACTCCTATGGACTCCTGAGGGTGTCGTTTACACAGTCGTTTGTTGAACTTTCGGTACAACGTTCCCTCAGGCTCGATAGGACAGGACGTCCTATGAGGCTTACTCGTGGCGTCTTTACGTCGAAGTATTCTCTGGAGTCGGCCGTGACGTACGTTGTCTCTGAGTGGGTCGACTGGATGACTGGCCACCCTTTCTTAATTGACGACAGTGAAATTCGGTAGTACAAAACAGTTGTGTCGGGAACTCTCGTCCCTAGGACAACCCAAGTAGTGCTGTCCGTAAATGATTTTCCTACTTACCTGAGAGCAGTTCAAGTGACTCGGTGTGACCAGATACTCAAGAATCGTTATCCGTACCATTCGTGACCTTCGATCCCAACGTCTCCACCCCGTACACCCGAACCTAACGTTGATGATCGGTTATGTCGAGAGAATACTTTTAACCTGCTTTCCAGGGGTGAGACTCCTCTGATTGAAGATCTTTTTTCACTCGGACGACCCACCTGTATCAGGGTCGCTGTGTACCGAACCTCTCGTCTAGTGCCCGAGATACGTTCGGGGTGGACGGAGGAACCGGTTTACGGAAACACGTCACTGGTTCGACATGTTAATAAGTTCCGAAGGGACAAAACGTGGGACATCTGTAAGGAAGGAAGAAGGAACCATTCTCGTCGGGTTAAAAGAATGACGTTCGGTGTTACAGGAAGTCTCCTCCGGGTGACTAAGGTGTCGACGTCTCTCGTTACTAAATAACTAGACTTCGATTCAGTTGGGTCCCAGATTAAGTGGTACGGAATATTCCCCAGTCTCCCGTACGCTGTGGGAAGACCAGTTACTCTGGACCCTGGTCAACGTCCCTCTAAACCTTCCAAAGGGTGTGAGAAGTTTCCCCTGTGTTCTATTTTTGTTTGAAGAAAAATGACGGAACCTTTCTCCTATAGACATGTTGTGGACCCATACACCGTCGGGAGAACCCTGGTTTTCCTCGTATACCCTCGACTAAATTCTCTAATACCTTCGAGTTGTTCTACCTATCATGACCCCAACGACTACTGGACAACTCGACGACTTAATTGGGACCTCTGGACGGCAGAGACGAGTACAATACACTCTGAGTACTTATACAATAAATTTGTTCAATCAACCCTGAAGACAACCCTGAAGTCCGAACGTCGGACTTCGTAATACCATGTTCTGCCTTCGGGGGGACCTTGTACATTGTTGCACGAGGAGTGCGGGGTCTTGACTAGAACCCCCTCAGGTTTTTCCTCTTACCCCACGGTTCTTGGTCGGTTGTAGTCACGAACTCCTCACCCCTGTCCAGTCGTCCCTAGGGTTAGGTGAGACCGTCCTTCCGACGGAGACCGAATTTCTGAAACTCCTTCCCTCTCAGACCCTCCCACATTAACCGATCCATCTACCAGAGAGGTGGACGCTCCATCCGCCGGGTCTAGGGCTTGCAGGGTTACCAGTACTACCACACTAATGTGACGCACTCGTTCCGTTTTAGGAACCGCCCGCTCGGGAGTAACGGTAACGGCCGTTTCTGGTGCAGCGGTGCCCTCCGCAACTACAAAAGGGCTGTGGTCCGGTACGGTAACGACCTCTGGTGTTTATACCCCCGCGACATCGCTCGTGCCTTGGTCGGGTCCCGGACGACGTCCATCAGGGCCAGCCGGTGGTGTGGGAAGGTGTGCAACCCGTATTGCACCTGCATCAGGGGAGCCGCGTGCACGTGGGGGTGCATCCACGAGCCGGCCGACGGTAAGTGAGCGTCTGGGGCGTCCTTCAAGACCCGGAGGAGTGCGTGCACCCGCACGTCCCACTTGAGGGCCTCCTAGAGCCGCGCCTCCACCACCATCTTCCAGGTCCTCGTCCCCATCGGCCACTCCGCGTGTATGAGGGGGCCCTACACCGCCATGACGAGGAGGTAGGTCAGCAAGTCCACCATCAAAAAGGTCCCCTGCGAGGACCGGCACCGCAGCACGTCTTGACCCTCACACTAAGCCTTCTACCCCCGGTCGCACGACACGTAGACCCCGCCCTACTTCCGCCGCGCGGGCAAGTAGAACCGGTCCCGCATGTCCCACCGCATGAGGGGGTAGACCAAGGGGTCCGCCGGATACCGCAACTACCAGGTGTACGGGAAGTCGACCCCGGAGCCGACCCCTGCGCTCCCCCAGAGGCATCAACGACCGAGGTCGCGGAGATTGAGGGTGCGCTCAACGTAGAAGAGATCGGAGACTACTTCCACTTTATACCACCTTCGGCACTTCTGTTTCTCCTGCTTCCCCCGGCACCCCTTCTTCTTTTTACAGACGCACGACTCGTACCGACAGACCCCTCCCTCTCGTCCCTTGGCCAATCGACGCCCCTCCCTCCGGGACCACAACATGCACTTCGACCGCCGTGTCGACACAAACGTCTGTAACACCCGTTATACACGAACACCTAACCGAGATACACACGTACCTGCATTCACACTCACGAGTACATGTACATACGTCCACGTAGAGACCTCACACACAATGTACTAACACAAAGGTAACCTGAGTGTACACGTACAAATGTGTACCTATACGTGACACACTTATATGTGAGTACCGCACACGCAAAGGACTCATATATACCATAGAAATGTCACACATGAATACCAGACACTTTAACACACGTATGCTTGCATACAACACAACATAACATACCGACATATATATCTCCGTGTGTACTAATGACATAAAAAAAATGTTTAACTTCCAGACGTCGTTGGGGTCTAACAGTCTACTACCACTCGTAAAAAAAAAAATCGTTAGTGGACACAAAATTAATTCAACGTATGTGACCCAAATAAAAATTTCTGTATTTCGATAACGCGTGGATTATCTGATGTCATATCCCATTTACGTTGAAAGTATACGTGGCCCTTTCGTTTTGGTGTGGTTGTTGAATACACCAACATTATAAACGAAATAACAACACCAAGACCATGGTTTGAGTTTTATAGACTCACTATAGACATAACACATGTATGACTCACACATAATATATACACCACACTCCCACCAATACTTGTTTATGGTGTACACATACACTCGTATACGCATGTGATACGGATATGTTTGACATACAACTTTACACCTACAAATAACTGACACTGACACGTACACACACACGTACGAGTCAGTACGGACTGAGAAACACTGGGGAACCTGACGTCGGGCGGTCCGACCCTTTACCTTTGTTTCTGGGTTGCAAGTATGATACTTTGGTGTCGTCCGCCAAACCTTTCCCTCTCATGCCTAACCACACCGACCTGAATAGTCTACGTCCGACCTCGTGTTCCTCGGTCATTGGTCTCCTATCGCCTTCTCTGTACGTCCGTAGAGTTTTCTTGAAGTTGATGACCAGTTCTCCAGGGTCTTTCCTGAAGGGACCACCAGGTCACCAATTCTTAGACGGAACGTTACGTCTCCCGTACCAAACTAGGGATCAAGTCCTTCTAGGATGTACGGCACCCCGTTGATTCGGACACAGGGTGTTGATGGCTTCAGGTTCGAGATCTCGGGTACGAGGCTTTGTTCTCTTCGGTCGTGCTACTCTTCGGGTGCGTATTGTTGACCTCTCATCAGGGACGAACAACGTTGCTCTCTTTAGAACGCACGTCGTTGTTTCTGGGTCGTGTCGGTTTTTAATTTTTCATTTCTTTCTTTCTTTCTTTAGGAGCTTTTAGACGATTATAAACTTGTTGATATGTTGCACAAGAAAAGTTGAGACCAATGTTGTCTTCAATCAAGGTCCTCATCCCACCAACGTAGTCTGTCTGGAAGACTTTTATGTACCCTGAGTTAGACCATAACTCTATCCTCCCTTCTCCCGTCCTGTGTGGGAACTTTTTACTGTGTCTGAAACTCTTTTTGTCCTACGTTGTTCTTGACCACTCTTGGTTAAACCAGGTTCTACCGCCTTCTAAGCTGAAGGTCATCTGGAACTCGGAGTAATATACGAGTAACCTTATTACTTCACTTCAGCGAGTCAGCACAGGCTGGGAAACGCTGGGGCACCTGACATCGGATGGTCCGAGGAGTTAGGTACCTTAAGAGGTCCGTTCTTATGACCTCACCCAACGGTAAAGGAAGAGGTCCCTCAGAAGGGCTGGGTCCCTAACTTGGACCCAGAGGGCGTAATGTCCGTCTGCGAAATGACAGACTCGGTGGTCCCTTCGCATACGATTTACTGTGTGGGTACCCGCGATACTGTCAAGACTCTGACTCATATATGTCAGTTTTTCACCCGTCACTGGGGCAACGACCTTGAGAGAGAGGGAAGAGGTTCTAACAACCTTATTAGAAAGGTGAAGAGTCGGACACTTTGTAGGGTCGAACATTTCTGATTGGTGGGGTATAGAGACCCACCGAGAGTGAAAGACTCTACCAGGAATAAGACGGATTTCCTACACACGCACGTACGATTGAACGAAGTCTGCATAGGTTGAGAAGCACTGGGGTACCTGACATCGGGCGGTCCGAGGAGACAGGTTCCCTAAGAGGTCCGTTCTTAGGACCTCACCCAACGGTACGGGAGGAGGTCCCCTAGAAGGGTTGGGTCCCTGACTTGGGTACAGAATACAGAGGACGTAACCGTCCACCCAAGAAATGGTAAGCACGGTGGACCCTTCGGGTACTTGACACATAGAGAGACTTATTTGAACGAAAGTGAAAAGACACCAAGCGAGAACTTAAGGAAGGGCACCTTTCGGCTTCTGGGAGTCGACCACCGGTCAGGGTCCCTGGGTGACCTCTGGACCCTGTACTGGTAGGAGAGTACGGCGTACGAGGACGTTGGAGTAAGCTCCTCCAGGTCCCGTGACTCTTAAGGGGTAGGACCTAGTATGTGGAACTGAACCACCAAACATTTCTCTTCGTCAATTAATTCGACAACCGATTCTAATAAAGTTTGTTTAGTTTCTACGGAGGGGGTTTCCTACTCTGAAACTTCCATGCCGACGACTTGTAAATTTTTTCGTCGACATTCCTTTCTTCTCGTTCCTTTCCTTAACTAAGACTGAGGGGTAAAACACCGATCTTCGGTCATTCCTACATTAATTCATTACAGAAGTGTCACTTGTGGAATAACGGTTCTAGTGTAGATCTTTCTGACTACCTGAAACAGGAAGGTATCAGATCCGACCCGGTTGTGTGCAACGGGGTCCCTTTTAGGACCAGACTGGTGACAAACTCGTCCACACCTGAGACTCACTTACCCTTACGGTCACAGACTCTTCTCAGGACCCTTACTGCCGAAAGACAAGAGAAAGTTTCTGAAGGAAGAAGGAAGAGACACTTGTGTCTCAAGGGTGGGTCCAATTTCATGTAGAGAAAGAGGACTCGTTCGAAATTGGTGTCGTATAGGGTCTCCGACACGTGGTGTCATCGAATCTCTATCTTTAAAGATAAACTAAACCAGATCCCGAACACAGGGACCCGGTCGACGACTTGGTTCACCGGTAATTCCCCCGAAGGGGACGACCGAGCCACCTATTCTTAGAACGACGGTTACGCCCCCTGTGCCCAAACTAGGGACCAAGTCCTTCTAGGGTGCACGGTTCCTCGTTGATTCGCACACACGATATTGATGACGCGGACTCGAGATCTCGGACACGGAGTGATGTTCACTTCGGTGACGCCACTCTTCGGGTGCATGGAGTTGATCCCTCATCGGAAGCGAGCGACGTGGATCTCTTTCGGACGTACGTTGTTCTAAGTCACGTCGGTATTTATTTAATTATAAAATTTTTGTCGGTGATTCTTCTCTTGCAACCCCAATTTAGTTCAATCCACACCAGACTAACTTCGACCCTTCGACGGTCTTCGGTACGTCTCAAACAGGAAAACCCAAATAATACCGTCTCTTTTCAATAGTGTCCTGGATTACTTCGGTGTCGGAACGAAGACTAAGTACAGTGACTTTGGGAGACTCAGGTCATTCTAACGACCTCCCAAGTGAAAGGTCTTCTCTGAGTCCGAACAGTTGATCTACGGACCTAAACTTAGCTTGGTTGAGTCGACCCCCGCACCCGAGAAACCCTTAGGGGTCCACAACTTGCGTCGGTCTTTGTCTACAGACTCACCATGCTGGAGGAGATCGGGGAAAACGTAACTTTCTCTCCTCGATCCCTCGGACCCAAATGACTCATTCCAAGGAAAGTTTCCTGAAGGGTCCACCAGGTCACCTATTCTTAGGTGGATGGTTACGTCCCTTGTGTCCAAGCTAAGGACCAGGCCCTTCTAAGGTGTACACCTCGGGTACGTGACGTTGGTGACTCGACCACAGGATCTTCGTTACGAGACGTTGTTCTCTTCGGTGACGTTACTCTTCGGGTGCACGGTGTCGCTTCTCATCGAGGGAGACGGGAACTACGTTGATCTCTTTCGGTCACACGTCGTTGTTCATAGGTCGTGATAGTTTTTACTCTATTTAAAAAATTTTCCAAGAAAAGTTTCAAGTCGAAAACGAGTACTCTCAGAGTCGGAATAACGGGTGTTCGAGGTCTATTCCGGTGACTTGGACTTCGGAAGTCAGTTGCATGAACTGAGCCATTGGTGTAGAGAGACACCAATCCACATGTGGGAGGTCGACGTCCGATAACTAGAGTCCGAGGATTTCAGTAATCGACACTAAGACCTGTTCACCGAAGTGAAGAGACTCCTACTTTTGTCAGGGACCGTGTATATGTGTACGCCATGTGAAAAATATACTAGTGTATACTTCGTTCTTCACGACAAGGCATACCCGAGACCCGTTCGCTGGTCACCCAAAGGTGAAAAGGATAACCAACACACACACAAACGTATCATTCAGCGAAGTCAGCACAGGTTGAGAAACGTTGGAATACCTGACATCGGGCGGTCCAAGGAGACAGGTACCCTAAGAGGTCCGTTCTGATGACCGCGCCCAACGGTACGGGAGGAGGTCCCCTAGTAGACTTGGGTCCCTAGCTTGGGTGCAGAGAACGTAGAGAACGTGACCATCCGCCCAAGAAATGGTGATCGCGGCGGACCCTTCGGGGAAACCCACGTCCTCAGTACCAGTTTAGATCGTAAATCTGGTGTCTAGTGTGTGTCGTAACCCTCTTCAGTCTGTACTGACACTCCTCCCGTTGGGATCCCCTCCTTAGACAGAGTAGTCTCCGACCCTTAAGACTCTGGTTGTTTCATCGACGTAACCAGTCTATGTCTCTGTTACCTACCTCGACTGAGACCCCCGACGATAAGGTCTCTTACTCACTCACACAGACACTAAGTGAACGGTACTAACTTCAAACTAATTTTTTTTTTTTTCTCAACTCCTGAAGGGACCCCCAGGTTACCAATTCTTAGGTGGACGGTCACGTCTCCTGTGCCCAAACTAGGACACAACCCCTTCTAAAGTGTACGGTGCACGTTGAGTCGAACACGTGGTGCAACGACATCTCGGGTCCTTGGCTTTGTTCTCTTCGGTTGCGTTACTCTTCGGAATGTGGGGTCCCTTTTCATCGGAGACGAATGGCGTTGATCTCTTTCGGATCCTCGTAGTTCCTTCTGGGTCTCCGTTGGTTTTTTTTTTTTTTTTTTCGGTACCCCTCCCCTCCTCGAAGTCTTTCGTCCGGGCGGGGCCTGGGGAGGGGGCACACCTAGGACCCCCACGCGAGGCGTCCCTTTTTGGACCGTCGACCTCAGGACCCGTTTCAGTACTAGGTTCCGTTCACCCTCCTCGGACGGAAAAGGAGGTCGGGAGACTCCAGTCCTTCAGGTAGAGAAATAGACGGGAGGCAGGAATGTCGATGTAGTGTGGGAAGTCCCTCCCTACTCTCCCCCCTGGGGACCCCCCCCAGTAGGGCAACCCCCAACGCCATCCTATCCTTGACTTTCCTTGGGGTTGAAACGTCCCCCTTAGGTCGGAGGTCCAGGGAGTCTTTTCGCTCTAGCGGTTTTAGACGGGTACTGAGGAAAATTTACAAGAGCAAGAGCAGGTGCGGAGAGACAGGGTCCGGACCGGAGTAGGTGAGCCGAGACCCTCAGACCGGCGTCGGAGGGGAGGACCGGACGTAGACAGGAGTGTGGTCTCGAGTGGGACATTAAACGTACAGGCCGAGGAAGTCGAGGCTTTCGGGGCGGGGAAGGACGGAGGAGGGGGTCCAGCCGAACCCATGGGTGGAGTCACGGGCGGGTCGGCGTCCTGCGGGAGGTGCGAATGCGAGCCGCACCCGTCGAAGCGGCGTAAGTGTGGACAGGATTTTAAGTGGGGTACTAGCGTTGCGACCCTTTCTCGAATTCTGTTTGTACACCCCGATGGCAAAACTATAGGAGCTGAAATCCAGGTCGGATCTTACCTTCGCGCCTGAGTCCTACCTCGATCCCTCGGCCTCTATGCCCCTGGAGGGCCCGCCCCCGCCCCGGCGTTGGGCCCCAGAGGCTGGTCTCAGAACGGGGGACACGGAGGGCCTCCACCCCCCCGTCAGTGACGCCGGGCAGGACCGGCAAGTAAGAGTCCAACGAAAGACCTTTTGTCCACTGTCCTCCCTCCCTCCCTTCGCCGTCCATCGGAACTCACCCCTTCCCTCTCGCCCCCACTACCTCCCCTACCCCCGAGACTTCCTCAGAAACCCGGATCTTTTCTTTTGTTGTTTCTGGGAATGACTTAACCTCTTTTGTTTTGACTTGAAATCCAGGGCGGGAGTACGAGGTCCGGCCAACACAGATAGACCCCGGATAGCGGGACACAAGTCTTTGGAAGGTAGGGGATGTAGACGGTCTCTGAATAGTGGGGGACGGGTTGATGTTTACGGTAGAGTTGATTTCTTATGGGTTTTGTAGGGTGGACTGGTTCCAAAGGGAATACCGAAGGTGTTTGGAGGGAAATTTATACTTCGGAGGGACTAGGGAGAACACGAGACGGACCAGCAATCCGGCTGACAGCGGGGAGGAGCGGACTTATTTCCATTGGGTGAAGGTAACTCCAGTAGAGAGGAAGAAAAGACGGAGGCGGTCTTGATATGGAATGTCCCAGTTCATAGTCTAGACGGTCGTTCCCTCCACTTCCCTCGACTCCTCCCGCCGGTCGAACCCCTGACTGCCCTTCTAGTCCGTCGGCCGCACGACCCCGTCCCCACCACCCACGGGCCAAACGGCTTCGGGGCTCCACCCCCACGTCGGGTCTCCCCTAGTCTCCAGTTCCTCACCTCTCGGGCTCAGAGGTGAACGGCGACCTAGGGACCCTAGTTCAGAGCTCACACACACACACACACAGGCGTCTCTTGAGGGACTGAGGTATAGAATGGACCAGCAGCACCGACCTGCATTCCACCGAGAGAGTCGTCGAGTCGCGTGTGGGAAGTGAGCCCCAGCCGCGGAGATTGTCTTAGCGGGGTTTGGAAGGTCATGGACACCGGCTTTTGGGGCGGGTCCTAAATGAGACGGAAGGCCTCCGAGACCCTCCGCCCCACCGCCCCGCCCACTCACCGGCACTGTCCACTCCGGCCTCGGGGAGGGAAGAGGGCCCCACACCGTCCTGTGCCCCGCCCTCCGTCGGACCTCCTCCCCCTGTCCAGGACGACCCGGGCCCGGGGGCGGAGAGTCGCAGGATTCAAGTAAATAAAACCGTTGGTTGATAATCGTGAATGGACCGGATGGCTGGAGTAGGGTAGACGTGTCGTTAAGAGAGGGTTCCATGTCGCTCCTTGTTGGGACCTCAGTGTCTCCACTTCATCGAACGGGTGCGGTGTGCCGGTCTTTCAGTCTCTTCGACCTTACACTTCGGTCCGTCCGGTCTTGGAACCCTTTGTGGACCATCATCGTTGAGAAGAGTCAAAGGGAACAAAGTTTTCTAAGGACTGCTAACAACCACGCGACGACGACGACGACGACTCAGCGAAGTCAGCACAGGCTGAGACACGCTGGGGTATCTACCGTCGGACGCTCCGAGGGGGTAGGGACCCTAAGAGGTCCGTTCTTTTGGCCTCACCCAACGGTAAAGAAAGAGGTTTCGTACTTTCACTTTTCACTTTCACTTCAGCGAATCAGCACAGACTGAGAATCGCTGGGGTACCTGATGTCGGATGGTCCGAGGAGGCAGGTACCCTAAAAGGTCCGTTCTCATGGCCTCATCCAATGGTCACGGAAGAGGCCTAACAACCATATAAGACTCAGGTTAGGACTTATAAGTAACCTTCCTGACCACGACTTCGACTTCGGGGACTTCTCGGCTGAGTAACCTTTTCTGGGACTACGACCCTTTCTAACTCCCGTTTTCCTCTTCCCCCGTTGTCCCTACTCTACCAACCTACTGTAGTGGCTGAGTTACCTGTACTTAAACTCGTTCGAGGTCCTCTACCACTACCTGTCCCCTCGGACCACACGACGTCAGGTACTTGAACGTTTCTCAGCCTGCGTTGACTCACTGACTCTAATCTATAATAATCAATAAAAGAGTATAGATCTTTTCGTGATTTACGGAAGTGCCACTATAGACGAGGAACCACTGATCGTCTTCTGGAAAACATTCTATTCACGAAGTAACGTGCTTGAGGGGGAAGTGGTTTTAGTGTATATCACTGGAAGGGGGCGATGGAGAAACCTCGTCCAAGAGTCTCGATAGACTCCACGACAGAGGGTCTGACGTCAGAGGTAAAACCGGGTTCATTTTGCATTGAGCGTTGAGAGTGCGACACGTAGAAAACTTTCAACGGGGAAGGGGGCAGTAAAATCGTCTCGACATAACATTGATTGAATTTTTTTTTCATAAATACAAAACCGGAGTAACCCAGAAGTAACGACACTCCGAAAAGAGACCAACGCCGCTCGTCCGAAGAGTAACGCCACCGAAGAGAACGACACCTCGTGTCCCGTGCGCCAAAGTCGTCGATGTCGTGCACCCAAGTCATCAACACCGTGTGCCCGGATCAAAGAGGCGTCATACACGCTAGGAGGGTCTGGTCCCTAACTTGGGTACAAGGGACGTAGCAAATGGTCGCTCGGTGGTCCCTTCGGGTATTGACCATACAGTCTACCACGAACAGAGGCCGACGGTTTGAGTCCGTGTTCTAACTACTTCTTAAATTGACCACCCCCCTCCCGCCCGCCACTCCGCCCGTAGTGGTCTCGGGGGTCGTCAGGGTTTTGTGGCTTTCTCCCTGGTCGTCACGGGGGTGACGGGTAGTCCACTGTCCTCCAGGGAAGTGGTAGATGTTTACAGGGAGGAGTCGGAAGGGGACGAATCTTCTTTTTTTTTTTTTCCTTGGACTTAGGCTAGTCCGGAGAGTGACATTAGTCGACAAAAGTCTTTTCTCTTCCTATTTTAACGGTCATTTAGTTGTGGTACTCCTATTCCAGCCGGTTCAGGTCCGTGACTTAGTGACCGATGTCCTGCTTACTGGAACAAAGGGGTTTCTCGGTCACTGCACTTTTTTTCGTTGTCCCCCGAATATGATGTACGTTTTATCTACACTCTGAGTCTTCACCTAAAAAAAGTCGACATGCTTACAGGTTGTCCAACAACTCTTTAGTACCCACCCGTCCTATTAAGAAGTGACACAATTGAAAATCGTTAGGACTGGGGAGTCACGAGGCAGGCGATGACAGCTTTTCATTGACACTGTTGTGTCTTGCGGGAGCATACAAGGGGTTTGCCGGGGACTCCCTGTCACGAGGACTAGACTCTTGAAATTGAGAAGAGAAGAGGACAGAGTCCTTGATCCCACGTGACCATTTGCGAATTGTTGGTCGAGGGACCTCTTCTTTTGGGACGTAAAATAGGTAAAGGTACCACATTTTTCAGAGTGGTACTGATTATCGAAGTATCCCACATTAAAAGACAAACTTTACTTGTCTAGTCCGTTTAGTCCTTTCTACCTTTCACCAACGGTTCCCGACTCTCCTCCCTCCCTTGTCCCTCACGAACATTACCTGAAGAAAGACTCCCGCACCTTTACAAGTCCTTAAACTATCCCCACTACCAACATGTTCTAAGACTCACGCGATTTTTTAGTGACACGGCATATGAAGTTTCACCGTTTGACTAAAAACGACATCAGTCGGACAGTATCGCTTTACTTCGGTCTGAGACACCGCCCCGAGGTCCCGTGTTTTGGGAAAGACACTGGGAAAGGAACTTAAGGTTTCCCGTCCAAGCTTGTCAACGGTTGTGCCCTTCCCTCCCGGTCAGTTCTTTGTATATCACTCCTAGTCGGTAGTCGGTAGTAGTGGGTGTGTCGTTTCCCACGACCCTGAAGGGATCACCAGGTCCCCGATTCTGCGACACAAGAGTTACATACGTCCCCCGGCCCCAATTAGCGACCGGATCTTTGATCTAGGGTGTACGACGTTGATTCTCAAGTGCACGGAGTTAATTCTCGGACGTACGGTGATGATACCAAGTCTTCCATTTCTCGGGCGAGCGGTTTCGTCCTCTGTGTTTTCTGTGTCCAAGCTATGGACCCAGCCCTTCTAGGAGACCTCTTCCTTTACTGTAGGATGAAGTCCTACTTCTAAGAACGGACCTCTTAGGGTACCTGTCTCTCCGGACCGCCCGATGTCAGGTACCGCAGTGTGTCAACCTGTGGTGACTCACGCACGTACACGTGTGTGTGTGTGTGCGCGCGTGTGTGTGTGTGTTGATTTCTAGGATGTACGGTGTAGTTTCTGGACCACGTCAGTTTTTTTTATCTATAAATAAAACTTTTAAGAGTAATGATTCTTTTTATTTTCTTTGTAATCACACCCGAACCCCTTCCCAGGACCAAGGGGAAGTTTCCTATTGTAATAGAAACTCTAGAAGACGTCTTGATTTTGGGCTGGTTTACGACAAAAGTTGCACAACCGTAAGAACCCGTAGAAATGGAATGGAAGGGTCCGAAGGAGTAAGGTAGACATTTGTAAAGTGTCACGAGGAGTCTGACTACTCTTATAAATTTTTATACATTGTTCGTGGAACGACAATGATGTAGATTTATAATTGTCAGTAGAGACTTATGGTACATTATGGGTCGGATGTAATATTAAAGGACCTACTAGAGTTTCGACAGAAAAAGGAAACTTAGTGGTGGTCGATGTAGGAGTACGTTTTCACTTTTAAGGGACCAGAGACGGGGTCTCGGGTGGACATTACCGTGTGACACGAAATTTTTTTAAAAATTAGAATCAAGACGTTGGTCCCTACCTTGGACAGAGGACCGTCACCTTCGTGTGTCAGGATTGGTGACCTGGTGTTCCCTTAAGGGTCGTGGGAAACGACACACACACTACTACCGACTACCGACTAGGAGTGATATACACATATTGTGGCGCAACTCGTCATGGACTTCCGGAGACAAGTGAGCCGGGACGGATCTTACATGAAGTGCCCTATTGAGTCTCCTGTGTGCCCTTTTACGTGTGGAAGACCGGTGTCCTGTGACTAAAGTCGGAGTCAACGACACACTAGGACCTGTTCGTTGTAGGGGAGAGACTCCCAATTTTGTCACGGACTGGTCCCTGAAGGGTCCACCAGGTCACCAATTCTACGACCCCTGTGCCCGACCTCAGGACTAGTCCCTTGATTGTAGGGTGTACGGCACCTCGTTGGGTCGAGGTGCTCTCTTAGGTGTAGATTCTGGCGTTGATTCTGGGTCTTTGTTAATAAAAAAATTTTTTTCTTTGTCCCTATTAAAGAATTTTATTCAATTTTTGTTTTTACTACGGATCGGTTTCTTGATGTATAATATCCTTTACAGGTCTTTTTCGTTTAGGTGTCTGTGTCTTTCGTCCAACCACCAACGGCTCCCGGTCCCACGACTTCGCCTTCACTCCACCGAAGAGAAAGTAACCGGTACTCCTTCCTCGGAATAGACCTCGAACATTCGCTATTCCGACTTAGAGGACTCGGGGTCGTCTCGGAGTCTACTTAGAACAAGTTGTCTGGGTCTGAGGGACCGAGGAAAGTCAGGTTCTTCCGGGTTCTCCCAACAGGGTGGGCCCTGTGAAAGACCAACCTGAGTTTAGTTGTGCACCCCTCCTGGGTTCCCTGGGGGTGGGGGTGGGGGCGGGGTCGACCCAACCAAACCAAGGCCAGGTCCGTAGGTCGACTGTTCGCGTTCAGAGAAGGCAATTCTATTGCGAGTGTACTACAATTACCCGGGACTCGCAAAGCCCCTGAATAAATATTCGACATCCAGTAGGGACCCGGTGTGGACATATCGGAGACCGTCGAAGGGTCCGAGTCGGTCCGGGGTGGGACGACCTGAGTCGGGGTGACAGGAGAATTACCGGGGACCGAAGGTCCGAGACTCGTCCTTTGGATCTAGGACCCAGTCCCGTAGGCCCCTGAACGGTCGACATTAGCCGAACACAGGATTCGGTCCTTGAGTCACGACTCGGTCGCGAACAAGTCGGGTAAGTCAGTTATAAGTTAATAGTGACGATAAACAAAATGTCCCAATAATCTTATCGTATGACGTTTGGCCCACCGAATTTTGTTATCCTTTAATAAGAGAGTACCGAAACCTGTGATTTTCGGTTAGAGACGGAGACAGTAGGGCCGAAAGTACAACCCCATTCCCTGGTGGGATGAAGTGACACGCACACACACTGAGAAACACTGGGCACCTGTCCTTAAGAGGTCCGTTCTTATGACCTCGGCCAACGGTACGAGAGGAGGTCCCCTAGAAGGGTTAGGTCCCTAGTTTGAGTACAGAGGACGTAACCTTCCGTCTAAGAAGCGGTGACTCGGTGGTCCCTTCGGGAGTAGAATTGAGTAATGTACACATTTCTGGGAAAAGGGTTTATAGTGTAGGACTTCATGACCCCCAATCCTAAAGTTGGGTAGAAAATTCCCCTGTGTTAAGTGTAAAGTTGATTGTTTGTGTATCCTACGCGACTACGACAGACCTCACGACCCGACACTCTCGAGACGGAAGTCTCTGGGATTCATCAGGGGGACAAGGCCATAGGAACACAGGGGAGACCGTTCCTCGTCCCCCTTACACAAATTCCCAAACGTTTGGGTGATTCCTGGATCCAACGAAGTCAACACAGGTCGAGAAACTCTAGGGTACCTGACATCGGTTGGTCTGAGGAGACAGGTACCCTAAGAGGTCCGTTTTTATGACCTCACCCAACGGTACCCTCTTCCGTCACCGTGGGGTGAGGTCATGAGAACAGACCTTTTAGGGTACCTACCTCCTCGAACCATCCGACGTCAGGTACCCCAGCGATTCTCAGCCTGTGCTGACTCGCTGAAATGAAAGTGAAAAGTGAAAGTACGTAACCTCTTCCTTTACCGTTGGGTGAGGTCACAAGAACGGACCTCTTAGGGTCCCTGTCCCCTCGGACCGCCCGACGGCAGATACCCCAGCGTGTCTCAGCCTGTGCTGACGTCGCTGAATCGTCGTCGTCGTCGTCGTCGTCCCAACGGTACAGGAGGAGATCCCCTAGAAAGACTGGGGCCCTAACTTGGGAGTGCTATTCAGAGGACGTACCGTCAACTCACGAAATGGTGAATCACGGTGGATCCTTCGAGATTTTTGGGTGATTCCTCGAATCACTTATAAAGAACTTACTTAATCACATTAAAAAAAAATCGTCGGACCTCTTCCTTTACCGTTGGGTGAGGTGATGAGAACGGACCTTTTAAGGTACCTGTCTCCTCGAAACATCCGATGTCAAGTACTCCAGCGTCTCAGCCTGTGCTGACTCTCTGAAGAAAAGTCTTATTGAAGTCTCACAATCGTCGACCGGTCAAGGACGAAACCGGGACTATTTTATTTTCAGTTGAAGGAGAAGGTTCATTCCGCAAAGTTTGTGTCTCTTCCTTGACCCAGGGGACTCACAGGTCTAATTTGTCTCGAGTCGGGTCGTACGCCCGAAGGGACCACCGAGTCTGTCATTTTCTTAGACGGACCTTACACCCTCTGGACCTAAGGTAAGGAGTCAACCCTTTTAGGGGACCTCTTCCTTTACCGTTGGGTAAGGTCATAAGAACGGACCTCTTAAGGTACCTGTCTCTCGGACCACCTGTTGTCAGGTGCCCCAACGTTTCTCATCTGACCCACTGATTATGAAGTGAAGTCTTGTCAGATACCACAATGAGGTGGGTCACGAGCCTTCGGTCGGGTACGGACAAGACAGGTGACCGTCCTGGGAAGGAGACACCTCTGGAGGACCCTCCAGAAGGGGGTCGTGGATTTCCAGGGGTCCTACACGTTCTTTTCTGCACGTCCTTTTGTCGTGGGACGAAGGGTGGGTACCCACGATACTGTCGAGGCGTGTCTGAAGTGGAGGTAGGAGGTTCAGTCCAGACGTTCTTTACAGTGGAGAGAAGTAATAAAAGACATTTGGTTGGACTAAAACTGACTCTACCATGTTGAGGGGACCTTACATGGACGCCCCTCGACAATGGTGGTGGAGATCCAGTCGACCCTAAGTAGACCCTCTTATATATGCGGTTGAAGTCAGAGAAAGGAGAAGACTAAAGACCTACCTAGAGTCTCATATTTCTGGGGCCGAAGGAGAAAGGAGAAGACTATAGACCTGACACTAGAGTGACCAGGTTTGGTTGTCCTTCCACATGCCGTCCCCTCGGGTGTCTAGGACACAACCAGTCAAGGTCCGACGTATTGTTTGTACGGTGTCGGACACACAGAATTTGCTGTCTTTAAAGAAGGAGGGTCAAGACTCTCGACTCTTTGGGTTCCGGACGAAAAACACAAGGGTCACTCTCAGGCGAGATTATTTACATAAACAATCTACTTACCACAACCTCTTCTGAGAACTCTCAGGGAGCCTGACGTTCCTCTAGGTTAGACAGGCAGGATTTCCTCTAGTCAGGACTTATAAGTAACCTTCCTGACTACGACTTCGACTTTGAGGTTATGAAACCGGTGGAATACACTTCTTGACTGAGTGACCTTTCCTGGGACTACGACCCTTTCTAACTCCCGTTCTTGTCTTCCCCTACTGTCTCCTACTCTACGAACCTACCGTAGTGACTGAGTTTCCTGTACTCTCAAACTCAGTTGAGGCCCTCAACCACTACCTGTCCCTCCGGGCCGCACGTCGTCAGGTACCCCACGGTTTCTCAGCCTGTACTGACTAGCTGACTTGACTTGACTAAAACCTCCGCCCGGTTGAACGGTCAACGGGAATATTTTTATTTTCAACCCCCGAAGGGACCGCCGAGTGACCACTCCTTAGACGGACGGTCACGTCCTCTGTCCCCTAGCTCGGGGCCAGGTCCTTCTAGGGTGTGCGGACACGTTGTGTTGCTAACTCGGGTTCTCGATGTTGACGCCTCGGGTACCCGGAGGTGATGACTCCGGACACACGGGATCCTCGGACACGAGGTGTGCTCTCTTCGGTGGTGTCACTCTCCGGACGTTTGTCGTCGATCTCTCATCGGGGGCGGGTAACGTTGATCTCTCTTTGGGTGTGTCGTTCCTGCTTCTGGGTCGGGTGGATTTTTATTTATTTTTTAAAATTTTTGACATCCTTTTTCAATCGTTTCTGTCTACACAAAGAGTGAAGAGAATATTCCCGTGGTTAGGATAAATACTTCCGGAGGAAGAATGTTGTATTAAGAAGGTTATGGAGGGTTCCCGGGTGGAGATTTATGGTTGTGCGACCTCTAAGTCCGAAGTCGTAGACTTAACCCCCACCCTCTACTTGTGTTCGTAAGTCCGGCGTCGACTACTGTAGTCTGTCGGAGGGTCCCACGTCCCGTCCCACCCCTTGCGACCTCTACTCTAGACCTGGCCGTTGTCCTTCTCCACTCATGAGGTAACTCTGGACGGCACGCCGACGGTAGGTGACGACACGAACCCGCGGCGGTGTGAACTGTCTCTCGGTCTTCGGTCCATAGCCAAAGGAGATCGGAAGACCGGGCTTAGAGAGGGTGTCTCAATTGCACCCCCTTTCTAGGGCCGAGTCCGTTTAACAGGACTCCTCTTCCCCGACCGGGACTCTCTTACCTCCCTTTCTCTCTTTCCCTCTTTTTGGGTAGACTGAGACCCCCCGTCCCGACCCTTCCTTCCGACCCTCGATCATACCCAACTCGACACAGCGATGTTTTTAGGGACATAACACTGAAGGGACCACCGCGCCACCCGTTCTTAGGTAGACGGTTACGTCCCCTCTACCCAAGCTAGGGACCGGGGTCTTCTAAGGTGAACGACACCCGGTCGATTCGGACACACGGATCTCGGACACGAGGTGTTGTTCTCTTCGGTGACGTTGGTCTGTCGTCGGGGACGAGCGACGTCGATCTCTTTCCGGAGTGTGTCGTTGGCTCTCGGTCACGTTGGTCTTCATTTTTTTTAATTATTTAATTTTAAGGATGGGGGTCTCGGAGTCTTACGTTAACATAAACCTCTGTCCTACAAAGGTCTACACTAATTTTACTCCAGTAATCCATCCCGGATCAAGTAATACCGACGACGGGAACATTCTTCTCCCTGAGACCTGTGTGTGTAATGTGAGGGGTACGGTTCAGTACACCCCTCACCGACAGACGTTCGGTTCCCCTCCCCGACCCTCGTCTGGCGCGGGAGTGGTCGAGACGGCTGTGGAATTAGAGTCAGAAGTTCGGAGGTCTTGACCCTCTAGTACTTACAGACACCAAATTCGGTGAGACGATCTCAAACCATCACGATCGTTTGATCATGTCGTCGGAGGCTATACCGGGGTTTGGTAGGAGTGGAGACCCATAGTGCGGGAGCCCAACCAGGGAGGGTGTGATTTAGCCCGACGAGACCCGTACTGTCTTCGCCGCGACACACTGCTCCATTCCGAGGCACCATCCAAAGGTGGAACCGGCGAACCCGAAGAGAGAGACCTCCTGAGGTCGACGGCACAACCTTCCTGTGAGTTCGTTGGGGTGTCTCTAGGGGTAGTTTCCTTAGGCCGGTTCTCGGTTCTCGGTCGTTGTTAAAAGGTCGGTACCTTCAGCTGGGGTCAGTTCGGAAGTCCACTGACACCGGGACGGACTGTCGTTGAAGGGACCTATAGGGTTTGTGTCAGTGAGTCCATCCGGTGAGGGACTAAGACCTGGGTGTCTTTGGCAGCAATAACAACGAATCAGGGAGTCGGCACAGGCTGAGAAACACTGGGGTACCTGACATCGGGTGACCCGAGGAGACTGGGATCCTAAAGGGTCCGTTCTTAAGACACGCTGGGTCTCTGGCTTGGGCCCAGAGGACGTAACCGTGTCTAAGAAGTGATGACTTGGTGCTCCCTCCGGGTGTCTTTGATATTCATTACTGTTTAATAACAACACTGAAATTCGATTGCTCGAGACCCCATTAAACAATGTGTCGTTGTCCGTCGATTATGTCTTGGAGGGAGGAGTTGAGGGAAGGGGAAGTCTGGGAAGAGGACGAAATTGTAGGGACGTAGGTATTGGGGTGTAGTACTACTGTGGTAGTTCCGGAATTCTTCATTACACGCACGTACGATTCAGTGAAGTCAACACGGGCTGAGAAACGCTGGGGTGCCTGACATCGGACGGTCCGAGGAGATAGGTGTCTCGAGAGGTCCGTTCTTATGACTCTCACCCAACGGTGTGGGAGGAGGTCCCTTAGGAGGGCTGGGTCCCTAGTTTGAACTCAGCCCAAACTGACCGTAACGTCCACCCAAGAAATGGTGATCGTGGTGCACCCTTCGGGGATTCCTTCATTTGTCCCGGGGATTTACCGAGAGCCCTCTATGTTATAATGGTTATATACTTGTCTTTCCACAAGTCGGAGTGTTCCTACGGTTCTTTACCTTTGACTTTAAATTTTTCTGTGAACCTCTCCCAAAAGTTTGTCCTTTCTCTACACTGACTTTACAAAAGTTTCGGTCACGTCGACACAAGTCTCTTTTAAGAGTCACTTGTATTTACTAACATACAATGAAAAAAATTTATAGGTTTTTCCTCATTTTTATAACGAATAGAGGTATGAAATGTGGTTTGTGTTCCTTTAGTCATAACTTTAGTGACTTAGGTTGAGATCAGGTGTAATCCCGGGGAGTGTCGCCGTGCTTCAGGGCGCCCGTGCCCGTGCCGGTCCCACAGTCAGCGGACGGGCGTGCGACCTGCACCGGCACCGTCAGAGACGCCGGTGGGGGGAAGGGCACCGGTTGGACGACGAAGGTACTACACGCCTGAGCCCCACAGGAACGGCGACGGCCGGTCCGGACCCCAACTCAGGACGGTAGAGACCCTCCGGGAGGGTAGGGGGGGAGTGAAGGCCCCTGAGGGGGAGGAGTGGTTCCAATGGAGGGACTCTAGAAGGGAGAGTTTAGGATACAAGAAAGGGTAAGAAAGTACTAGATTCCGGGGTAGTTCGGGTTTCGGGTTTAAGAGATCGACGGAGTTTGTGGGGTTAGTTCCCGTCCTTCTCAAAGTAACGTCTTGGGAGGTTCCTCCGTTCATGGTTTATAAACCCGAGGTGTAAGGGTCTCGATGTTTCTTCCTCTCCCGTTTTTATGCCCAGGTGCCGTTCCGACAGGTTTCCAGGTCCGGACGGTTAGTGTTTGGACACTCACCGGTTGGGAGTGTGCAAAGGTTCCTTGATGTACTTGAGCACAAGAGCCTTCCTCGGACGCAGTCCAAACAAAGAGTCCATCTTGTGATTCCGTGTCTCTCTAATTCAGTGAACAGGCACCGGTGGGTCGACCCTTCGACTTGTCGGACCTGAATCTGAGCCCGTAGGTGCGGACAACCCGGGCTACCCCGCCGTCCCTGGGCTCGCACCGATCCCCACCGAGAGAGACCGGACGGGGTCCAACCGACGCTACGGATGGGTGAGCCCGTCCTTCCGGCGGACCCCGAATTTCTAGTACGCCTTAGCCCTCGGTCCGTCCCACTTCAACCGGTCCATCTGCCACGAGGGGGGTCACTCCATCCGCCGGGTCTACGGCTTCCACGGGTGCCACTACTGCCACACCAATGTGACGCACTCCTCGCGCTTCAGGGACCGGCCGCTCGGGACCGCCGGCAACGGGCGTTTGTGGTGCAGGACCACCCTCGACAACTACAAGGAGGCCGTGGTCCGGTACAGCAGCGACCACTAGTGCTTCTCGCCCGACGCCACCGCTCGCGCCTTGGTCGGGTCCCGGACGAGATCCATAGCGGGCAGTCGGTGGTGTGGGAAGGTGTGCAACCCGTATTGCACCTGCATCAGGGGAGCCGCGTGCACGTGGGGGTGCATCCACGAGCCGGCCGACGGTAAGTGGACGTCTGGGGCGTCCTTCAAGACCCGGAGGAGTGCGTGCACCCGCACGTCCCACTTGAGGGCCTCCTAGAGCCGCGCCTCCACCACCATCTTCCAGGTCCTCGTCCCCATCGGCCACTCCGCGTGCATGAGGGGGCCCTACACCGCCATGACGAGGAGGTAGGTCAGCAAGTCCATCATCAAGAGGGTCCCCTGCGAGGACCGGCACCGCAGCACGTCCTGGCCCTCACACTAAGCCTTCTACCCCCGGTCGCACGACACGTAGACCCCGCCCTACTTCCGTCGCGCGGGCAAGTAGAACCGGTCCCGCATGTCCCACCGCATGAGGGGGTAGACCAAGGGGTCCGCCGGAAACCGCAACTACCACTTGTGCGGGGGGCGGCCGTCCACAGACCCCTTGTTCTGGTGCGCTGGACGTATCCGGGTTCCTCACCCGTGGTCCCGGTCCGCGGCCACCGTCACCTTTTACCACCTGTGGCGTTTCTACTGTTTCTCCTTCGTCTACCACCTGCTCCTTCCCGTCCACCGGGTCTTAGAGGACCGCCGACGTCCTCCTCTCTACTGAATTAAATCGTCCCCACCGACCCGACCGTACTCGAGGAAGCAGTGGGGGGTTTGGTCGGTGAGTACACGAGTGAGTCGGGTAGGCCTCGTGTCTGGGACTTGGGGAGGTTGGACCCAAATTCAGAGTCGAGGTCGGAAATATTTCGACACCCTGAAATCAGTACCATGAGGGGGAGAGACTTAGGGTCAAAGGAACGGACAATTTTCCACACTGACCCTGAAGGGGTCGTCGAGTCACCAATTCTGAGACGGAAAGTTTCGTCCCCTACGCTCAAACTAGGAACCAGTCCCTTAATTCTGGGGTGTACGATACACTACCCTGGTTTTTTTTTTTTTTTTTCTCATCTCCCCTACTGCTTCAGGTTGGTGAACTTTCACGGTTGTAAGTCGGCACAAAAAAAGGATGTGTCAGGAAAGAATACCAAGTTGGAGTGTCTTGATGGAGTCAATATTCTGAAAATCGTGTCACGAATCGTGTGTCGTCCGTGAGACATTCAGAACCTTTTATTTCTGAAGACCGCATAAATGACATACATTTGGACTCTCGAGTGTCAGATAATTCCGACGTATCGCGTCTCCAAGTCTCGTATCTGAGACTCCGGTCTGTCGGGTCCAAGCGCACGTGTGAGGCGGAGGAAGACCACCCGTCGGGCCTCGGACAAGAAATGGAGAACCTCGAGTCAGAAGAAGTATTTTACCCCAATTGGTTCGCGGACGTACTTCCTACAAAGACCTTCCGGGGGACGTACCATTCACGAGGGACGAAGACAGTCACCTGCACCACCTAAGGTCGACAGATGTCCCCGGGACTGCGGGAACGGGGACTGAGTCCGGGACACTACCCGGAACCGGTTAGTTTATACCGTCTTGACTGCAACGTGGTAAAGAGAAAAAAAAAAACTGGCACGGTACGTCGAAGACCCTAGAATCAAGGGACGACGACGACGATGACGGACGACGATTCAGCGAAGTCAGCACAGACTGAGACACACTGGGGTGTCTGCCGTCGGGTGGTCAGAGGCGGCAGGGACCCTAAGGGGTCCGTTCTTGTGACCTCACCCAACGGTAAAGGAAGAGGTCACGTACTTTCACTTTTCACTTTCACTTCAGTGAGTCAGTACAGACTGAGAATCGCTGGGGTACCTGACGTCGGATGATCCGAACGGACCCTAAAAGGTCCGTTGTCATGACCTCACCCAACGTTCGACGGATCCAAATCGAAAATATATCGCGAAGAAAAGACATCCATTGGTGAAATGACTCTATTATAAGGTTATGGTATGTTAAGGGGGTATATTTCACATTTTATCGAAAATCATATAAGCGTCTCAACCCGTTCGTAGTGTTAATGAAAATCTTTTTAAAATAGTGGGGGTTTGCTTTGGGGAATCGGTAGGGGTGGGGGTTAGAAGGGGAGGAGAGGTGGAGGACGGTCGATTAGACGAAAGACGGAGTCGCCTAAGCGGATGAGACGTGTAACGTACATTTACTTAGTGTGTGATTCCCGGAGAAACCCTGACCGAAGGAAGTGAGACACAGCACAAAGGGTCCGAGTAGGTGCACCGTCGTACACAATCGTACAGTGACTAAAGACTACAAGGGGAGGTACCGAGACAGAGGAAAATAAATAGTCAAGTAGCCAAGGATCTGTGGACCCAACAAAAGGAAGACCCCGATAGTCCTTATTGTAACGATACCTGTACGTACACGTTTAGGAACACACCTGGATTCGAAAGTAAGGGCAGCCCCCAAATGGACTCTCATCTTAACGACCCAGCACACCATTGATTGAGACACAAATTGTCAAAGCCCTTGACGTGTGACGAAAGGCTCGTCGACGGAATAAAAGGTAAGGGTGGTCGTCGCATAGTCCCGAGACTAAAGAGGTGTAGGAACGGTTGTGAGCGGTGACAGACAGAAAGACTGGTGTCACCCTCACGGTACGATCGAGTCACTTCGGAGGTGAAAACTTGAGTGGGCCCCGGGACCGTCAAGGACGGGGCTGAGGTGCCGAGACTGACCCGAGGTACTCGGAGTCGAAGGGGTAGGCACATCACCCCACCTACTCGGGAAGAAGTCCCCGACGAAGAAAAGGTCCGGTGGTGCGGGGAGCGAGAGGGGACCCGAGGTCCTTCGCCAGAAGAGTGTCACGCAGAGGTCACACAGGACCGGGAGACAGGGGAGGGACGAGACAAGGGACTGGTCGGTACGGACCGAAGGGACACCGGTCCTCTGGGGGTTCCGGGGTGTCCTCGGGACCTAACACACCGGGAGTGAGAAGGAGTAGACCGAGGGTAGATGGGGGAGGTCCGAGGGGTAGACAGGGAGGCGGCCAGGGGAATTTACAGTCCCAAGACACCCGGAGCGGAGGTGAGAGGAGAAGGAGGATATAGGGTCCCAGGGAGTGAAATAATTAGACTAGGGAAACCCTTTATGCTTGTGAGAGTGCGGGAGGAGTTTCCAGAGGGTAATTCATACCCAAGGGTCACACCAGTCGACCGAGAATGGTGTACTTCTGATTCATATACAGTGCGAGGGAGAGGACTCCACATGTCCTTTACGGAACGAGTGACGAAACTAAAGATTTTTCGGTTAATTTAGACAGGGACTCGGGGAGACGAGAGACCCGACCACTATCCACACTTCACTTCACTTTCAGTGAGTCAGTACAGACTGAGAAACGCTGGGGTACTTGGTGTGTCAGGTACCTTAAGAGTTCCGGTCCTATGGGCTCACCCATTGGATAGGGAAGAGGTTACCTAGAAGGGTTGGGTCCTTAGCTTGACCCGAGAGGACTTAGCGTCCGTCTAAGAAATGGTCGACTCGATATGAGACAGGGTTAGACATGGTGTCGGACGGGTAGAGCCTGGGAAGGACCCCAGGATAAGAAACCCCACCACCACCCCCACCACCACCGCCCCTCGTCTCCTTCCTGAACTCGGAGACCAGTCGAGTGGGTGGAGTCAGTCTCGGGGTTCGTCCAGGGTTTGGTCGTCCGTTCGACTCGTTCCTAACCTCGGTCCTGATGATCCCTCCTCTTTGGTCGAGTCCTGTCTCCCTCGGGGATGAGTCCCAGTGGAGGTGGTACACACTGGGTGCGTCGACGTGTCCCGGGGACGAGACGAGGTCGGTAGATCTTTAAGAGGTACTGGTGCCCGTTCCGTCGGCCAAAAGTAAAACGGGAGCCAAGACGGTTAGTCCACTGAGTCTACCATCTCTTAGACGGACACTACGTCCTCTGTATCTAAGCTAGGGACCCAGCTCTTCTAGGGGACCTCTTCCCTTACCGTTGGCTGAGGTCATAAGAACGGACTTCTTAGGGTGCGTGTCCCCTCGGACCACCCGATTTTAGCTACCCCAGTGTCCCAGCCTGTCCTGACTCGCTGATTGTGACGATTAGTCCGTCCACCGGTCAGACCGATCATGCAGAAACTCAGAGTTCCCGAGGGAGAGGACCAGCGCGTAGTCGGATGTGTCGACTTTTCGGTGCCCTTTATCACTTAGTTTCGACTACTTCGGGTCCCGACCAAAGCGACGAATGTAAGGCCAGGTGTTAAGGAATAGCTGGTGAAAATACTTCTAACCTCCACTTGGGGTTGGACTCAACTTGAGTAGACCTCTGTTTTAAAATTGGTTACACTCCGATAAGTATCTGAATAAAACCTCACTTACGGGTGAACAAGACGAACATCTTTATTATTGTAAACTAAGCCTCTTCCTGTACCGTTGGGTGAGGTCATAAGAACGGACCTCTTAGGACACCTGTCTCTTCGGACCGCCCGACGACAGGTACCCCAGCGTGTCTCAGCCTGTGTTGACTTCGTTGAATCGTACGTACCACTTCAACTTGCCAAGATACTTCTGGATGATCTAGAAGATCTTGATTGTGGGTTTTTTCTACAGGAAAAGTAATATCTCCTGACCTTACGTTTTTATCCTTCAGTTCTTTGTGGACCTCATTGTCCGTTTTTACCGGAACCTCATGTCTTACTTCGTCCCGTTTCCAATTAACTCAAGACGGTTCTCTTGCGTGACCAGTCACGTTTGTGGAGGAAGGTTGTTGTGTTCTCTACTGTGATATGTACCTGTAGTGGTCTATCGGTCATGGTTTTAGTCTAACTAATATAAGAAACGTCGGTTTCTACGACTGAGATATTTCAGTCGTTTTTGTTCGGGTCCTCGACTGACACCGAGTCTAGTACTTGAGGAATAACGGTTTAAGTCTGACTTTAATTTCTTTGAGCCCCTTTTGGTGATCTGGTAAGTCCATACTGGATTTAGTTTAGGGATTACTAATATGTCACCTTTACTCTTTATCTAAATTCCCTGATCTAGACTATGTGTCTCACGGACTACTTGATACCTGTCTCCAAGCACTGTAACATGTCCGCTGTCCTTAGTTCTAGTAGGGGTTCTTTTCTTTACGTTTTTCCGTTTTACCGACAGACCCCTCCGGAATGTTTATCGACTCGTTTCTTCTCTTCGTTTTCCGTTTCCTCTTTTCCTTTCTATATATTTAGACTTACGTCTCAAGGTTTCTTATCGTTCCTCTCTATTCTTTCGGAAGGAGTCACTAGTTACGTTTCTTTGTCTCCTTTTGTTATCTTGCCCTTTCTGATCTCTAGAGAAGTTCTTTTAATCTCTATGGTTCCCTTATAAAGTACGTTTCTACCCGAGCTATTTCCTGTCTTTACCATACCTGGATTGTCTTCGTCTTCTATAATTCTTCTCCACCGTTCTTATGTGTCTTCTTGACATGTTTTTTCTAGAAGTCCTGGGTCTATTAGTACTACCACACTAGTGAGTGGATCTCGGTCTGTAGGACCTTACACTTCAGTTCACCCGGAACCTTTCATAGTGATGTTTGTTTCGATCACCTCCACTACCTTAAGGTCAACTCGACAAAGTTTAGGACTTTCTACTACGACACTTTCACGACGTGAGTTATACGGTCGTTAAAACCTTTTGAGTCGTCACCGGTGTCCTGACCTTTTCCAGTCAAAAGTAAGGTTAGGGTTCCTTTCCGTTTCGATTTCTTACGAGTTTGATGGCGTGTTAACGTGAGTAGAGTGTGTTATCGTTTCATTACGAGTTTTAAGAGGTTCGGTCCGAAGTTGTTTTACACTTGACACTTTAAGGTCTACAAGTTCGACCAAAATCTTTTCCGTCTTCTTGGTCTCTAGTTTAACGGTTGTAGGCGACTTAGTAGTTTTTTCGTTCTCTCAAGGTCTTTTTGTAGATAAAGACGAAATAACTGATACGGTTTCGGAAACTGACACACCTAGTGTTATTTGACACCTTTTAAGACTTTCACTACCCTTATGGTCTGGTGGATTGGACGAAGAACTCTTTAGACATACGTCCAGTCCTTCGTTGTCAATCTTGACCTGTACCTTGTTGTCTGACCAAGGTTTATCCTTTTCCTCATGCAGTTCTGACATATAACAGTGGGACGAATAAATTAAATATACGTCTCATGTAGTACTCTTTACGACCCGACCTACTTCGTGTTCGACCTTAGTTCTAACGACCCTCTTTATAGTTATTGGAGTCTATACGTCTACTGTGGTGGGAATACCGTCTTTCGTTTCTTCTTGATCTCTCGGAGAATCACTTTCTCCTCTCACTTTATCAACCAAATTTCGAGTTGTAAGTCTTTTGATTCTAGTACCGTAGACCAGGGTAGTGAAGTACCGTTTATCTACCCCTTCGTCACTGTCTGAAATAAAACCCCCCCGGGGTTTTAGTGACGTCTACCACTGACGTCGGTACTTTAATTTTCTGCGAACGAGGGACCTTCTTTTCAATACTGGTTGGATCTGTCGGATAATTTTTCGTCTCTGTAATGAAACAGTTGGTTCCAGGTAGATTAGTTCCGATACCAAAAGGATTATCAGTACATACCTACACTCTCAACCTGATATTTCTTTCGACTCACAGTTTCTTAACTGCTAAAACTTGACACCACAACCTCTTCTGAGAACTCTCAGGGAACTTGACGATCCTCTAGGTTGCTCAGGTAGGATTTCCTTTAGTCACGACTTATAAGTAACCTTCCTGACTACAATTTCGACTTTGAGGTTATAAAACCGGTGAACTACGTTTCTTGACTCAGTAACCTTTTCTGGGACTACGACCCTTTCTAACTCCCGTCCTCCTCTTCTCCTGCTGTCTCCTACTCTACCAACCTACCGTAGTGGCTAAGTTACCTGTACTCAAACTCATTTGAGATCCTCAACCACTACCTGTCCCTCCGGACCGCACGACGTCAGGTACCCCAGTGTTTCTCAGCCTGTGCTGACTCGTTGACGTGACTTGACTACCCTACGACGGGTCCGGGGTGACTCCCCACATATTATATATTAGACGTGTCGGGTACCACGACAGTTTTATCAAAGACGTCGTACAGACCACGTGTCTCAAAGTCTATAATCTGACGTCCGAATAGAAGTGAGTAAACCAGGAGTACTAGAGGGTACTCCTTCCATGTAAAAATACGACTAAATTGTCCTTTCCTTTGATGCCGTGTCTCTCCAATTCTTGGAACGAAACCCAGTGTGTCGATCCTTTCGCCACTTCGGACCTAAACCTTGGTCACACCAAGTCCTTAGACTCTAGGACTAATGACAGAACTCAAAAAGATGAGACGGGACTCTTCCCCTATGAGTCTACTGTGAGAGTTACGTCAACAACGACTCAACGAGTCAGCAAAGACTGAGAAACACTGGCGTACCTGATATCGGGGGGTCCGAGGAGACAGGCACCCTAAAGGGTCCGTTTTTATGACCTCACCCAACGGTAAAGGAAGAGGTCCCCTAGAAGGGTCCCTAGCTTGGACGCAGAGGACGTAACCGTCGCCTAAAAAGTAACCGAGGAAATCTCTACTAGTAGTGGAGCCCCTCAAGTCCAATAATTTTCGTTTTCACTCTTTCGTTCGAAAGGAGGTCCCTTGTAATCGAATTCTTTGAAGATTAAAGACGTGCTCAGTCGGACGGGGAGTACGGAGGACGGGGTCTAGGGTACACAGGGGGACTAGACCCCCACAGAGAAAAAGACCGTCGATTGGGGAGGAGTGTCGAATGTAAGTTTAGGATACAAGGGTAAGACGGAGGCGGTGACACACCCAGTGGGTCTCGGTCTTCGTGTCTGACGGAGTCGACACGGGAGGACGGGCTCGTCACCCAGGGGTTTGGGGTACCCGGGTGCGACACGGCGTCAGTCACACGAGTTCCGTTGTCATCGCTTATGCCACGGGGTAGCAGGGCTCTAGGCGCGGAAAGGGTCACCCTTCACTATTTTTTACAATGGGAAGATCAGTTTTGGTGACTCCATACATTATGTCGACTACCGTTGTAAACATACCTTAAGAGTGGGGGCTTCAGAACTCCGGAGTATCACTGGACCAGGACCCCTTTCGGCGAAACTCGAGACTTGGGGACCCCCCAGGGGTTAAAGAGGGAGGTCGGCGATCTTGGTGGTTCCAGGGGCCGTAAGTAAAGAGGGGGTGGGGATGGGGTGGTTGAGTCTTTCGCCGGGTTCAGGAACCCAAAGGTCCACCGACCACACTGGGAAGTTTCCCGTGACTGAAGATCCTGAACTTTCACGGACTGGAAGTACGAGTCAATTGGGTGTCGACCGTCTTCCAAGGTCTCCCGTCCTCCCCGGCCGCACCCCAGGGTGGAGCCATACTCGCCGGGACTGTGGCGGGGGGTGGGGGTCGTCCAGACGGGGAAGGACTAGCGTCGGTGGTGGTGCACCGCCCCGACTCGGGGTCGGACGGGCGGGAATCCTCGCCACCCCGTCCCCGACCCACACTCACCTCGCGCCTGGGGTCTGGGCCCTTCCGGTAGACCGGCGACAGGGGAGGATGGACAGAACTCGAAAGACCCGGTCGGATGAGCCCCTACAGGTCGACGCCCGGCGACGCCCCGTTGCCGAGAGTGCAGGGTGTACAAGGACCCACCACACCGACGGTCCCCAGGGACACCCCTCTCGCACCGACGGAATCGCTCCCCTGACCGTCCCCACCCCCACCACCCCCACCACAACCTAAGAATCCGAGACGAAACTCGAGGGCGGGTCTTGGGGGTGATCGGGCCCCGGACTCTTGTCGGTGAGGCGTGAGTGAGGGGCCTCGGGTGCGACCGGCGGTTCGAGGACGCCCTCTCTTCTTGTGCACTCGTCGATCGCCGTCTCCTGTTGGAGAAGGTCCCGTGTCCAAACCTGCTGCCGCCCCACTTCCCAGCCCACCCACGGTTTCTTTAGTCCGTTCTCCTCGGACCCAGGGTCTCCCTGGGGGTGTGATGGGTCCGCTCCCCGGACTGAGACCTAGACCACCTTTGTGTCGATCAGAGACGAGGAACTTACCCCCCACCCCCGCCAGTCCCACCCGATGTCAAGGGTGTTCCCCGTCCCTGGTCCCCGGCCTGTAGACCCGAGGGGTAACCGTCCCCGACCGAAGAGTAAGGGGGTCCTTGTGGCCCCCTGAGTTGGGCAAACGGACCACATGATTCCGGTCTTTCGTCACGGGGAACTTGGTGGGTCCGCTCTCTCCTTTCCACCCTCTACCCCACTCACGGAATTGTTCCGTCCACGGTCTCCTGGTCCCGTTTACGGGGCGCGGTCTCGAGTTTTACCGCGGTCCGAGGAGGAGCCCTCCCCACCTCCGGTACCGTCAGTAGACCCCGTCCCCTCCGTCAGACGCGCGTCTCGCAGACGTCACCCCTGGGACCCCCGTCACTTTAGTCCGACCCCTCCCTTCACTGGGGTGACGTGGGTGACCACGGAGTCTGAGGGTCACCCCCGGGTGTGGGTCCAGGTCTGACTGGGTCCCCGGACCTGTCACCCCGGGTCTTCCCCACGTTCTGGGGGTCTGGACTCCCTCGAGAGGTCACCCCCGACGGTCGGGACCTGTCCCTCCCCTCGTAAGGTCGTGGTTCAGGAAGGGGCCAGCACGGAAGGGTTCGGACCTGAAGGCCGGGGACGCCATCGGGACCGGAGATCGGGACGGGACAGGCCGGGGAGAGAGAGGAGGGAACCGTGAGCGGTGGGGGTTGCAGACAAGGGGGAAGACGAGACCCCTGAAATGTCGGTCGCCCCTTACACCCCCGAGACTAAGGACCTGGGACTCCGGATCCTACCGTCACCCTCGGTCCACCCAACTCTAATAGTCCTTCAGGAGTCTTTACGTTCGTGTGCCCCGGGAGGGTAGGGTTAGCCCTGTGGTCCCGAACTGGAAGAGTCGGGGTGTCCGTAAGGTGTGGTCGGAGGGTCGGGTCCGAAGGTCCGGGGTCCGTAGGGGTGGTCCCAGGGAGCCTGCCAGGAGACCCAAGACGCAGACCCACTCTTTCCCAATTCCCACCCACCTCCGACCTCCACCCACCGTCCCTCCGGACCCACAAACCACCATTAGGGGGAGGCACGGGACCCACACCTCTTGCTCCAATCCCGGGGTACACCCTTTCTCCGGAGGGGAGCCTAGGGGCTAGGGACAACTGGACGGAGGACGAAGACTAGGGGTCCGGGTCGTGGGAACGGGAGGGGGGTCCAGTCCGGACGACGTGACGGGTGAGAGGAGGTCGAGACGTCCACAGAGGCTCCAGGGTCGGGGGTCCGAGGGTCCGTGGGCGAGGGGGCTGTGGGACACCTGAGGCCAAAGGGTCGGCGGTAGAAAGACCCGGAGCACCAGAGGGGAACGCAGGAGGAGCGGGGAGGACCAAGGAGAGGGACGGACCGGGAACGGGATGCGAACGGAACGGGGGAGAGGGAGGTAGATAGACAGACGCGGGGATAGACAGGGACAGAGACAACGAAACAGTGGCTCACAAGTAGACAGACATTGAGGCAGACGGGACGGAACGAGGGGAGAAAAGGGGGAATAGGAACGAGCTTCAAAGGGGTAGACAGGGGGGAGGGGCGGGAGAGGGGTCCCGGGGGACGGGGAGCTGTGACTGACTATCGCGGCCCCACAATTCGATGCCTAATCAAGTCCGTTTTAAGAGCTAAAACGAACGCAAGAAAGGGGAAACCGAATACATTTGTCATTAAGAGGGGTCTACCTTGATAAAAGGAGCGAGTCTTCGTCGGCCCTCTCCAGACCCCGTCCCGACCCCCACCTTACGGTCCCAAGGAGTCCCTCGAACCTCTCGCCCCACTTCCGACTGGAGCCCCCCGTCGGACTCCGGGGGTCGGGCCGGTGAGGAGAGGAGGCGTCCATGAACGGAGACGACCTTGGTACGGGCACTGGAAACGGGAGACCGAGGAGGATTCGGTCCGGTCGCGCCTGGGTACAATGGTGGGGCCCCCGGCGGGGGCGAAGACGGAAGGTGGGCACTGGGTCGACCGACCGTACCGGCGGAGGACAGGGGTCCGGACACCGGGGAGGGGTTCGCGCCTAGAGCCGGGTGCCCGGGGGACGTTACCGTCAGACTGGGACCCGGAGCCCCCGGGAAAGGAGGACAGCAGGCAGTCGGACGCGAAAACGTGGGGTCCTGGGGGTCGGGACCAGGACAGACGACGGACCCGGTGGCCTCCCGGGACCTCCAGTGACACCGCGTCCGGACGGACCGGTCCCCGCAACCCTCCCGGGCTCTCCCACTGAAAGGCCCAGGGTCGCCCGGGCTTCCGGTCGCACCACCGGTCAGTGGAGGCGGATCTCGAGCCCCCGGCGCCCCCCGACCGTCGGCGTCCGCACTCTCCGGCGACGGTCACGGTGCCGGTGCGCCGGGCGACACGACGGGCGCTGGCCGGCGGGGCGACAGCGACGGCGGTGGTGTGGTGGCCGGGTCCGACACTCTCGACGGCCGGTAGGGTGGCTCTGACCGGGACCGCCGGACGGTGCGGAGCCGTGGGAGTGGGAACGGACGCACTCAGGACCCGGGCGGGACTGGACGGGACTGGGTCTCGACCCGGTCACCAGGTCGTCGGCCCGGTACAGGGACTCCCGTCTTCCGAGAGAGGATGGGGTCTCGACGGACGGGGAACGAAGAGGGGTGTGGTGACAGGAGGCCGTCGTGGAGAGAACCGAGGGGGCCGAGAGGGGACGGTGGAGACGACGAAGGTACGGGTGGGCCCACGAGGTCGGAGAACCATTGTGGACTAGTGTCACTACCACTACACCTCCTGTGAAAGACTCGGGGGCGGGCCCCCAACCGAACCGCGTCCGCGAGTCCACCATGAATCACTCTCCGACGCCTTTGTGTCCCGTCGACCTACAAAAACCTGAGTAGTTTAGTTGGTGCCACCCCCTTCGAAAATAAGTAATCTGTGTAAAAATAGGTCGTGGATGATACACGACCCGTCACTAACGTAGACCGGGTAAAATGTCTACTCCTCTGACTCCGATCTCGACCCCTCAAGACACGCGGTTCCTGTGCGTCAGTCGTCCACCGGCCCGACCTGGTACTCGAGTCCTCCTACTAGGGTTCCCAGGATCGAACAGGGTTTGCACGAGTGTGATCTACAAGATCCCGTCGTCTACCCGTGTACCGGAGTCCTCGGACGGTCTGACGAACCCAAGTTCAGGGTCGAGCAGTCGAAGGACCGACACACTGGGGGGGAGAGGGGGTTGATCACTGGTTTGAGGAGACACAGAGGTAAAGGAGGAGACATTTCACTCCTTTTGTTGTCCGGAAGGAGATGTCCGACGTCACCTTTAAGTTTAGTGCCTATTTGTATTTCAGGAATCCTACGTCGGGTTATGTCCTGGATCGTGTCTCTAGGACACAACGAGAAAAATTTACAAAGGGGTCATTGAGCTTATTCACCATTCCAAACTCTCAGTGACGGAAACTTTAGACTAGCTACGAGGGGTCGTTTTACATGTACCATCCACCAGGAGGACGTTCCTTCATCTATGATACTTACAGTAGAATATCGTTTCCTCAGACTCGACGTCTTTCCTTCGCAGTGAACGGGTGCCTTTCTCACTCTGTGAAGGTGCGCTCCCGGACTGAGACATCGGGTGTGGGTCTCAACGGTGAGAGATGTGGAATGCACAAGTAGTCAGGGGAGCCCGAGTGGGTCGAGGTCAGGTCTCGTGACGGGCAAAATTTCTACTCTTACTTCCCGAAGCCCCTGGTGTCAGTGGACCCCTTGGGGTCCGTCAGAGAGAGGACTCCCGCCACCCCCCTTTCGACCCTTTCCCCTTGCCTTACCGACGGACTCCGCGTGAGTGAGGTAGAACAAGGGTCGGACGAGGACGTTGGTCGTGCGCGCTGCGACGTCCAAGTTGAGACTCGACAAGTCCGACAGGCCGCCGGCCTCGCCCCCGCACACACTCGCCACGGCGGTGGTGTGTCGGCCGGCCGTGACGGTAATGACGGTCGGTCCCAAGACCTCCCTGGGACCGGTCGGGGAGTTGTCGGCGTTCCGGACGTCCGCACTCACGTCGGACTTCGGGGCGGATCTCCCTTTCCCCCGTCCGTCCAGACTCCCTCCTCCCCGACTCCCGGCCTAGATACCCCGGACTCCCGCCTCCCCCGTCCCTTAAGGTCGGAGGGGTCAGAACCCCTCCTTCTCCGACCCTCGGGCGTGGGGTGGAGGGGTCGAGGAGAGGAGTGCGTCGGACGGTCACGGTAGGATAACCCCGCTGTCCGCCACGGACGTTGGTCTGGTTACCCGTCACGAGGACGTTCAATCCCCAGTGACCGGACTGGACGTTGGCGACACCAGGGCCGATGGTCGTCTCGGCGAGGGGGTCCTACGGGACGGTCGCACTCAGGACCCCCGCCCCGGGGCTCAGGGTTCAACCCACCCTTCCTCTATCGGTCTAGAGGTCCCCCGTTCTCCCCACTCCTGGCCCAGGGACCCTCTGCCTTCGATCTCTCACCTTCGGCCTGAGACGCCGGAACCCCTCCGTTTCTGACTTCAGGTCAGAGAGTGGGACACCTCCTTCTCCGATTCTCGGACCTAAGGACCCAGACTCTCTCCAGAATTCTGGCCCTAAGGACTCAGGTCTTTCACCGCTCCCTGGTCTTGAGGTCCAGGACCCCCTCTTTCCGTTTCACACGAAGGCGAGAACCCGGAGTCCCTTGTCTGAAATGTCCCATACCTACGGACCAAAGGAACCCCCATCGCCCCACGACCACCCTCCACGATTCTCCGGGATGGAGAGGAGACGAGAGAGTGTCCTTAGGGTCTCCGCTGTTGGTGGGAACGATGTTGGGGAGTACGAATGTCGAGCCCATTCTGTCCGACCGGATGTTTAAGGACCATCGTTCTTCCTCGCCCCTACCCCACTAACCCGGTGGTCCGTCCCTAGGTCCCCACCAGGTGACTCGCGTCAGGGTTCCCAAGTCCGTGGGGTCGACAGGTAATTCTACCTAACACCCCCTCCCCGTCCCCGTCTTACGACATCAGGTCCGGAGTCCTCGGACTGGGAGGGGTCTGGGAGTCACAGTTTTGATAACGTTATGGAGCCTGTGGTCCTATGTGTACTCGGAAGCCTCCATGACGGTCGTCCTGATGCCACTCACGGCCCCTCTTGTTCCCGGTCGCCCGCGTGTCCTCGAGACTAGACGGAGGTTCGGTGAGAGAAGAGACTGGAAGTAAAAGGAGTAGAATTTACCCTTCCGCACGACTTGAGATTTCCCGGACAGGACTAGATCTTGGATTGCCCTGTCGTCTGTTACCCGTCTTCCCCCTCATCCCTCCCAATGAGGGATGGAAGGATCCAGAGGAGAGAGGGGTGCAAGAACCAGAACGTCTCAAAGTGTTAGAGGAAGTCGGACTGCAGGGGCTCACCCCACCACCGGAGGACTCCTACCTTCCTCTTTCCGTTTGACCAACTTACCTCCCCTGGGAACCCGACAGAACAGACAGAGTCCAGGAGACGGGAGGAAGTCCCGACATCGGGGTAAGGGTGTCTGAGGGGGTGTCAAAGGATTAGGCGGTCAGATGTGGTCGGGGGACTTAGGTCCCGGATACTGGAGTTGAGAGAACCTGTGAACTCAAGTCGGGTCGGGGTCAATGAGGGGAGTTACCATGTCCTAGGGTCTGGAGGGGAGGGACTCCGAGTGGTAGACCAGTGATCATAGGAACTTGAGGTTTACACCTCCGAAGAGGGGGGTGGAGGGTGGTCCTAGAAGATCGGGTATCCGAGTCGAACGGGTGGTCTCCCGACGACGGTTGTCTAGAGTAGAGAGGGGGAATCTCCCCTGTGAAGAGACTTAGTGGTGGTCATTCTGGAGTTGGGACCCGAAGGTTCCTGACTGGAGGAAGACCGGGAGTTTAGGTAGGATCTACGTCTAGGGAGGATCCCGTTAGAGAGACAAAAGGTTCCCGAGACACACGAGGGTTATGAAAGACTGAGAGAACGTAATCTCTGGACCTGGACGGAAAAGACGGAACAAGGTCGGGGTGGGTGACGTCCCAGGGCCCTCTGGAGATTGGAAATTCAGTAAGGGTATGGACGACAAAGATTATACTAGAGTTTTCGTAGGGACCACCACGAACGTATAAAGGACCACCCGTGGACCCAAGGACCGGGTCGGACTGGAGGTGAGGTCTCCCTAGCGGGTGGGTGGGGAGGGGAAGTGTTAGTGTTAGGACCCTGGGTTGGAGTGTGACGTTTGCGGGGCGGGAGGAACGAAACTGGGCACAGGAGTCTTTCTGGAGTGAGAAGTGTCGTGTCCCGGAGAGTGGGAGTTTCGCAGTTCCAGAGACAAGAAGGACTACGCTAAGACCTTCGGGTGGGAACGCAGGGTCCGGGAAGGGGTGGTTCTGATTGGAGTGCCTCGGGAGTCCGATAGGGGGTCGGATCCGGACTGGAGAGGGGAAGGACGTCACGAGGTGCGCGTCCACGACCGTAGGCTCCGGCGTCTGTGCTGTACCGTCGCCGACCGGCACTCGCACGACCGACACATGTTCGTCGCTCGCTCCGGGCACGCGGCACCGTCGGTCCAGCGAACCCACGGGGCACGGCTAGACTGCACGCCTACGAACGCGGACGCGGAGTGGTTGGTGATGGACGACGACCCGTCGTGCCGACCGCCGGGTCTAGGATGTGCGGAGCAGGAGCTGGCGGTGCCGGAGCGCGACGGGACCTCCGGTGCGACCCGGGCCGGCGACTCCGCCGACGTCGTCCTTCTCGCGTGGCCCCCCACGGCGTGGGACGTCGGAAGCTGGGGCTCGGGGCTTGGGTCCGAGATCTCGACTTCGGGGAGCTGGAGCTTACGGTAGCTTCCTCGATCTTCGTTAGTCCCCTCCTCAGAAAATGGAGCTGCGACTCCGCAGGGAGTCGCTCGGTTAGTCTACGGTTCCTCGCGGTCTGCAGTGACCGTACGCGGTCGTGGGTCCTCAGCCTTTCCGGGATTGATTTCCGCAATCTTGAGGACGAGAGACCGAGCCTGTGAACTGGAAACGGAATACCTCGTTCAGGGGAGTTATTTCAGAGTTGAGAACTCCTTAGAGCCGAGGTCTAGGGACTAGACACGACCTGTCAGATCCTCCCCGTTCACTTCTTCCGGTACTCCTTTCAGAACCTTGGTTAGTACCGATGTCTCCGATCAGTCTCAACACAACGAATTGGTAACCGATTTCGGTCACCTTCCCTCCTACCGATCTTTTCCGCCCTTTGCGTGGACTCCTTTCGTGTCGTCACAGCGCAAAGATCTTTCAAGGTTCAATTCTTTGTGAACTAAGGATTACCGGGGTCCTACCAGAATCTTTTATTATCTTAAAACTCACTGATAGACTTCTCCCAAGACAACCCAGGTGGGCCAGAACTTGGTTTCCGATTTGGGAAAGGACTCTCTTATCGGTCAACCCTCGGTGTCTCGTCAGACTAAAGTAAACGATGATTCGTCTTAACATAAGGTGGGTCGTCAACCCATGGATGTCTGGTCTCACAAACAACGAGTCAGTACGACCGAGAAACACTAGGATACATAACATCGAACGGTCCGAGGAGACAGGTGCCCTAAGAGGTCCGTTCTTATGACCTTACCCATCGGTAAGGGAAGAGGTCCCCTAGAAAGGGTGAGTCCCTTTGGACCCGGAGGACGTGACGTCCTTCTAAGAAATGGCCAGACTCGGTGGTCCCTTCGGGGTTGTCCGGTCTCCCCACCCCAATTTTTTCCGTCCTTCATCATTCATGATTCCTTACCTTCCAGTACCCTGAATACTAAAAAGTCCAGTGGAACCGGAAACTTGGGTGTTACTTCTCGTTTTAAAGTTTAAATTCACTGGAAACATCCTCTCTGTCACTCATGAAACTCCCTTAGAGTCTGTTTGTCTATACTGAATTCCAAGTAACCCCGGAACTCTCGTTGGAGAAGAAAGGGACTCTCTTTTTCGTCCGGACTCGGTTACTCCTCAGACCGACGTGGTACTACAGTAACCCACGATCCGTCTCTCTTGTCCGAGAGGGCGGGGACAAGACTCATACGGGGATTCCTTCGACTTTTTCCGTCTTTTATCGGACGTCCTCCACTGACAAACTGGGGGTTCGATGGTTATGTTAGGACATATACCCCTCCGAACGGAAACCGGAGGTTATCCCGAGACCGACACCCGTATAGACTTCGTTCTCAATCCGTAGAAAGTCCCCAAAATATCCCGATGGGTCCACCGTGATCACCATTTCTAGGGTGGATGGTTACGTCTTCTGTATTCTCTGCTCCTAAGTCAAGGACCAAACCCTTCTAAGGGACCTCCTCCGTACCGGTGGGTGAGGTCAAGAACGAACCTCTTAGTGTGTCTGTCTCCTCGGACCGTCAGACGTCAGACATCCCAACGTTTGTTAGTCTACACTGACTCGTTGAATCGTACAGTTCCCCAAAAGATTCTTCTCAAGAGACAAAGTCCTTAGCGACCTACGGACTAGAACGAGAAAGGTAGGAAAAGACTTCTTTGACTCCGAGAGTCTCTCTGGTGGAACTTTACCCCCGTTCCTAACTTTGCGTGTACACAAACCCAAACCGACCTTAGGAATTGGTGGAGAAGATATTTCTTTGACTTACTCTCCTCCGACCCTTAGAATTGTTGGTAGTGTGTCGTTCATCGGTCATAAGTCTGAATCAAGAGACTCGATGGGTTAGTCATCGGTGACGGTATACCCATCAACCACCGATTGTATAGTTTGTCGCATCTATTCCTTGTACAGGTGATAGTGTCTTTGAAGATAATCTACCGCAACGAGATCTCCACTAAAAGTACTTTGAGTACCTGAGACCTCGGTCTGACGGACCCAAGTTTAGGGAGAGACAGGGGATTCAAAAGGGTAGACATTTTACCCTCACCACTACTACTACTGCTACTATCCTTTATTGGGTGTCCCGTATAATACTCCTAATTTACTTAATTGTACACAGACATTCCCGATGGGGTCACCGAGTCACCAATTCTTAGACGGACATTATGTCCTCTGTGTCCTCTACACCCAAACTAGGGACCCAACCCTTCTAGGAGACCTCCTCCTTTACCGTTGGGTGAGGTCATAAGAACGGACCTCTTAAGACACCTGTCTCCTCGGACTGTCCGATGTCAGGTACCTCAGTGTTTCTCAGTCTGTACTTACTTCACTGACTCGTACGCACTTGTAGATCCCTGAAGGGACCACCAGGTAACCGATTCTGAGGCTCAAGGGTTACGTCCACCGGACACAAACTGGGGACCAGTCCCTTGATCTAGGGTGTACGGTGTTGATTTCTAGAGAGTACGGTGTTGGTTCTAGCTTCGCGAGTTCACGACGTTGATTCTGGACCGCGGTGGTTTATTTATTTATTTATGAATTAAAAATTTCTCTACACATACGTTACTCGAATTTTATCACAGACGTGTCTCAATCTCGAAAACCTCAAACAAAAGTACTAAATTTGTGGACCACCGGTCTGTAAGGGGTCCTCTCCACTTGGGTCTTCCACTCTAGTGTCCAGTCCTTCTAAAAACGACCCGAGGGGACCCCTCACCCTCAACTCTCGCCCCCGTCCTTCCCGACACCCTTGGTGGGTCCGAGTCTCAGGGCAGGGCCGACGGAGGGTGGGTCCCCGGCCCCTCCATCCTCTACTTTCACTCCTTGTCCCACTCGGGGTATACAAGGAATACTGGGTTTGAAACAAGGGTCGTGGGTTCTGCTTATCCGCACTTTAGGTGTAGACCCGGCGTGGAGGCCGGACCGGTAAGGGAGGGCGGAGACCCGCGACTCGGGTCAGACAGAACAACGATATTACTCCCGTCGTGTCCACCGAAGGTCTTGAGTCTTCTCCGGGGACGGAAGGTGTCGTAGCAACAACCGAAGGACCTTCTCGTCTGAGGATTTTACGCACACTCGACTCCTGCTCAAACGGGTCGTCTCCTCTATCTTTCCGGTTCACTCTTCAATGTCAACATTACCGATCGGGAGACCCGAGACTTAGGTCGTTAGACCCAAGTTTAGAGTCACCTTGGACGTAAGGAACGAAAGAGGTACCTGTCTCCTCGGACCGCCCGATATCAGGTACCCCAACGTTTCCTAGTCTGTACTGACTCGCCGATGTGAAGGTGTGAAAGTCCTTCAGTGTCAACCACGTTTCCAGGTCTTCGGTCTCCCGGGACATACCAGTCTCTTCTCTAGACTCCGACCTTATTCGTCATTGGTCCTGTATACCCCGGAGATTCTGGTCTGACTCCCGGACTCAAAAAGGGGGCCTCGTGACCTCTCGCCACCCTCTAAATACTCGTCTCCTCCCCACCCCAGTCGGGACGTACTCGTTGTCTGTACTATACCTGTTAACATCTCCACTCGGGTCTCTTCCGGAACTTGGGTCTGACGTTGAACCCAAGAGTCTCCTTCATTGTAGTCTCCATCCAAAACTTCCTGTCTCCTTCCTTAACCAGTACTGATCTTTCCGTCTCTCAGCCCCTTAAACAGGTCCCCACGACCCCTCTATGCCCTACTGACACTGAACTCCTTTCCGTTCCAGTGGAGACCTGTATCTTCTGAGGAGACCCTAGGGATCTCCTATCTGACCTCCCCGTCCCTCTGACCCCACCCCCTCCCCAACCTCTCTCCTAGGCCCACCCTTTTCACGGTCCCGACCCGAAAATCCCTGTCTTTCTCCCAGTCTTTTTACAGTGGATGTGACCCTTCTGAAGGAGAATGGGGGTATGTTCTTTTTTAAAGAGAATCGATAAAGAAAGGAAACAGATTAATTAATTAATTAAACTGACACGGTCCAGAATCAACGCCGTACGTTTGAGAACCAATGCCTAGATGTACGTACGCAACCCTCAAGTCTCAGAATCAGAGTCGGTGACCTGGTGGTCCCTGCAGGGGAGACGAAGACAGAAGTGTTATGATAGAGGAGACAGATTTTAGGGGGAGACGGAAAGAAAAGAGGAAGAAAACTTTAACTTCACATCAAATAATTGTTATAACACGACCAAAGTTCACACATGTTTTACTAAAACAAAACTCCCGTCCTTTTCCCCCCACTATCTCCCACTCTACTATCAACCTACCATAGTAGTTGAGTACCTTTCCTGTGCTCAAATTCGTTTGAGACCGTCTATTACTGCCTGTCCCTTCGGACCACACGACGTCAGGTACCATACCGTTTCTCAGTCTGTACTGACTTGTTGACTTGTTGTTGATACACACACACACACACACACACACACACACACACACACACACACACACACATGAAGAAGGGCTAAGAAAAGGTAATATCAAATAATCTTCTATAACTTATCCCTGAAGGGACCACCAGGTCACCAATTCTGAGACGTGAAGGTTACGTTTCCTGTACCCAAGTCAGGGATCAGGCCCTTGACCCTAGGATGTACGGAACGTCGGGTTGGTTCTTTTTTTTTATATATACATAACTTATATCAAGGGACAGGATATGTCATCTCGGGACAACAAATAGATACAGAAATAAAATTTTCTTGTATACATTAACCTAAATCCCAAGTGGGTCTATTATACCCTACTAGACTAGAGTTCTAGTGGTAAAATCAATGTTGACGTCTCTGGGAAAACGGTTTATTCCAAGATAAATGTCCAAAGTCCCTCTACACAGAGAAAACCCCGCCTACCCCCAGTGGTCAGTTAGGTACTGTAGAACCCACTCAGTGAAAGGAGAGACTCGGAGTCCCCAAGATAGACATATTACCCCGATTATGGTTGAGGGTGGACTTCCCCGTTGAAACTCCCAATTGTTTTGGATTTCTCACGTACCAGGTCGAGGTCACAGATCCTTTGGGAGTCAGTCTCACCGACGGTAAAGAACGGCTACCTAAAAAGGGTAGTCTCGACCCAAGAAGACGGTCAGAGAAGGACGGAAAAGGGGTAAAGAGACGTGTATACAGAGACAGTATTAAAGAGGTAGGAAGAAACAAAGGACGGACACAGTAAACCCCGTTCAGTGAATACGGGGAACTCCGAACCAAAGGAGTAGACAGTATACCCTATTATTGAAGGAGGAAAAGTATTTCTCTGACACACTAATGTACTCACTCAGGAATCTTTCACGAGTCTTGAAACGGACCATAAATCGTCCACGAAATGGACGACCGACGACAGTGACATTAATAATAATAATAATAGTAGTAATAATAATGACGATGATGACAAAACCAAAGGAAATAGAACAGAGACAGAAGGGGGAGAGTTGTGTAAGGACGGAAAGACTTATTCACGGAGTGGTTGGAGATTCGGAACTCTCAGTAACTTTCAGATAGAGAGAGGGAACGACAGAGAGAAGGAGAGGGATGAATGCTACTCAAATAAAATGAGATAAAAAATAAAACCCCCCGGTACAGTACACCGTACGTCCTAGAATCAAGGGGTTAGTCCCTAGTTTGGGTGTCGAGGACGTCACCCTCGCGTCAGAATTGGTGACCTGACGATCCCTTCAGGGAGACACTACCAAAACCTTCTTCGGGTGTAAGAAACTATAGGGAGACAAGTTCTCCTCCTCGAGTTAGAGAAAGACAAACAAAAACAAAAGGATTCCAAAATAAATAAAACCGACGTGACCCAGAAACAACTCCTGGGTTGCGTCGGTTTTATTTATTGTAAAATCCTCCTTTTTTTTTTCGTAGTTAGGGAAAGGGAAACTGACACCCGATCTGACTCGTCGAGTGGCGGTTACTTATGTGTAGGTGTCGAAGGGATCACCGAGTCCGTTATTTCTTAGGTGGACGTTTACGTCCTCTGCTCAAGCTAAGGACCCAACCCTTCTAGGGGACCTCTTCCCTTGTCGATGGGTGAGGTCGTAAGACCGGACCTCTTAAGGTACCTGACATGTCAAGTACCCTAGCGTTTCTCAGTCTGTGCTGACTCGTTGAAAGTGAAGGTTACTTATCTTATTTCTTCACTACCACGATCCTTAAGGGACCACCAGGTCACCAATCCTGAGTCGTGAAAGTGACGACCCCCGGACCCAAGTCATGGACCAGTCCCTTGACCCTAGGACGTCCGATTCATTGTACCGGTTATGTGTTTCTTTTCACTACCACACACTAAAACCTGTATCCAATGCATTCTGAGACGACAGAGAGGTCAGTGAGCGAGACTTCCCCTCGGTCATCGGCACAACACTGGGTTCGTCAGGATACCTCTCCGAGTACACCACTCACAATCCCAAGTGTTCCCCGAGTATCGCATATTAATTTTATAACGGTGACACTGAAGTAGAGAACAAACAGTCCAGTGATGTTTCCCTGTATAAAATTGATATGCGATATATATGTATATATATATACCCGAAGGGAACACCCATTTCTTAGGGGGACGTTATACCCTTTGGACCCAAACTAGGGACCCAACCCTTCTAGGGGACCTCTTCCCTTGTCGATAGGTGAGGTCATGAGACCGGACCTCTTAAGGTACCCGAGATGTCAGGTACCCCAGCTTTTCTCAGCCTGTACTGACTCGCTGAAAGTGGGTGTACTCTGGGAACACTTGGGATTGCAACTCGTCGACTCCGGAGAACGGTTCCCGGCACATCCACTCAAACTTCCATAAGAAGGTCGGGGCCAGTTCTCAAGCCTACTGACGTCGGGACCGGGTATCGGATAACGGGGAAGTACTCTCTGACTTAAGAGACAACAATAGTCTCGGTCTAGGTGGGTTGATTTGACGAGGTGTCAAGGGTGGGGAGTCTTTGACACTCTGTTATTTATACACATCGAGATCCGGTGTCTCAAAGTCCCATTGAACAGTACTCTGTCGTCTAGTACTTATGTGTAAGGAAAGACCACAAAAGAGCCACAGAGAGAAGTGAAGGTCGAGAGGGTCCGTACAGACAGAAAGAGGTAGTGTCAGAAACGTACAGGTAAAGGTTAAGAGACAGATACTTACGGAGACAGCAAAAGTTGGGAGAAATCAGAATAGGAAGGATAGTTAACTAGACAAAGACCCAGAGAGAGGGGAATGGACCCAGAGACAGAGACAACTATGGAGAAGGAGAAGTACTCCCAGAGAGAAATGTCCACACGTACCCACAGACGGAGAAAGAGAGACAGGAGCGGAGAGAGACGACGAAAGAGGTCCGCACACAAAGATACAGACAGGAGTCTAGAGCAGAAGACAAAGACAGAGAGGGACGTGTGGAGACCGGACCACAGAACGAGAGGGTAGAGCTTGGACGACAAACTCCGTGCACGGGCGTGAGAGAGAGAGACACCCAGAGACGCAGATAGAGATTCAAACACACAGATACAGAAAGAGAGACACATAGAGAAAGAGACGGAGGTAGACATAGACAGAGTAAAACATAAAAAAAAGGGGGTCAGTAAACGCCCCGCTCCGCCCACCCCCACCACCACCACCTAGAGAGAGAGAGACGAAAGAGGAAAGTAAGTTCCATACCTTCAGACAGACAGAGAGGACGTCGGTAGAGGGGGACGGGTTTGGGCGTCGGCGGGGTGGGATAGGAGAGAAGAGATGGGACGTAGAGGGAGGCGGGACAGAGAGGCATGACTAGAGTCCGAGCGGAAGGGAAGGGGTCGGAGGTGTCAAGGGACGGGAGTGGAGACGAGAGAGAAGAGACGGAAGGGCCGAGGTGGAGGACGGACGGAGAGAGAGGTTCAGAGACGGAGGGAGAGGACCAGTCGGCGGGTGTGGCGTGAGTTCAGAGGGTCCCCTAGGGGATCGGCTCAATTCCCTCGGGGACCGCCTCCGGGCTCACTACGTGGCCCGTCCCCCGACGTCCGTCAACTACGTCCGAGGTTGGACCCAGGGGCACTCGAACCCCTTGGGGATTAGGAGACCCCGGTCGCCGAGACCCGCGTCTCTGGAGCTCCTGAGAGGGTCGAGGTGGAATTCGCGCGGGGGGGAAGGGAGAAGACGCCTCCTACCTTTGACGGTCGAGAACCCGGGGTCCACAGGCCCGGTGGGGGTGGGGGTTCCGGGGTCACGTAGACCCTCGACCCCTAGTCGGGGGNTCTGGAGCTCCTGAGAGGGTCGAGGTGGAATTCGCGGGGGGGGAAGGGAGAAGACGCCTCCTACCTTTGACGGTCGAGAACCCGGGGTCCACAGGCCCGGTGGGGGTGGGGGTTCCGGGGTCACGTAGACCCTCGACCCCTAGTCGGGGGGTTACTGGGGAGGTAGGACGGGGAACCCGCGGGGATGAGGTAGGTGTGGTCGGACTTCTCCTCCCAAGAGACGACACTCTCGGGGGTGGGGGTGGGGGTTTGTTGCTGTCTTTTTAATTTATTGACGTTCTCTCTCTTCTCTCCCTCCCCGTCCTCCCTCCTTCCCTCCTCTCTCTGTCTCTTTGTCTTCTCCGACCTCTCCTCCGCCACCCCTCCCTCTCTCCTCGACCTCCGACTCTCCCTCTCTCACTCCTCCTCTTCTTCCCCTCTTCCCTCTTCCCTCTCCGTCCCTGGCTCTTCCTTCCCTCCCTCCTCCTCCACTCCCTTCGTCCTACCTCCCTACCTCAATCCCCCGAACCTTCTCGAAAATTACTTTTCCCTCGCTTCTTCCCCTCACACGTAGTCCTTGGGTCTCCCTTGGGCTCCCTCTTCGTCTTCCGTCTCTCTCCTCATCCTTCTAGCCCTCCGTCTCGCTTGGACCTCCCAAGCCCTTTTCTTTCCCCTCCGTTTCGCTCCCTCTCCTCCTCTCTCCTCTCCCCACCCCCAGGGTCTAGGGCCGACGGAGCCATTGACCCCTTGACCCTGAGGGACGTCCCTCCTCGCCTTCCGACCTTCAGGACCCTCCCCAATCCCAAGGTGTTTCTCCCCCTCTTCGACTCTCTCCCGGCCGGCCCTGTAACCCTTCCCCAGTGGGGCTCTGGAGAACCCCTACCCCCGACGTGGAGCAGACTCGCGGGGAGCCCACAACCATGAGACCCGGCGTGACCCTCGCCGTCCATTCCGGACCCCCAACCCCGTCCTCGGGGACTCCCTCCCCACCCCACCCCGCGGTTCCTCTCCCCACGTCCGACGAGAGAGGAGTCGAGTGTAGCCTGGGCGTGGACTGGGTCTCCTGACCACCTCGATGTTCCTATTAGAGGTCCCTTTGAAGCACGGTCCACGTCGGCCCCGCCCCTGAGACCTCAGACCCGACGGCCCGCGAAAGAAGGACTCTAGGTCTTCAGGAGAGGAAGGGCGGGCGGGAGGGGTGCGGGGTCTGGGCTCTCAGGGTCGGGGAAGGAGGGAGGGAGTCCTCCGGGTCAAAGACTTGGGCTCACCGAGTCGTACCCTGTAATATGTACGCGTAAAGTTCATCACTCACCCTCACTGACCTTCCATTCTCTCACACCCCCACCTTCTCACACACACACAAAGGACCCTTTCTCCGTCCATCCAGGACCGAGAACGACTCTTGGTCTCCAAGTCACCGGGCCAAGGGGGCGGAGGAGGACGGGAGAGAACGTTGAGGAAGGATGAAGTAAGTAATAGGCCGACACCCTGTTCCTCTGACTTTCTTGATGTTGAGGGTACTGGAGACCCCGTCCGTCCGTCACTTACCCGACAAACCGTCAGGGCCCCGGACGACCCTCAACATCAAAGAAGGGGGTTACTGTTAAATTCTATCCAAACTAGTCTCTGAATCTCCACAATCCCGCCATTCCCCCTCCCCCAGGAATTCTTTGCGGAGGTTCTAAGAAGATCCTGGGGTCCTAAGACCTAGGGTCGGGGGCGGAGGAAGTCTCGGTCCTCAGGTCTAAGGGTCGGGAAGGAGAGGACCCTAGGTCCTTAGGTCTGCTGTCGGAAGCATCGCCCAGGGTCGGATCCCCAGGTCAGGAATAAAGACTGAAGGAAAAGAGGGATGGGGTGGAGCCGAGGGTCCTGGAGGGAAGACCCCGGACCACTTGCGTCGGACCTCAGAGACACGGCACCCCTTCGCAGTCTCGGGGCACCTACACCTCGACTTCTCCCAGGAGATACTGGGGAAAGACGGGGGAGACTCTGAGTCGTGGCCCCCTCTCTTCCATCCCTCGGACCACCCTCCCCAATGGCTTAGGTGACCCCGCCCCGGACTCACCCGTAGCCCCCACCTCGAAACTCAACCCTCCGATCGGAACCCCCTCCTTCAGATGAGGCACCTCTCCTCCGATGAATGTGAGCGTTTACTAGTAGTTTAGAAGGGAGGCGTCTGTACCGAGGATCAGAAGGGGAGAGAATCTTCGTTACCATTTTGTCTAGCAGAGGACCCGGTCCGTGACAAAAGTTTGAACTACTTAGGAGATTAGAAGTGTCGTGGCACTTTATCCACGATAATAATAGGAGTAAAATACCTACGTCTTTGACTCCGTGTCTCTCCAATTTAATGAATGGACTCCAGTGTGTCGGTCCCGACCCTAAGTCTGGAGCCGTCGCACCAAGGTCTTAGGTGGGAGAACGGGCGAAACGTTATAATAAAGAAACCGTGAGAGGCCAGTGGGTCGGTTTTCAGACTCTAAGGGGTAGGGTAAAGGAGGGAGTGAAGGCAAAGGTAGGCAAGGGAAAGATCAAAAGGACGATTTGTCGTAAAGTAAAGAACAGGGAGGTGACCGGAGTGGTAGTAGAACGTAACCCTAACTACGATATCGTAGGAACGACCGGACGAAGAGACGGAGGACGTTGGGTAAGAGGTAGGGTATCTATCTCTCTACAAATTTTTGTGTTTGACCTAGTATGGTCAGAGAGGATGAGTTTTAGAAAGACAATCCTATTCATTACTGTCGTGTGTGAATGTGTCGTGAATCGTACACGGACCATGACACGGTTTACACAATATAGATAAGTTAATAATTTTTTTTTTTTGTGTGTGTGTGTGTTATATGGGTAGTAATGGGTGTTCCGAGACGTAGTGGGTCGAGGGTAGTGGTGTGAGAGGAAACGAACGACCCGAGACCAGGGTCCGAAGAAATGACAATGACTTTATCCGGTGGAGTCCCGGAAACGTGTCTGACAAGGGGGAAGACCTTATGGGAAGAGGAACGAGGAACGTTTATTGGGGAGGAATAGGAAGTCCAGTGGTAAGTTTACAGTGAAGAAGAACCTTCGGTAAGGACTGTGAGGTGGGGATGAGGTAAGAGACCCAAAGGAAAAAAAAAAAAAAAAACCGCACGACGAACGTTGAAGAATCAAGGAGTTGCACCCTAACTGTGGGTCCGGGGACGTCACCCTCGTGTCCTCAGGATTGGTGACCTGAAGGTCTCTTAAGGGACCCAAAAGGTAAATAATCTTGAGGGTCACGAGGAGTCACACCCGTATCCTACATTAATTAATTCGTAAATGAATGTACTAAGTCATAAATAACAAAGAGGAAGTAAGCTTGTCTTCGAGGTACTCGGGGTCTCAAAAACAGATGAACGAGTACCGAGAGAGGGACCGTAGGTATCGTGTATCATCGTCGAGTTATTTATGAAAAATTAATTTAAGTGGTGATAACTCGTGGATGGTTCCTAGTCGGGTCTGGGACCTTTCTGTAATCACAAGTTTGGTAAGTCAAGTCAAGTCAACGAGTCAGTACAGTCTGAGAACACTGGGGTACCTGACGTCGTGTGGTCCGGAGGGACAGGTAGTGGTTGAGGGCCTCAAATGGGTTTGAATACAGGTAACTCAGCCACTACGGTGGGTTGGTAGAGTAGGAGACAGCAGGTGAAGAGGAGGACGGAAGTTAGAAAGGGCCGTAGTCCTAGAAAAGGTTACAAGTTTGACACGACTTACTAATTTACCTATAACCGACACCCTTTACATACTTACCTTTTGTCAGCCCTTTTCTAAAGAGACGTAAGGGTGCTGACGGAGATGGAGGGGATGTCGAGGCACCTTGAGACATGTTGTGGCCAGCTGTACAGAGGAAGGACGGACGCGGGGCCGGACACCAATTACACAGACCCCCCGGGGAGGAAATATCGGTGGCTGAGTCACTTGACGCCGACGATAAACCTCGTGCACTGCCTCGACCGAGACTTGTGGTCTAGTTGGTAGTCCCAAAGAGACGACTCCACTACCGGCGACTGGAGACTGGGAGCCGGAAGTGAGATTCAGTTGGTTTAAGGAGGGTGGAGGACGTACGTACGAGTCTACGAGTTAGTACAGACTGAGAAACGTTGGGGTACCTGTCATCGGGTGGTCCGAGGAGACAGGTTCCCTAGGAGGGACGTTCTTATGGCCTCCCCCCACGGTAAAGGAGAAGGTCCCCTAGAAGGTTGAGTCCCTAGTTTGGGTGTAGAGGACGTAACCGTCCACCTAAGAAGTGGTGATCACGGTGGACCCTTCGGGAGGTTGGTGGAGTGGGAGGAGAAAAAAAAAAAGGAAATTTTAAAATAAATAAAAAATTAATTCCTATTAACGAAATGTCTTAAACCAACAAAAGACACCTTGTAGTCGTACTTAGTCGGTATCAGTGGGAGGAAAAGTACGGAGTAGGGTAGAAAGAGGTATCTTAGGTGTCGGACGGAGGGGGGGGAGGGTGGAGCACTCGTGATTAGGAATTGGACTGAACCTTGGGGTTTCAACGAGGGGAACGGGTGAGACGGGAGGGGAATGAGAGACACGAAGGGAGGATCCACGTCGAGTAGGTGAAGTTGGTTCTTGAGATACCCTTGGAGTCACGGCGGTGGGCCCCGGGGTTACCGAACCGGTAAGAGTCGGAGAAACAGTTACACTCGGGTCCCTCCCTCCCTTCCAGACCTGGACCCTAGACTCTTCTCCCTTGATCTTTCGGGTCAGAGACCCCAGGATCCCCTCCTTCCCGAACCCCTGCGAACCTAAAGACCCAAGGAGAGAGGAGTGACGTATGGAGGTGTGTCCACCGACCATCGAGTTTAGGCAAGGAGTCGGCGGAGGAATTGGCACTGTGGTAGTGGGCGTAGAGGATATTCTCATTCAGGGACCCGTGGCCCTCCCACGCCCCCCACCTACCCCCTACCGAATACGTGTATCCCCTCAAGTCGTCCCCGTGGGGAGAAGTGAGACTGGACTATAAGGACGTCTACTACGGATGAAAGAAGTTCTGGACTCGGACCTCGAGGACAAGGGGCTCAGGAAACCGAAGTAGTGGATAGTCCCGAGAGAGTCGTGGGGTGGGACGAGCCTCTGACAATGGACCTAGGAGTAACTGTCCCGGGAGTTATAGTGGAGGGAGGTCCACTGGGACAGTCGGGTAAGGGGTGGGGGGCGGTGGGGGGTTGGGCAAGGAACCGGACCCACAGGGGATCGGAGTGGATGGAAAGATGGGAGCGAACTGTCCCTTGACCTTCCTTAAGCTCCCAGGATGGCGGGACCCCGACATCCCCCGCCTCAACTAGTTCTGAGGCGGGCGGGCGGGGGTCCCCGCCCCGAAGGACGGGCGACGGAGATCTCGGTAAGTAATGAGTGAGGGTCANACCCACAGGGGATCGGAGTGGATGGAAAGATGGGAGCGAACTGTCCCTTGACCTCCCTTAAGCTCCCAGGATGGCGGGACCCCGACATCCCCCGCCTCAACTAGTTCTGAGGCGGGCGGGCGGGGGTCCCCGCCCCGAAGGACGGGCGACGGAGATCTCGGTAAGTAATGAGTGAGGGTCAAAGGGTGGGGCGAAGGCACCGTCTACGTAAGGGACTCTGAAGACTCGGTCTTAGGAGGCAGGGTCTAGAAGGTCTCGGAGTCGCCATTGCCGGCCGGGGACGTCGGGAACCGGGTGTCCCGGAACTCCCCGTTGTCCCTGGGGGCCGTGGGGCTCTCCGCGACGGCTCCGGGGTTGATGGCGGACGTACCATACTACGTCAGACGTTGGGGAAGGTGCAGAACCAGATTGGGTGGATACACAGAGGGGAACTACAAAGTTATACTACGTCAGGTTGGGGAGGGAACGACGAAGACACACTGGGTCGGAGGACTTGAGAGGGAGCGAGAAAGAGGGAAACACAGTTTCACCATGTCGGGTGGAAGGACAGTGTCTGGTAACGTCCAGGCACTAAACGATAAGAAGTGACGAACGTTGAACGTTGAGCCACATATTGGGCTCGGGGGACCAAAGGAACACCATGCTAGGACATGACCAGGTACCAAGAACATTGATCCCGAAAGGCTTTACCATGTCGGGTCTAGGAAAGGGGACAAAAGTACACCATGTTGGGATATGACAAGGTATTAGACCGTGCAGGGAATGACTTTTCTTTTTTTTTTTTTTTTGCACCATGTGAGGGGAAGAGGGGGACGACGGGGGAGCACCAAGTCAGGGCACTAGATCAGGTGGAGTGACCGAAGTGTTGTATCATGTCGGGTCTGGAGCGGTACTTATGGAAGTGCATCAAGACGGATTACGACTTTGACCTACAGGGATAAGGTGGGAGGACGACGGGGCGATACCAAGTCGGGTCACGGTCCGTTGGACCGGTAAAGGGGGTCGAAGAGTTGGACCATGTAAGGCTGAGGGGGGAAACGTCGGAGGGACACCATCTCGGGGCGGACTGGGTGTGGGTAGGCGGGGGATGGGCGGGGAACGTGCGGGGGACGTTCCAGGTAGGATAGAACGGGATTGATTGCAGGAGATGGGTACAGTAGAATGTCACCTACCACAGGGGGTACCAGAGACTCTGAGGGGTAGCTCCTGACGCGGACGGAAAGGGTTCGGAGGGGTGCTCCCCTCCCCTCAGTGGGGGTTTTGTTTCGATAATTTCCTTGTCTTATGAAGGACATAGAGTCACCAGAGTAAAATCCGTGCCGCCCCTTTGTAAACCCATGATTTCTTATCATCGGAAGAAGATCTTTGGTAGACGGAAAAGGATTTGGGGTGATTAGCCAAAAAACCGAAGGCCCAAGGTCTTTCTCAAAGAACCTACACACCGAGGAAATTCGTCGCGAAGAGGGGAGGGTGGGTTAATGGGTGGGAGGACCCGTCCGTCGTGCGCGTGTCGGTACACGAAGGGGGAGGGCAGACGGAGTAACCGGGCTTGACCCAGTGCCAGGGCGGGGGTCTCGGTAGAGGGTAACCCATTTACATCCAGTCCCAGGGCGGAGGGAGGTTTTCCGTTCCATTGAAGTGCGAGACTCGGGGAGAGAGCGTGAAGACCCAGAACTGCCTAGGTCCCCAGGGTAACCGACGCGCAGAGCTCCCCAGTCCTGCGCTAACCGAGCACGAAAGTCGACCTCCCTCCGTGCGCCGACCCCACGTTCCGGTCTTAGCCCACCCCCGACTCTCCTCCCCACGCGAGACACCGCAGCCCACAAAACCAAACCGAAAAAAAAAGGCGCTTTCTTCAAACGAAACCGGTGCGGAGTTCCGTCGGCGGAGGGAGACGGGAGAGGGGGCCGCCAGGCGCGTGTGGAGTGCCACGTCTAACGTTTCGAGGAAGGAACCCTTCTCGACGTCTAAAACGTTCTCGGTCCGAGCGGGTGGGACATCTTCCTCGCGGAACACAGGGGGACTTGAGAGTCAACGTTTCTCGGCCGGCGGACTAAACTAGTGGGGGAGTGGGTCTGACATACGAGAAGACCCTGGGAGAACTCAACGTGCAAAGACGTGGCTCCTGACGTTTAGGGGCAGCGAGGATCCTAAACGTCATAAGACCTATGACCTCCGAACGTTCGATGCGAGCGGGCGGAGACCCGTCTGTGAACGGGCTTGGTAGCCTCACACGGCGACTGACCGTTCGGTCGACAAGCGGAGAGGTACTTAGGCACTCGGACGCCCGTCCACGGCCCGCTACCGCGCCGGACACTCGCTGTCCTGGGGCCGGGGGGACGACGACCCGCCGGGCTGACCTCGGGGGGGACCACCCCCTCGCGACGAACCCGACGCTTCGGAAGATGTCCCCTGGTCGTTCGGGTTTCTCGGTTGATCGACACTCAAGATCGGGGGTAGAGTGGGTTAAGTCTGTGGTATGAGGGAATCCCTGAGTTCAGGCCCCTCCCAGGGGTCGATGGAAGATTCACGGTTCTCAGGTAGGAGAAATTTATGAATTTCAGGTTGGAAATTTATGGGGTTATGAATCCACAAATCTCGGGATCGAGTGTCCTGGGTTTCCATGGCCGGGAGTACGGTCAGGTGGGGCTCCTGAGTTCTGAGATCCGGGGTCGGGGCAGAAGGAAAACCAAGGCTCGCGGACCTGGGGACCCCAGGTCCCTCTTCCCTCCCCCACACAGCTTCCGAGTGTGCCAACAATGTGCCCGAACCCGCCCCGGAGGACCCCAGTGTACCTCAGATCCCTACTCCTTACACGGGGTCCTTATCTCGGGGAAGGACGGGGGAATTTCTCACACCTCCGCCCCTCTTCCCCCATGACACGCGGCCCACACACACACACCCCCACACCCCCGACCTCCTCCCCCAACATCTAATGTCTCCTTAATGTCTCAACAGTAAAAAAAGAGAGTGGACGGGTTGGGAGGTGGATGGAGACAGACTTGAAGGCGAGGGGAAGGACCCAGAGACAGGGGTAGGGAGAAACGTAGGGACAGGAGACTAGAAAGACTCAGAGGGGGGTAGAGGACCAGGTGGCAGGGGCAGAGACAAGAACGAAAGACACAGAGAGAGGGAAAGACTCGGAGATGGAGGAGGACAGAGACCCAGGAACGAGAGCAAGAGGCCAGAGAGAGGGTGGAGGAAAGACACAGGGGCGAGAGACCTAGAGACGCCACGCCCCTAGATAGGGGAACAAGGAGCGCAAAGAGCGGTGAGCCTCAACTAAGAAGTAGAGATAGAAGGAGAAGGAGGGGTGGGACGAGAGAGAAAGGGACCGGACGTCCAGAGGACTTCCTTTTCCTCGCGTTCCGCGGGGGCGGTCGTCGTTGTCAGGGGCCCGGCCCGGACCTCTGCCGCCCGGGCCGCCTACGAAGTCGACCCCGCCACCACCCGCCGCCCAGGGGCTCCCCTGCGGGCCCCCGACGCGGGCCGGGCCCAAACAACCGGGGCGATGACACCCTCGCCTGTGACGGCAAGCCGCTGCACCTCATGCACCTGGACCTGCGAAAGGACGAGCTCGTGCCCGAGGGAGGGTCGGGCGGTGGGGGCCCGCCGGGCAGCGGTCGCGGGAGTGGCCACGCGTGAGGGCGTGGGAGGGGCCCCGGGCCGAGGACGCCGAGCCGGAGGGGAGCGAGAAGCGGGCCCGTGCGGGGGCGGGCCCGGCGAGAGCCCCGGCGGCCGCCGGTGGCGCGTCCACGCTGACGCCCCCCGCTCCGTCCCGGGGCCAACCCGCCCCGAACCCGAGGTCTCCCGCCCCGACACGGCGTTCCCAAACCCTGCCACCCTGACTCCGACGTACGGGCTTCAGGCACTGGGGATTAGCCCTCTGCAGCTCCCTCCACAGGTCTAAAACACAAGGGATTATCTGGTCCCTTGACCCAGAGGGTCTGGATATCCTCTACTCCCTGAACCCTGGGGTTCAAGGTCCTTCGGACGGGTCACCACTCCAGCACATTTGAAAATACACCCTCCACTCCTGTTTCCCAGACCTATGAGCTCTAGGGTTTTGTGGCTTCAATAAATGGCCTCAAATAAGACCTGACACGGGATCTTAGACCCGGGCCTTAGCCACGTCGACCCCATCCCGGCCTCGAGGATCCGGGAGACGCTCGCTCTTTCTGTTCCCGGCCGGTGTCTGCGTGTCTGCACAAAGAGGTCCTGTTTTCCCTGACCGCTGGGACGAAGGAGCCAGGGGGATCACCTCTCTCCGCCCGCGGGACCTAGGGCTCTCAGGAAGTCTTCCCTAGCAGTAGGATCCAGAAAGTAACTGACCCCGTTCCTGACTCGAAAGATAAAAGGACGTTCTCACGGGACCCCAGGGTCTTAGCACGAATAGGGTCACCGCTCTTACAGACCCTGAACCCTTATATCTCCCCCCGGCAGGAGCTCACAAGGGATCTCTCGTCTCCCCGGAACTCCAACTGTCGACTCTGGGGTCCCTCGTTCTCCTTTGCACCCGTGGGACCCCAACGGTGGCCTCCTGTCGCCCAGCCCTTAAGGGCCTGTGTGGACTAGGGACCGGGACTGGAGGGGCGTCCTGATTCCGGGAGGGGAAGGGTCGGCGTGTAAGGGCGCGGTGCACTCAGGAGGAGGGACGAGGCACGAAGCGCGTGCGCGCTAGTGCTCCCTCTCCCGCCCTGACCTCTTTGCACTCCCGCGGGCACCGCCGCCCCGACCCCCCACCCCACCCCCGCCCTTCGTCCGCGGTCGTGCACTGAGCCGGGACTTGGACACAGGAGTCAACCGGGGCCGACCGAGAAAGAATTTCTATGTCCGTCGGAAATGCGAACTTGGTTGGAGTAATACGAAAGAGTGAGAAGCCTGAATTACTGAGTATTCTTCGATTGAACTTCACAGTAGTCCTGTGAAAAGGGACCCTAGATCCGAAACCGGCCCCTAAGTCAATTCTTCCCATCCTGACATCCTTTCTGCGATTGACATTTCAGGACTCCGAAAATCTTCGTTACTAAGTCCAAGAACACGATGAATCCCGTTCAGTGTATCCTAACCTGGAACCAAAAGGACACACTGTTGGCCCTCAACCAAAGTACTAACGATTCGTAGAAACACCGAATCCCTTAGAAGTATAGAATATAATCCCTCCAATTAGGGACCACCCGAAATACAAACTGGGGTATTCCTGGAAGGAACGATCGGAGACCCCTTGGGGGAAGGGGTTTATTTATGCGGGAGTCCATCGTGTAAGACAAAGGGGTTCCGGACTGGAGAGCCCTGTGTGGGTCGGGACACCTGGGTCTATGCCACCTCCACGACTACTGGAAACTCGGACTGGGTCGGCTAAATCGGGACAGGTCGTAAGGACCGGTACTCTGGAAACTGGGAGCCTCTGTGGCGAAGAGGCTTCTCCTTGAGTTCGGGGTCGGTTAGTACTTCTTCCGCTCCTTCTAGGTCCACGGTCTCCTCGTCTTCCACTCGAAACGACCCACACCCTGTGTCCAAACACGTACGACCGGGGTGTAGGACCCTACCGGGAGGGAAGTGTCAGTCTGGACCCAAAGAGTGGCCCTAATCGTGAGTGCAACAAGTTTGGATGTCGGTTCCTGGTACCCGTCGACGTACCCCCCCACCCCCGCCCCCCCACCGCCCCCGCCGTCTCCAAACCCGAACTCTAAACACCTTTCCTTTAGTAATACCCTGAGTCTGAGTCGGTCGGGACGACCCTGACCAAAATGTCCTAACCTCAAAGAGGACAGTCAACCTGGGTTTTGGGAGTGACACCGTCCGAAGTCCCAGATGATCAGTGATGTCAACGATTCCTATCGTAGGGAAACCTTACCCCATAGTCGAACGACGAAGACTCGTCGGTCGAACCGACCCCAACCAGGAAATTAGAGACCAAACCCCGTAGGAAGTCCCGTTATCCCGAAGGGACCACTGAGTCTGTCATTTCTTGGGCGGACGTCATATCCTCTGGGCCCAAACTAGGGACCCAACCCTTATAAGGGGACTTCTTCCCTTACCGATGGGTAAGGTCATAAGAAGGGACCGTTTAAGGTACCTGTCTCCTCGGATCGCCCGATGTCAGGTACCCCGGAGTTTCACAGTCTGTGTTCACTCGCTGAAAGTGAAAAAGTCCCGTCAACGTAAGACGGATCCTACTTCTGACGGTCGGGGAGATCCGAAGTCCAAGAGTAAACGTCGGTCCCGGTGTAAGGTTAAACTCCATAAACCCCGTCATTGACGTAGAGAGATCGTGAGACAGAAACGGTCCGGACCCCAGAAGGGATTGTTCCCCACGGACCCGGACCAGAGTGTTCTGGAACGGTACAGGAACACATTCTGTTTTGATGAACTTGGTCACTCACTCCCGCACACACACACGCTTCAGTGAAGTCAGCAAATATTGAGAAAGACTGGGGTACCTGACATCGGGCGGTCCGAGGAGACAGGTGCCTTAAGAGGTCCGTTCTTATGACCTCACCCAACGGTACGGGAGAAGGTCCCCTAGAAGGGCTGGGTCCCTAGCTTGGGCACAGAGAATCCAGAGGACGTAACCGTTTGTCCAAGAAATAGGGATCGTGGTGACTCCTTCGGGTCACTCATGACCGGACATTTGGTTTAGATCTGGTCACCAAAGAGGACGGTGTCCCGAGACAACAATCCTTGACCTAAACGGGATCGTTCGTCCCTGATCCGAAATTACCTTACTCCAGCCTTCCCGTAGAAAGTCTCGAGAACCACCAGGAACAATGATTCCTCACCAGGAGGGAGTGTCAGTTTAAGTTCCTGACCTCTTGAGATTTGTACCACACCCTTCCAGAGCCCTGTCTGGGAAAACGTGGGTCCCGGACAACCCTCCTCCGTTGAGGGACCGGAGATACGTTTCGGTCACCAAGTCTCCCTGAAGGGACCGTCAGGTCACCAATTCTATGGCTCGAGGGTTGTGTCTCCCGTGTCAAAACCAAGTACCAACCCCTTGGTTCTAGGACGTACGACGTGACACACCGGTTTTTGTTCTGTTATTAACTCGGTCACGTAGTCTTTGACCGACACAAGTAACCCTGGTGAATATGGAGTGAAAACAAACGACTCCTCCCTATTCTGGCGGAACCGTTGGTCCAGCCTTCCCGGGTCGAGACTCTCCAAAAATACCCTGTGCTTTGGGGTAGGGATCCTTGTTGGTCCTAGACTTTTCCACTAGATATCCCGAAAAGTGATCCTCTACGGGAGTCCGGGACTTCCGGAACAACGATCCCTTGGTCATAGGAATCGTTTGGACCCTCGATTGACGTCCGGAAAACAGGTCACTCTTCTCGAACCCAGACGAAACGTGTCACCTCTGATATTTCGAGTCGACGAATTCCATCCTCCGATAGAGGACGGAATCGACAACGATACCCAGGTGAAAGGAATCGTTGTTCCCGGGATCTTCCGGTCTGAGAACCCGTGAGTAGGTAGGTGACCTCTGGACCATAGGAAAGCCGAGGTGACGACCCGCTCTTCGTCGAGGGGCCCTACCACCCCCGAGAGAATCGACATTAGACCAGGGTCTTCCGTGTTCGTTTCGACAAGGAGGGAAGAGAGCGACCCCGACCCGGGCAGACCTGGAATCACGAAAGGACGGGTGGGTCCTGCTCTTTATGACCTCGGCTGCCATGTTCTTATTGCTCCGTCGGTTCGCCAGAGCGCTGCGGGCCTCCGAGTTCCTCTTGGTCTATAGCCACGCCCGCCGGAAGGACCTCTTCCTCTTGCGGGACGACGCCGTCCTCCACCACCGGCACGCGGTCCTCGACAGGGTGATGGCGCGACACGACAGGGCTATGGTCCGGGTCGTGCCTCGGGACACTCCGGCGGGGGTGGGGGTCCCCTTCAAGAGGAGGCGGAGCGAGTCTGAACACGGGACTGTGGGAGAAGGGAAGGGACGGGACACCGGGTGCCCGGCCGGTCGACCCACGGGGTCCCTGCACTACTACGTCTATTTATGTAAATATAAAAATTCTTTTTCGCTCGGAGGGGCGAGGGAGTGTCCCCGCCCCTCCCAGGAGTCACACAGGGGGTAGGAGGGTGGCGGAGGCAATTGTGTTAGGACTTATTTAGAACTCTTGGGGTCTCGGTCGACAGCACCCCCTCCTCCGTCGAGGGACCGGGATCAATTTCCGGTCGCCCAATGCGACCGACGTCAGGTACCCGTCCAGACCCGAAGCCAGGCATTCCGTCCTCACGGGTCTCAGGCTAGGGAGGGTGCCCGACGACCTACTTCCCCGCTCCTGGACTCTCCTTACTTTGGTGACGGAAATAACGTATCTGGAAAAGTTAACGAAACTTCTAACCCCGACCCCCTTGCGTGTCTTCTGTCCTGTGCTTGAAGGGGTGGGCCCCCATCTCCTTGTAATCACGTTTAGCCTCGCGGCCGGGCCCCCTTGGACGGGGAGGGCCCGACTAACCGGTCGAACCACCTCCGTGGCCTCATTTGCCCCGGTTAATCGATTCCGGAGGGGCCGGGCATGTAAGGTCCAGCGCAGTGACCTGCGCAATTCTGTTCGAGGCGGGAGTCGGCTGGACCGAAAAGTGCTCGACCCATGCTCCTGAACCTCATATAGGGCGGGAGTGACTAGTCCGTGATGGGAACCCCGCTCGGGTAAAGAGGCACTGGGACGGCTGGGGTTCGGGGACCTCAAGCCCTGTGGGAGGTCGTAGTGGAGACCAGGGGATCCCATCCCGCGTTAGGACTCTACCCCGACCCTGGCCACACGCCGAAGGGACGGTTGAGGTCGTCGGAGCGGTACGGGGGATCGAGCTCGAGGCGGGGAAACCCTTACAATTCGGGGCGGGGACCGCCCGGGGTTTGAACCAGCTCAAATCCGAAGGGCGGATCCCGTCGGACCTCCTGGGCACTCGTTACATGGTTCCGGTCCTACGTGGACGCGGACGTTACCGGGTATGAGGTGGACGAGGGGCAGGTGGCACTCGTGCGGTGCTCCGCACTCGCCGAGATCCGCCTTCCGTGCTCGACGCCGCATCGGGTCCACGCCTGTCGGGTCCGACTTCACCAATGGTGCGAGGTACCGGTCTTTGTCCGCGTCATCGCGGCAGGCTCTCTACGGTGACGCGTGGGTCGTGTCCACGTGGTCTGGTAGCAGTTTCGCGCGCACCCCCCGACGGTGCTCCAGTCGGGGGTCCACCGACCCATTCTACCGGTTTTATTCGTGTTTCAGAGGGAGGTAGCAGTGGGTCGGACCCCCATCACCTCACGGATCTCCTCCCTCGTCCACTAGTCCACCAGGGGGTCGTCTCTACCGATGACCCCGTGGTCCCCACCCTCTACCCTCGGGTCTCCTACGACGGTAAAGACTCCGGGGGAGCGACTACCCACTCTCGACTCGACGAAACCCCCAGGGGCCCCCGCTCCCGTCGTCACCCAGGCCCCTCTCACCTCGTAGGGGTCGGGGTGGGGTCAGGGGTCGGTCGAGACCCGGGGGTGGCAACTCCCTGTCCTACCCGTCCCCAAGTCCACTCGGTCCCCTCCAGTCCCGTCCGACTCCCTCCCCGTCCCCGTCCCCGTCCAGACTGTGACTCGCTACGTCCCCACTCACCCGGTGTCCTCCCCGACCCCGACCCCGGTCCCAGTTGAGACTGAACCGGGAACCGTCCGGTACCCGTCCCCGTCCGCTCCACCCAAGGTGTCACCGTCCCTCCATCCTCTTCGCCGGCGCCATCCACACGTTGCACCGTTCCGGGTCCTGCCACGGGTCACACTTCGCTCGTGACGGGTCCCGGGACTTCGCGAGCGAGACCTACAGGTGCAGACTGTGCTTCGGGGTCCGGTGTCTGTCCTTTCTCTTTGTCGCCCTCGGCCTCCGGTCTCAGTGCCTCTCGTCCAGGTTGCCCACCGACGGTGGGGCCGTCTCGTCATTCCTCGTCAACTCATCGTCCAGTTACGGGTCCCGGCCGAGTTTAGAAGTGTTAGTCTGTACCTGTCTGTGTCGTCCTTTCTCATTTGTCCCGACCACTCTGTGAGGCACGGGTCCGGTCCCCCCATCCCCACACGTGCCCTGTACCTGACCGTCCCTTCGTCTGTTCCCCCAACCCTACCCCTTGGTCCGGACCCGGGTGGGTGTGGGTAGACCGGTGGAGGTCCGCCCGAGATGACCCGGTCCAAGGGACAGTCAAGAAAGTGACGTCTTCGTAAGTGACTCACGGAGAACACACGGTCCGTGTCAAGATCCGTGATCCCTCTGACGAGTCTTGTTCCGTCCGTTTTTACAGACCCCCCCACCCCACCGTCCCCTCCCGACGTTTCGTCTACCTGATCCGGGGAGTAGGGTCGTCCCGAGGAGGGTGGATGGGGGGCACGACCAAATACCGGGGACGATTGCGCAACGGGCTCGGTGTCCCCTCTTACGGGTACCCCCAGAAGTGTCGGAGAAGGGTCAGCCCCGCAACATCCTCAGGTAAGTCGTGGACCTCCCACCCTCTGGTCTGTGGGTCCACAACCAGGACCGGGGGCGTCTGGGGGCCCGAGTCCGAACTCCTTCCCACCAGGACGGGATGGAGTACGTCGTCGGGTAGAGGGCTCTGACACTGTTACGGCAGGGTAAGTGAGTCCAAGTCGGGGACCTGGTCGAGTGCCCGTACCAAGACAGCAAGATTGCACCCCCTGGTCTTCACTCCGCCCGAGAAGGTACGGGGGAGTGGGTAGTGTGGGGGAGTGGGGGTGGGGGTGGGGGGCGAAGATCTGAGGCCTCGGGATCGGGGGTCGAGGGTGGAGGAAGGACTGTGACGGGAATGGACAGACCTAGTCCAACTTCCTGTCGGGGCGAAGCCTCTAGTACCCGTTGTGTACCAAGAATGTGGTGACGGTCCGGTCCGGGGCGGGGGGTTTCCCTAACTGGTTATCCTCGTTAGCCCCACCGGAGCCGTCCTCCAGCCCCCACTAAAGACGTCTCTCTCCCCTTCCTCAGATGTCTCTAGTCCCTGGGTCCGAGGAGTGGAGTCTTTGTCATTGACGTTTATCGGGGTCACCTCGACCACCTCCCGACCGCAGTTTTGGACTTCAGGTCGAAAAAGGAGGGCCCGGAGTGGTCAAGTCCGGGTCCACATGTCGGGGCACGTGGGTGGTGTGGGTCCACTCCTCTGTTTCCGTCGCGACCCCTCAGATTAGGGCACGCGAAACCTGAGCTCCCTCCCTCCTCCTCGCGACAGAGGTGGAAGGTGTGGGGGTTTGTGGACCCGGGGCCCAGTCCAATGAGGGGACACCCTTCGTCAGTCCTGGTTCCCTTTGGGTGGTGGACCCCGGGTGCCTTGGAAATGGAGGAGCACGGTAGACTCATGGGACCCACCCCCAGAGAGGGGCTCCCGGAAGAAACTAGGGTGGGGGCGGGGGGTTGGTCTCGACCTACGCTACGGTAGAGGTCCGGATCCTCGTGCAGAGAACCGACGAGAGCGGTCGGGTCCGCGGAGACTGAGTAGACACCAGTCCTGGGCCCCTTCCCCTTCCCCTGTCTGACTTTAGGACGTCCTCGTCGCTTGTGCTGAGGAGGAGCCGGACACTAAAAGGAAGACATCGGGTAGGGACACATAGTGAGAAAGTCCTGCTTCGGTCTCCCTGTGTAGTGTGTCTGTGTGTCTTTTCCTCTGTGTCTCTGCGGGTGTCTCCCTCTCGGCGTCTCTGTGGCTCCACCGGAATCCCGTCTCCCCGACGGGTCACGGAGTGGGGGCAGGGGTCCGTCACCGTCAGGTGCCTCGTCTGTGCACTCCCGTCACCGGGTCGCGACCCGGAGTCGCGCCAAGAGGAGCATCCACCGACGGGGCAGCCGGGCCTTCCACGCACGTCGAGACGCGGCCGGGGGCGCGGCCGGGGACCCCATCCACATCTGCGTCTTCATCCGACGACTCAGGTCCCCCGAAGCCGAGGCGTCCCATGTCGTCGGACTCTGGAGCCAGTCGTCCTGGTCCGGTGGGGCCCCGGCCCGGAGCCCGAAACCCGCGTTGGCGACATACACGTCCCGAACACCACACTCTCACTCCCGCTTCGCACCCGGCGCCCGACCCATCCTCGGTTTGAGCGGTACGTCCTCACCCCACGACCCCCAGTCACCGCCACCCCCCCGGTACCGGAACTGGGACAGGTCCCGCGAAGATCCGGCCATCGGGGTCGAGGTCCAGTCGAGGACGAGACCGGAGACACCCCCTCCTTCCTCCCGTCCTCAGTCTCAGGTCCTTGGGGCACCACCCGTCTCCCCTCGTGCCCGTCCCGGACACCTGTCCTCCTGTCACTCCGCTCCCCACGGTTGTCCGCTCTACCTTCGTGGTCTCCCTCTGTCCGGGCCCGTCTCACACCCTTCTGAGACTCCTGTGTCCCGTCTCCAGTCCACCTGCTCTTCCGGTCGTAGGCCCTACCAGACGTGGGTCCGTACGTTTCTAATTAAGGAAGTAAGGGGGTTATTAGTAAGTTATGATACACGGTCACCCCGAGGGACCACCGAGTCACCATTTCCCAGGCGGACAGTCACGTCCTCTACGTTCCCTACACCCAAGCTAAGGACCCAGCCCTTCTAGGGGACCTCATCCTTTCCCGTTGGGTGAGGTCATAAGCACGGACCTCTTAAGGTGTCTGTCTCCTCGGACCGCCCGATGTCAGGTACCCCAGTGTCTCTCAGTGTGTGCTGACTCGTGTGTGTCCGTGTGTGAGTCTGTGTCCTTTTGTCCAGACTCTCGGTCTCTTTGTCTCTCCTCTGTTTGTCGGAGTCGCTCTACTTTGGATTATGTTACTTTCCATAAATCTCTCGTTCCTTCTCACATCCCCGAGGTCTCCGTGTGCCTCCTGGTCTTTCTGTTGTCACCTCTCTTTCTGTGTCTTCTCCGTCCTCAGTCTCCCAGGTCATAGACCTTTCTGACTCTTTCCCCACACTGTACGTCTCTGATTCCCCAACCTCTCCCTCTCGGTGTACACCCTTGGACGTTCCCTGTCTCCGGTTCTCCACTCGGAGTTCGTGACTGGACCCGCAGACCGGCGGACGAGAGGTCCCTCTCTGACCCTCGACCCGGACTCTAGGGGAGGGGGACGGGAGACGGGTCAAGGACGGAGGAGGAAGGACGAGTGGAAACAAGGGGTGACGGGGCGGGTGGATCAGTGGATAGTCAAGACGGCGAGTGGATCGGGTCCGGGTCTTGACGGGGTCTGTGTGGGGGTAGACACCTGAGTGAGAATCCTCACTGGAGACAGAGGCTGGGTCCCCCCAAGAAGTTCCAAGTGGGTATTTGAACGTAACTGGCGCGGGGGCAGGGGAATGGAATATAGTCAAACGTGCCTCGGGATCTAGAGGGGGTCAGGAACCGGACTCTAAGACAGGGATCCAGGGGTCCGAAGACCGGACCAGAAGTAGGTATCCAAGGGGGGTTAGTTATTCGGATTCAGAGACAGAGGCCAAGGGACCCAAGACCCGGAAGTAGGGGTGGGGTAAAGGTCTTGGGCCGAGGTCTGGACTCAAAAGTAAGGACCTAGAGAGTCAGGACCAAGACCAAGAGGTAGAGGTGGGGTGTGGTGATCATGGGGTCAGAGCCCGGACGCATATGCAAGGAGAACCAGGGACTCAGAAGGACTGAACCCGGGTACAGGGCCTGGGCCCGGGAGGAGTGTGTGGCCCAGGAGGAAGTGTGTCGGGGAGATCAGTAGTTGACAGGCGTGGTCTGGGACCCCCCCTCCCCTCCCACACGTAGGCGAGTCGGTTACCGACGCGTCGGCCGGACTTAACGTGGTTACTCTCCCACGCCTCCGCACTGGTCAGCTGAGCGCGTTCCCGAAACGCGTCCCCGAACGGCGCCTTCGCGACCTCGTGACCCGCCCCATAGCGGAAAGCGCTCTAGTCGGCGGTAATTTCCACTCCCGTGTCCGCGTCATCTCCGCCGATGTGCCAGGATACCGTCGCGGGGACAAGGGTAGAAATAACTCTCGTGCACCCGGACCGGGTAAGAAACTCAAATATTTTCTGTTCCCCCGCACCCCCTCCTCCAGCAATTGACGTCTCTCTCTTACTAGAATTGTGTAGATTGTTTCGTCTCTCTACGTTTTTGTCATTCTCGTCTCCGTCTCCGCCATGGTGTGAATCTGTATCTCGTCTTTTCTCTATATTTGTTTGTTTCTGTTGTCTTAAGTCTTACACGTTCCATTCCTGTATTCTTTTGGGTCTTTTAATACCTGCGTATCTCTCTACCCCTGTCTGTGAAAACCTTACTTTGGTCCTTCCTCTCCGAGTAATTAAGTGTTTGACAAATGGAACCCGTTTTTGACCCCTGTAGTACCGTATTTATAAACGGGTCACTTTGCCGTTCTGTCTCTGTGTCCTTTCTCTTACCCTCTCTGGCATATACTCTCTCTATACATAGAGCCAGTTTCCACTCCCTGCCTCTCTTACAACCTCCGACTCTCCTTGACTCTGGTTCTCTGTCTTTCGTTTGTATACCTGTTTCTCTGTCTCTCTCCGTTTCTGTACTCCTTTGACTTTCTTTCTTCCGTTCTTATTATAGTCCACTGGATCTTTGTCTTGGCATCTATCTTTCTGTGTACGACTTCCTCTGTCCCTGACTCGAACGATGTTTCTTTATTTACCTCCTACTTCAAGTAAGGGACGTTTTGTTGCATGGATCGCAAGTTGACTCTTATCGTTGTCGTGGTCGATTATACACGGTTTCTTACTGGGACTCTCTCCCTGTCTGTGGGTCATTCTACCTCTCTGGCTCTTTGTCACACACACGAATCACGCGGTCCTTTTTCTTTCTATGACACTAGTTTCTCCGACTCTGAGTTTCTGGTTCCGTGTCCCTGTTCCCCCTCTTCTTTTGACAGGGTACCAAACTTATAGAACTGAAAGTGTATCTGGGAATGGACCAGGACGGCGAGGAGACGAAGTTCCACAGGTAAGTAGACGATCAGGAGACGACACAATGGTGGAGTCGTTCTGCGACCCGGACCAAGCCTCCGGTACCCAACCACCATACCCGTTCCTCAGTCCCGAGTACCACGTCCAAACCAGACACCGAGACACTTCTTCATTCATCCTCGGACTTCCCGTTTCATTTCCTCCGGTTCGATAATATCCTTATGACGTCCGGGATCTCCGTCCCGAAGGTGTTCCTTCTTCAAAGTAGTGACAGGGTTGGTCAGGTAGACCAGGGTAGGTCATTTCAGTTATTGTTCTTATCTATGATTAAAAATCGTTCGTGAATAATACTTGGTAACAAGACTCGAAAATTTGATTAAAAATTTGATTTACGAGGTTTTGTGAGATACACGGTCCGGATGATAGTAGGGAGAAAAGGTCTATTTTTTTCATTCCGTGGTTCTTCAATGTGCTGAACGGGTTCCAGTGCGGTAATCATTCCTACTTGTTTCGGTGCTTGACTTAATCTAATGTTTGCTATAGTGGTAGAAAGATACAGCGACGAGGAGAGACCTAGAGGTGGAAGGGGGAAAGATCCAGAAGAGTGAGAGGGCCCAGTGGTTAAGTAGTGGGGGCGAAAGACAAGTGAAGGGAAGAGCCAGAGGTAAGGAGGAGGAGAACCTTGGATTCCGAGGGGAGGGGAGAAAGTCCTCAAAAAAAAAAAAAAAAAAAAAAAAATGGGTAGGGGAGAGATGGGGGGTAGGAGTTTCGGGCCCCCCGGAGTCGAACGGAGGAGATGAGAGGTCATGGCACGTGTAGGGAGTTTGACTTTGCGCGACCTGGTGGACTTAGAAAGGGCGACCCTTTTCGTCGGAGGACTACCGTCCCTGTTCGTCCCAAGTCCCTTCCCGGTAGACTCCGGTCTCCCTCCTCCACTTGGATTTTTGACCATTATGTCCTACGGTGTTTGCTTCACGTCGTTCTACTAGAGCCCAATGTAGAGTTCTGAAGCGCTCGACGTTGCAGTGGACTCTCCGCGTCGTTCGTTATTCTGCCTCCTCTTGGAGGACTCCTTTGCGGGTTTCGAACTCCAGTCTCCAAAAGGCTCCAGGTCTGATCGGTCTGTCGGGGCGGAGGAGTGGAGATTGTGAGCCGAGAGACCCAGGAGGCCCTCGGTGTCTCTCCGGCAGCCGCAGCCCGGTCTCGCAGTGGCGCGCTGCGGAGAATGATCGAGGCGCGCTGTAGAGAGAGCGAGGCTCTCGGAAAAGAAGGCCTTCTGATAGTTCTTGTCGCACCTATCCCGATCTCTCCGAGGGCTGCACGCCCAGGAAGGCAGGAACCGCGTCGGGAACAAGGGGAAATCTACGAGGAGGTGAGTTAAGGCCTTTGCGGGTAGATCGACCGGAAGACTAAGTGGTATCTCTCCGCACTCAGTATCATCTCGCGGCGCAGCGGGTTCACTACAGTCCATCCGCGGTGTGCGACTTCCGAAAGGGGCGGGTAGGGCCCGGACGAGAGAGAAAGGCCTGGCCCGATTCCTCCTCCGCGGTAGTACCACTCGATCGAAACGCCGCAGGACCGGAGCTGGTAGGCGGCGGTAGGTGACGCCGGGGCCCGACCCCTGCAAGGTTTCCCTCCGTCCCCAAGTGCCCACAAGCTTCCTCCGCTGAGGGCGCCACCCCTCGACAAACCTTCGGGCTTCCGGTCCCGACCCGAAGAAGTCAGAGGGTGGGAAGGACATGAAGAGAGAACATATCCAAGGTAGCATCCACTGGTCTAACTCCCCGTTCTTCCAATTCATCATACTGGTCCCGATGTCACGGTCATTTACCGCCTCGGTCCTAAGCCTGGGTCCCTGACCAAGGTGTCGGTGAGAACGGACACGACGGGGACACAAACAGTGAGGGGTCGGACCTTTCAACCCACGACCACCCCCCTCAGCAGTTCGCCGACCACGGGCACAAACCCCCGGTCCGCCCGAAGGCAAGCTCTAAGTTAAGGGACAGGAGACGTAAGGGACACTGACCTTTCGTAGATAGACAAGAAGCCTCTGGGTCATTAAAACAAAGTTTCTACACTCAACCCATTGTTCACGAGTGTCTTCCACGAGTGGTTCCCAGAAACGTATGGATTTACGACCTACTTACTCTCGATAACTGTTCATCAAGAAATGTTAAGTACTGTATCAGTATCCGAAGGAAGTCGTAAGAATCGTGATCTCACCCTTTCGCGGACTAGTCCAAAAACCTCAATTCTATTACGAACTTTTCACCAAAATTCTAACCAAGACATGTCTCATGAACTCTTTTTCCGACCAACGAAAATACTATTGAATTTCAGTCAGGAACCAAACAAAGACTATTGCGAGGTGCATACCCTTGTTCGCAACTCTCCAATTTACCATGAATGTAAAAACTTTTTGTATCGACGATTTCTTGATTTTTAAACTCAATTATCCCCACGGCAATTCCAGTAACACGACTCGACTGTCGAATGACACATTTTAATAGTGAGAAAGGGAAAATTTTTTTTTTTTACTGAACTCTGGGTCTCTCAAAATTCACTAAAAGGGTCTAACAAGAGTCACACCCAGACCCCAACCAACAGAGGTCTCTGACGCGGAAATCGACAAAGAGCGTGCATTCCTTATTAACTTTTACAAATACACCATAGACGGTTTGCTCTCAACCCAAGTGTCAGAAGGAAAGGAAGTGGGGAAGTCCCTCAACTGTAGGCGGTGTTGTTCCTGGCTTTCCAAGCTGCGTTCCTCGGGTTCTCGGTCCTGTAAATGGACTCCGACAACCAGTTCCACTCCAAACCCGGTCTCTGGGGAGTAGTTCCGGTGGGGTCTTTGTCTTGAAGTCTCGGAGGTACACCAAAGTGAGTGTCCGAGGGACGTCCCCGGACCTCACGTCCGTGCTCAGACGACGAAAGGGTCTCGACGACCTCTAAGGTCGAAAAAGTCAGGCCTCTGACAAGTGTCGGCCCCCCCACCACACCCCCTAAAAGACCCAGGGACCGGCCCGCCCTGAGCCGGTCGAGAGAGATCCCGAGATACCCTACCCCCTTTCGGGAGTCAGTAGACAAACGGGGAAACAATCTTTCGACCCTCCTTCCCCGACCCGAGCCGATGGGACCCAAGAGTGAGAAGTAAAAGGAAGGCGAGGTCGACATGTCCAAGGACCGGTCTGCTTGGTTGAGGTGGAAGTTAGTCCAACAGGAGTTCTCTGACAAGTACTCGGCATGGTTGGCCGGTGGCGAGAGGGAAAGGGCCTACCACTCCCCGACTACGACCCCGAATCGGTTGGACCCCCTCGTTGACCCAGTACAAACCTCGGGCTGAAGCTCTTCTTCCCACCCGAACCTCGAGAGACCATCGTCGGACCGACAATCGACCGAATTGAAGTAGGTCGCCACCCACGTCTTGAGACTGGGGAGACTACCTTCGTCATATCACCCTCGCAACCTGACCGAATCGGAGTAAAAGAAAGAGCGGCACAGACACCCCAACGTCAAATGTCACAGAAAATACTTTAGAAGGACTCCGAACTTCAGAATCTCGTTCAGGAGCCGTAGTCTTCGAAAGAAATCCTCTCTAGACAAACGTGTAAAAAACCTCCAAAGGGGTCCGACCTGGACTCTCATCCGAACACCATCAATCTCTCCACACCGGACCCACCCAAATCGGGTTTACTCCGTGTTGACAACCGGGAACCCTGCGGACCTAGTCACCCCGACCTACATTCGTGGTCTTCCCTGAACAAATTGCACATATAGTGACGGGGGAGGGGACACGGGTAGGGTCTAGGCCTTCTACTTCGAAGGACCGGCCCTCCCGTTCTGTCGACACCAGCACCCCTGACATTGGCTACTACACGCACACGTCCTCCACGGGTTTGACTTCCACTCACCCCTCCACACCGAGCCCTCGTGTCCCCCACAGTGCGCCTCCGGGAACAGGACGAGACCACGGTAGTCCGAGCAGAGCGGAGACCCACTCCGTCCGTAGTCCGGACTTAACGTCCCCCTCCACACCTGCCGCCCGCAGGGACCCGTGCGGGGAAGACCCCGGGACGACTACCACGAGCGAGACGGTGAAACAATAGAGACCTGTCACAAGAGTGTCACAGAGACGAAGTCGAAAGAGTGGACACACGACCGAATCCAAACACCACAGCCCCCCAAAGATCTACATTTGACCATTCTTACCGATGTAAGAATCCCGAGTCCGCAAACGGAGGTCATCAACCAGTAGTCCGTCTTATTCGTCGGCCTTGAGGACGACCTAGACCCGTCCCCTGGTCTCCAGGGTCGTCGAAGACCCAGCGGCAGGTCCCCCGAGACTGGTACGGGCAAGAGACAGGGGATCCACACACGAGACGCTCACTCGTCGGCGCGGGCCTCAGCGTAGGAGTTCCGGCCCCCGTTCTAGGAGTGGAAACTGGTCGACCGGGACCTAAGGGGGTTCCCGACACCGTGACAGGAGGAGAGACCACTCACCACGAAGCACCGAGTTCCCCAAACAGTACTCGGCACCCCGAGGACCGTCGGAAAAGGAAAGACCCAGACCCTCCAGTCCCTGTCGGGAGGGGGGGTATGGGGTCGGACCTGTCGGACTCGGTGGGGAGGAAGGGGAAGGGATCCAGGAGCGTTCCCGGCTCTCCACATGTCCGTAAAGCCGTTCCGGGGTCCTTGGGGTGTATCGGTGTGGTTCACTCATATGGGACGTGCAGCCGGAGCGGTACGAAGGTCGATAAAGACAGTCGGGTCTTAGAGACGAAAAGGAAGTGCCGAGACGGATTTCGAGACAACAAACCCACAACTCGAAGGACGGGTCGGTCGTAGTGACCACACCCAAGAAGCCCCGGACAGGGCGGGGCCCACCCCGGACGTGGAACAGGTCAAGACCCCGCGGGACCAACTGTGGGGGTCCGGGAAGTCGGTGAGGACCGGTAGACCGGGGGACGCGACGGTCCGAAAGGGCGACTGGGACGGAGTCAACTACTCCGGGCGACGACCATAGGGACACGACCGACGAGACAATCTCGTCTGTAAAGAATTGAGGGTCGACCGACCGCCCGGGGTCGTCGGGGTTGAGTGAGAATTGAACCCGGGGAAGAGAGGGGCGTCTGGGATGCAGGCGAGGTTCCCGGCCTTCAAGCTCGCGCGGTCTCCGGCTGCTCGGTCGGCACCGATGTTTTTGATTGGGCTCTCAGATGGAACAATAATTTTACCAAAACCTACGATTGTCAGAAGACATATAATAACCCCTTGCCTCATCCCTCTCCCAACCTCGGGAGTTCCTCTTGGGGTAGTAAAACCCGTCACCCATGGTACGGGGAGAGAGACGGTTGTCTCTAGACATACTAGCTTCGCACCGAGTCCACCATTTCTTAGGCGAATGTTTCGTCCTCTGGACCCGAGCTAAGGACCCAGCCATTTTAGGGGACCTCTTCCCTTACCAATGGGCAAGGTCATAAGAACGAACCCCTTAGGGTACCTGTCCTCGGACCGTCCGGTGTCAGGTACCCCAACGTCTCAGTCTATACTGACTCGCTGAAGGTACCAAAAATGTCATCAGCACATACTTACATCTCAACCTGGTACTTCCGACTCACGACTCTTCTTAACTACGAAAACTCAACACGACCTCTTCTGAGAACTCTCAGAACCTATCGTTCCTATAGTTTGGTCAGTGAGTAGGGACTTATAAGTAACCTTCCCGACTACGACTTCGACTTTGAGGTTATGAAACCGGTAGACTACACTTACCGACTAACCTTTTTTGGGACTACGACCCTTTCTAACTCCCGTCCTTCTCTTCCCCCGCTGTCTCCTACTCTACCAACCTACCATAGTGACTGAGTTACCTGTACTTAAACTTGTTTGACCCTCCATCACTTCCTGACCCTTCGTACCGTATGGCTCCAAGTACCCCAACGTTCTTCACCCTGTATCACTGAGTCACTGTTGGGGAGATACATCTGGTCGGAGACCCTACTCGGGGAATTACAGCACGACACCCCCCGTCTCAGACGTCCCCGGACTCACAGACGCCACGGGTGGGATTGGGACAACCGCGGGAGCCTGGGACGACGTGGAAACCCTGGATCGTCGGTGCATTCCGACTTCGGGGTGGAGGAAGGGTCCACAGATCACAATTACTGTGGACGAAGCAAAAACTTGGTCGGTGTGGATGAGAATTTCCTGGTCACGAGGGANCCCAACGTTCTTCACCCTGTATCACTGAGTCACTGTTGGGGAGATACATCTGGTCGGAGACCCTACTCGGGGAATTACAGCACGACACCCCCCGTCTCAGACGTCCCCGGACTCACGCCACGGGTGGGATTGGGACAACCGCGGGAGCCTGGGACGACGTGGAAACCCTGGATCGTCGGTGCATTCCGACTTCGGGGTGGAGGAAGGGTCCACAGATCACAATTACTGTGGACGAAGCAAAAACTTGGTCGGTGTGGATGAGAATTTCCTGGTCACGAGGGAAGTCCCTAGAGGTGCAATCCCTACCGACCGTCCCGAACCTGGTCCTTTATCTTTACCCAATCCTGTGTCCCTCTCCCACACACCCTTGTCCACTACACTCGAGGGCGGGGGCTTCGGCTTCAGACCGCCCGGCGACCCTGGGAGGGAAACCAGGGTGTGGGATCTGAAGGTCCCCGGACACTACCGGGAGGGGGACATAAACGTGTTCCCCGACCCAAGGGGCCTAGGGTCCTTCTTTGGATTACTTATTCCGTCCGGCCGGCCGGCCTTCTTGGTGTCCTTATTTCCTTCAGAGGTCCGGGGACTAGACTGGAGGTCTTTCCGTTCTCCTCCCCTTCCCCTACCTCTGGACCCTCTCTTCCCCCAGACCCCTCCTGACCTCCCTCTCCCTGACCGGACCGAAGTAAGAAGAAGAGAAACGTCCCGACCAAACGACACCAGACCGCCTCCCCTCGGCTGACCCACGACCTCTCCCCCGAAGAACAACTCTCCCTAGTCCCTCCAGGTGACTCGTCTCCAACTCAGTCTTAACAGTTTCCCCGTCGAACCCTCCCTACGTCTCACCAGTAGGACCTTATTCACCTGTCAGGCGACCGGCCTCCGTCACCCCAATTCCGTCTTTAGGACCGACCTCACCCGGACTCTAGTGAGTCTCCCGGCCTAGTCACCAGAATCCTTGGCCCCAATCAACTAGGCCGGTAATCAGACTTACCCGACTAAGGTAACATTGCTCTGAGGCACATCTCCCGTGGGTGGGGGCGGTGTCGGACTCACCCACGCTTGTGAGTCCCTCGTCCCAGAAGTGGGACGTCTCCTCTTTCTGACTCAAGGGGTCGCCCCTTTCCACTACGGTTCTGAATCCCGACCACACGTGGGAGGGTACCGACTCTCCCCGCCAAGTGTCTCTTCCTAAGGCCCTACCAGCCGGTCACTCCTGGCCACTCAGTCCGCCGACCAACAGCCCTCTTTGTAAGGTAGGTAAGGTAGCCTCGGACGACCAACGAGGTGACCCGCCAGTCTACAACTCTAACAGTCGACCTTCGCTAGGTACAGAAGGCATGGCAGTTTCTCTGTCGGTCTCTCCCAGTCAATCCACACGATAGACGGTCCCCGTTGACCCGTAGGGTGAGACGGAAATCGATCCCTGCAAACCTACGAGTCTCTGTTTGCCTGTCGGACAACGGACCGCCCTCTCAGTCGGACTCGGTCTCCGTCCCAGTGGACCTCGGAGCACAGCGGTCGCCCCGACCTCCCCCCGACCGCACAGTCCTTCGTCTCGACCCACCGACGTCTGTCCCAGTCCGCCAGTAGGACTGGCTGGGCGTCCCCCGGTGAGCACCCGAGACGGTCTGGTAGCCTCAGACCGTCCTTCGAGTCCACCGGCCGCCCGACAACCAGACTCGTTGCGGTGCGAGACCCGCCAGGGAGTAAACCCGTCAGGCTAGCAGTCCTGCGGCTCGGCAGCCCTGACTCCCGACACGCCCACCGCAACGTGCCGGTGTGCCTCAGACGGAGAGACCTCTGGAGATCTACGAGCCACAGGTCTCTGCCGGTTCGGGAGGCCTGTAGGTCGGAGTGGTAGGAGGGACGGTTTGCCGTGCTACCGTCGGAGGGTCGACCGTCGTGACCTTCCTAACCTCGGTCCCGGGCCCCCTGATGGGGTCTGACTCCGGTCGGGACCGAAGGACATGAGGCTCCCGGTCGCTGACCGCGACCTCTGAGACGACCCGCTCCCGCACCTCCGCAAGCTCCGGACGGACGCCGCGCTCCCCGACGCCGGGAAGGACCCGTCTCTCCTCGAGGCCCCGGACCACCGTCGCCGACTCCTGACCTGTCGACGCTTCGGACTGGGACCGCCCCGTCGTCTCCCTCGGCTGCGGTGGGTGCCCCAGAGCCCGTCGGACTGGATGACCGGCCCTGTCAGCCTCCTCCGCCACGGGCACGACGCGGACCCGACCGGCCTTCTGAGTCGGACCTTTCCCTAGTGGGCCCGGGTCGACATGTGGGTCGGCGGACCGCTCCCGGTCGGTAGGGAGTTCCTCGACCACGTAGTCCTCTAGGCCCGGCGGGTCTTCCACCCTCGGCGTCCCCCAGGGAGGGACTCTGAACCGGTAGGAGTGCCCAGTCGGGGGTCTACACCCGCACTCCTTTATAGTGAACCCTCGGGCCGTAAGACCTGGCGCGCACGGGTGTGAAGGCTCCTAGGTCCGCAGGTGTGTCGGGGCTAGAGTGGGAATGGGAGAATCTAGACACCCAAGGGTGAGAGAGGGATTCTGGACCCACGGAGTCCGTAGGTACGGAGAACCTGGATTCATACTGGCGTGTGGAGTCAGTGAATGAGTTGGGGTGGGGGTGCCGGTCCCATCTACAGAAATAGGAGGAAACACGGAGCGAATCAGTGAGTCAGCACAGGTTGAGAAACACTGGGATACCTGACATCGGGTGGTCCGGGGAGAACAGACACCCGTAAGAACAGGTTCGTTCTTATGACCTCACCCAACGGTGAATAAGGAGATCCCCTAGAAGGGTTGGGTCCCTATCTTGGGTCCGGAGGGTGTGACGTCCACCTAAGAAATGGGAGACTCGGTGGTCCCTTTGGGTTCTTGTGACCCCACCCATTGGGTAGGGAAGAGGTTCCCTTGAAGGGGTGGGTTCTTAACTTGGTCCCAGAGGACGTGACGTCCGTCTAAGAAATGGTCGACTCGATGGTCCCTTCGGGAATAGGAGGAAGTCCCCCCGGGTTTACTCAAACTCGTTCGAGCCCCTCAACCACTACCTGTCCCTTCGGACCACACGACGTCAGGTACCCCAGCGGTTCTCAACCTGTGTTGACTCGCTGACTTGACTTTTACAGACGGGACGTCGGGGAACCTACCGGGTAAGATATTGTTGAAAAAATACAGAGATGACGGTGCGATTCACAAAAAAATACCCAATTGGGTGGATTAGGGTTCCTCCCAGGATACTCCAACCCGAAGTACATGGGTGACTCCTCTGTCCCTTTCACTCCGTACCGTCCAACAGGGAACGGAAAATTCATCGGCTCACCCCGAAACTTGGTTCCGGGAGACCGGTCACTGAGTCCCAAGTTGTGGTGGTGGAAAAAGACGGACGGTCGAGGTCCGAGGAGTCGTAAAGGGACAGGGGTCTCGAGTGGAACCTCCGGACCGTCCAATAGGGTGGGTTCCTGGTCCACACGTCGACGGGGGTCACTTCCCGGAGGTCGGGTGCCTCGGGACCTCGGACCGTCGGTACATCACAGTTTCGGGTCCCCATGACGACGTCTGCACACGAAATACTGTCAAAAGGTCGTCAATCTCCACCTCCCCGAGGTCTTTCGGACAAACGAAGAGTAAGTGTGTAGCAACAACAAGTCAGCGAGCCAGCACAGGCTGAGACGCTGGGGTACCTGACGCCGTGCGGTCCGAGAAACAGGAGGCGACAGAGGACCCCAAACGAGTTTGAGGACAGGGAACTCAGTCAAGTGTATATCCGCGACTTACTTGTCATCATACACAGAGCCCCAGAGGGGGGAGTCGAAGGGACTTACAGGGTGCCTCGGACCTGGTTATTTGCGAGACCTCCTGGAGTGGGGGCCTTACACGGGGGGATCGGGGTCCGAGGTGGGTGTCGGGGAGAGGGGTGGGGAGTCGACCACCGGCACCAGTACCTGCAGAAGTGACTGGGTCTGGACGAAAACCTGGACCACCTCCGACGGTGAGCGGCGACCCACGGACAGATGGACGAGGACCTGACAGTTGTCGACGGACGGAAAGACTGCGACCGGGTCGTCGACCCCCAGTTGGGGACCCGGTGGCTCCATCCCCGGTCCACCGACCTCCCACTGTGGGGTTAAGGGACCGTGACGCCACCTTCGTCGCCCCCCGTCTGGGAAGGTCCCCCACGACCCAGTAGTTCCACCTACGACGGACTCTCACAGGGGACTCTAGACTACGGGTCCCGTACCCCCACCCCGTCGACCCCACTCGGAAGGGCACCCCAGGCAGTTTCAATTCTGATAGGTGTCCTCTGGGGACCCCTTTAACCCTGTCTGGGAGGGTACCCGGTGGGTCCATCCTCGTCGGACCTCCCTCCCGTGGCCCACCTCCAGTCGCCCCTCCCCTCCCAGCCGAACTCGTTCCCGTACGGGAGGGTGACGTCTTGGATCTGTAGGCTCAGCACGCCCCTACGTCAAAGGTCTCGGCGACCGCAGCCGTCCACTCGCCGTTGCACGCCCTCTTCAAGCACGACGACCTGCCGCTCGCCCAGTAGAGTCCTAGGATGTCCACGCCGCGGGGGCTGGGGGGTGACGGGCCGGAGGCCAGGGGTAGAGGGGAAGTCGGCCGTCACCCCGTACGGGAAGGGGTCTGAGAGAAAGGAAGAGGTATTTTACCCAGACATGGGTGAGGACGGACCCTCTCCTCCCCAGAACATCGTCTTGTCCGACCGTGACTTGGAGGGCGGCCCGCCGCAACACCGGACCCCTGACCCGAGGGCCACACACCCTCGAGGGTACGGTCCCCCTGGGCCTGACCTCAGGTTCGAGACGAGACCCACCGACAGAGGTGGAGAAACTCGTAGACACGTTTTTAGTCTCCCGAAGGGTCCACCGCGTCCCCATTTCTTGGGCGGTCGGGTACGTCCTCAATATTCTCTGCACCCAAGGTAGGGACCCAGTCCCACCAGGGGACCTCCTCCCGTACCGTTGGGTATCGTCACAAGAGCAGACCTCTTAGGGTACCTGTTTCCTTGGACCGTCCGATGTGAGGTATCACAGTATGTCTCAGCCTGTGCTGACTTCGTTGAATCGTGCGTGCGTTCCTACGTTTTTAGTCTCGACCACATGTTTGCCGGACCAGGAGTCTGGTAGAGGACAGGGAGGACAAGAGAGGGACCCCCGGTTGACTGGGACCTTGGACCGAGGTACTGAAGAATCGAGACCCTGTAACCCGACCGACCATGGAGGGGAATGAGACTTGGAGTCAAAAGGGTAGACGTTTCACACTTTTATCGTCGTAAATGAAGGACCCTTGCCGTACCGCGTCCCGTGCACCTGAGGCTCGGGTTACCGGACCCCAGTTTAAGATCGAGGTTCAATGACCGACACACTGAAACACGTTGACTGAAGGGGAGACACGGGTTCAAAGAGGGAGATCTGTTACCCTACCAGACCAACCGCGTAGATCTCGTTTCAAAGAGTTCTGTCCATGACGAGTACAAACCCCGACCTACTAAGGCATAACCCCCCCTCGAAAGAACCCGACCTACCGGGGGATGGGTCCTCTATACCCGTCGTAGGCCGAAGGGGTCAATACTGTTGGGTTTGGTAGAGGTCTGTAACGGTCCACGGGGGGAAGCCCCCGTCTTCACGTGCCAACTAATGGAAACGGGATCGGACCACTGAAAGTTGAAACTCGTCCGGGTCTCAATGGACCCACTGAACAATTTATTTAGGGTCTAAAGACCCGGGGTGGGGATAAGTCGGTCGGAGCCAACCCCGGGTTCTTAACTGTAAAGATCGTTCAAGGACCAATTACGACTACAACGACCAGGTCCCTGGTGTGAAACTCTTGGCGATCGTAATTCTGACCCTGCAACCAAAAAAAAAAAAAAACCGACGCAGAACGTCGAACGACCTAGAGTCGAGGGGTTGGTCCCCTAACTTGGGCCCCCTGGAGTCGTCACTTTCACGCCTCAGGATTGGTGTCCTGTCGGTCCCTTAAGGGCTCTGACCCTCCAAAACCCTCTCTTAGAAACAAGAGTCGAAGTGAACCCCTAAGGCATTCTATTAGTACGGACCGTGCCTCGTATTCTACACGACGTGGTTGCAGTCGACAGTAAATAATAATAAACTAAAAAACACACACACCAACAAAAAAAAAATTGGTATAAAGTAGCTGAGATTCCACGGTGGTTTCCTTTCTTTGTAGGACTAGGTTTAGACTTTTCTATTGTGCAGAATTTTGGTTACTTTGTGTCATCAGGTCAGGTTGGGTAGCCTGTACCGAGGGGGTAGTGATTTAACCTCCCGGACCCCGACGAAGGTCTCGTAGCCCGAGGAGGCCACCCGTCGGGATCTTACCTACTCCGGTCCCGGTGCTCTCCAACAGGTCCCGGAGACCGGTAAATTACCCCCTTCCCCTACCTCCACCCCCCGTCCCCCTCGTTACGTCGGCCCTCTGGTCGGGGTCCGGGACGGGAGGTCCAGCCAGTGCCGTGCACAGCCTCGTCGTCGTCGTGTGGGTCGCGGTCCGACCGTCGCCGGGGGCGGTTGGACGGTGCGCACCCCAGTCCCCGGGGCAATGTGTACACCGGTAACGTCGTCAACCACCACTCCGACATCCACTGCGGGTACATCAACTACCCGAGGAGCACCGGCGTGCTCCACCGCACGTGCGTCGGAAATAACTACTACCCCGGCTACGGTCCCCGGTGGGGCACCGGGCACTTCGTCAGGAGCAGCAGCGGTGTCGCGTACGACCACGGGCCTGTCGAGCACCTCAGCCAGTCGAGTGTCTTCTGTGTCAGGAACTGCGGGCAGCACGGCCCCCGGTCTTGGTAGTGGTCTTCGTCGTCGGTCGGCTCCTGGTACCACCGGACCGCCGCCACTGTCACGGGGTCGGTCCGGCACCCGAAGGGCCCGGAGGGCCTTGACGACTTGGTGTGCGGAGCGCGGGAGCCCCGAAGACTAGAGGGTCCGGGTCGTGGGCCGCACCGGAGTCAAGGACTGCGAGGCGCAGGAAGAGGGTTCGAGGCAACACTGGTGACGATAGCTTAGGAGCCCAGAGTCTTTGGGGGGACCCCTGCCTCTACTCGGTCGCCGACGACGGGCTGTCCTCAGAGACACCTCGCCTTACCCCCACTGGAGTGTCTACGTGGGGGAGGGGTCCCAAGGGTGACCGGCGAGGCCCCGACTCCAGTATCCACCCCTTCCCCACAGTGTTAGGCTCGCCCGTCCGACCGGGTGGCTGGACGGCCCCTCACTCCTACGACTGTGGGGTACTCCATTCCTACGAACCCGGCCGCAAACAGTGGGGCCGGAGCTTCACCGGCAGAGACGGCCCACGACGATACCATGGGCGGCTCCGCGTTCTACTGCACCTAGTCCCGCTCGGACCAAAACGTTACCCGTTTGGCTTCGAATCCCTCCCTTGCACTGTGTAGGTTTAAGGGGACTCGGTCCTCCTCTCGGGTCCAAGTAAATTAAGGTTTCTCTCGTAAATGACTCGTGGACGACACATGGTCGTGCACACGAACTAAGAGATTTAGTGTTGGTCACACTAGTGTCCCTATCATTCCCGTGTCGAATGGTAACCGAAATTAAAAAAAAATTGAGAAGATTTCATAAATAAATGAATAAAATTAACTTCATATCAAACCCCCCTAAAAAAAAAAAAAAAAACCGGTACGGCACGTCACACACCCTAGATCAAGGGACTGGTGAATAACTTGGGTGCAGGACACGTAACGTTCACACCTCGAAGAAAAAGAAAAATTAAAGTAATAATCCGACTCGACCCAGAATCAACGTACGTCCCAGAAAATCAATACCGTACACCCTAGATCAAGGGGTTGGTCCCTAGCTTGGGTCCAGGGGACGTAACCCTCACGTCTCAGAATCGGTGATCTGGTGACCCTTCAGAGCTGAGGGTCTGAAAATTACGACTCATGGATGACCCGTCCCCCGGACTGGGTATAAAAGACTGAGATTAGAAGGACACAAAATCAAGGCACACTGTTTACTCGTTTGTCTCCGTCCCTCGTCCGTGTGGGTCTCGGACCACGTGTCGTTCGTCAATTATTCACCGTCAGTCTTATCCTTCGTTGACTCAGAAGTTTCTCAGGGTCTCCCACAGTCTTAGGGTAGAGAAAGTTCTCCACCTTTGACACCCTTGCCCCGTCTCGGGTCCAAAGTTGAGCAGACTAAGGTCCACTAGTAAATTCATACAATCGAATACGGAAGGGTAGTCGGGAGATCCCATCTATGGACCAACGGGGGTAAGATGTCTCCCCGTACAACTCCAGTCTCCCTAACGTCCTGAACAACTCCAGTGTGTCGGAAAGGTACTCTGGTCCGATCCCCACCCGTTACGCCCGGTCCGGTCTGAAGACTCCGACGAACCTCTAGGACTGGGAGGGGAGGTGGGAGACACGGGGGGTCGAAGTGTACCTCACTGAGAGCGGACGTGGCACCGGACCACTGGGACGACTGACCACTTTAGCGGCTACGGAAGTCGGCTCTCAAAGCCTGCGACATACGTCGGAGGACCGGCGAGGGTGGGCGCGGGTGGGGCCCAGGGAAACAATCTCGGGACCCCCCCGACTTCGACCGGGTGTCGGGTTTGGCGCACCGGGTGGCGACGAGGCACCGGGGGGACAGCGGCGGTCGTGGCGGACTACCCAGTGACTGGGTTGCGGACCGGCGGACGGCTCAGAAGCTCCCCCTGTCCGTCCTCTGGGGCCGACGCGGTCCGGGGCGAGACTCACTGTAGGACTCCTCGCATGTCGTGCGGGCCCAGGGGTCGCCGGGGGGTCGGGCCGGGTCGGCGAGGGAGACCCTGGACTCAGCGGACAGCCCGAGATCACTACCTCTGTTGCTACTCCACTCTGACCCCATCGCCCGGACCTTCTCCTACCTCCGGACACTCCCGGGGACGGTCCACAGACCAGGACCCCGCCCCCTTCGTTTTGACGAAGGGACGTAAGGACTACCGTCCCAGGTGAAGGCCATAGGGATGACACACGACCCGTCCCCTCGTGACCGCTGTGTCCCGTCTCTGGGACTCTCGGAGGAAAAGTCTGGGAGCCGCAAGAGTGACCCCTGTACCCGACTCGATGACAGGGGTAGGAGTCAAACGAACCCTCCTCCTCAGTCACGCCAGTTTACTTTATCTAATTAGTGGTACCAATGTTACTTCGGGGGTCTACCTTAAATAAAACTAAAGGACTGGAGGAGGAGGGTACCATCACTCCACTATGAGGACAATTACGAGTCCATATACCTACCTTTTCGACTCCGTGTCTCCCCAACTCAAAGTGAACGGGTTCCAGTTTCGTTGCTAGAAAAAAGCCCGTGGAACGGTGCGAGGTCCGGGGTACGGTTCACGAAGGAGTCTCAACTAATTTACATTGGAGACGGTGTTACGTCCTCTGGGTGCAAGGTAGGGACCCAACCCTTCTAGGGGACCTCTTCCTGTACCGTTGGGTGAGGTCATAAGAACGGACCTCTTAAGGTACCTGTCTCCTCGGACCGTCCGACGTCAGGCACCTCAGCGTTTCTCAACCTGTGCTCACTCGCTGATTGTGAAAGTGGAACTTGACGGTGTCGGTAACTCCACCTACACTAATGTCGAGAGGTAAGTGGGTAAAGTGTCCACCCCTTGGGTTCCGTGGTCCCTCCTTGACCTAGAGTCGGGACCAACGAAGGGTACACCTTGTAAATTTACGAGACGAGTGACCGAAGGACCCAAGCTCACACGACACGTACAACCCCTCCCCCGAGCCCCTCCAGTCCCCCCCAGAGGGGAGGGAAAAGGGTCGACGAATCTGTGAACCGTCTTGGACGGGGGCAAGAGACACAGGGACCTACGTCCGTCTGGACGCCAGTCAAGGCGACTCGACACGGGGGAGACTCGGAGTCAAAGGGGTAGACGAATTCACCCTCGAACTCCGGTGAGGTCTCTCTTTACTTACAGGGGCCTTAGTGGAGGGAGCCAGGGCTAGCTCTCCTCTTCTCCCTACCCGTTCCTGTTCCAGGAACGGAGAAGACCCAGGACTCGGCGGGAGTGGACCGTAGTGGAGGGAACCGTTTGTAAGCGGCGGGGGTGCGTCGACCGACGACGAAGGACAAGGAGAGGGGTGACGTTTCGACGTGTACCCCTGTGTTGAGGCGTGGAGGAGACATCCAGACCCCCAGGGGTCGGAGGGGTAAGTGAAGGAAGGACCAAGACCTCTGTACTTCCGGAAGAGTGGAGGGGGGTGGGGAGGTGTGAGTAGAGGGACGTCGGGTGGAGGAGAAAGGAGGGGAGGGAGGAGGGATTCGTGGGAGAGGTAGGAGGGGGTGCGGGGGGGGGGGTCGGGACGAGAGAAAGAGGGGTCCGAGACCCTGGGGGTTCTTGGTGGAGAGTGGAGGGACTGAAAGGGAGGTGTCGAGTTCTTCAGGACCCCGAGGTTCCTGTGTGGTCGGTTCCGGGACTACTCCGTTGCCCCACGACCTCCCCGGGGACCGCCCCTCCGCCTACGGGCGGGCGACCGGACCAGGGTCGGGACCCCGCCGGGGGACGGGGAGTGGGGACCGGCGGCGGAGGCGATAGACAGGGGCTGGGCCTCCTCCAAACGACTTCTACGACGGAGGTTTGACAACCTTGGGTCTCCGTAGGCCGTCGGTCTGTCCCGGTGGGTCGGTCCTGAGTCCCCCGCCGGGACTGGCCTCGGTTTCGGTTTACCGAGATCGGGACTGGGTCCGACCAGTCTGTCGCCAGTGAATCTCGGGGGGCGGAGGGACAAAATGGACCCTGTTTCGAACACCGGAACCACAGACCCACTACGGTTCCTAAAAGGGGGGGTAAACAAGATCTTACGCCCGTTCGGGTCACGGGTGAGACCTGGAGTCACAGTGTCGGATCTTTTGCCCGTCCAATCCGCTCCAGGACTGTCGTGTCTACAAGGGCGGCCCAGTCTTGAAGAGACTCCTCTACGGACCGGCTCACCAGGGGCTCGACCTTAACACGCCCCTACTTCTACCCCAAGAGCCCAGACTCTCCTCCGAAGGACTTGGGCGGACGCGAGTCCTCGACACCCCATTTGCCTCGGACCGGCGCCTCTCCTCTCTTCCAGGCCTCCCCCCACCGGCTCGGCTTGGGGCTCCGGGACCCCTTGTCCAGGCCCGATCTCTCCCCTTCGGTCGTCCCGGGCTCAGACAAAGCGCCCCCATTCACCGACTAACAATCCCGACGGGAAATGGAGACGAGTCTTATTTCGACGAAATACGGTCTTTGCACGCAAAGGCGTCGGAGTGCTCTCTGGGGCCTCAGGTCTGGACCGAGGAAGGAGGGAGTCTGGGCCCTCAGGACCGGGGGCAGTCGGAGGGAGGGGTCCTAGGGCTCAGCCCCAGCGTCGTGGGGCCGGCCCCCCCAACCCCCCTCAGCCCACGGGGCGCGACCGGAGGGACGGAGGTAGAAGCGGAGACCCTCTCCGAAGACCCAGTGGCCCGGGTGTCCGCACGCTCACCCGATCTCCTGGAGCGGGAGGGGATCCGGAACCCCCGGGGTCGGAGGCCGCCGTGTAGGGGAGGCGCCGCGTAGCCCATCGGGCGCGTCCTCTGTCTGCGAAAATAAGAGTCCCAGTGCCCACCCCACGAAGCCCCCGGACTAGACCCAACCCCGAGCCCAGCCCTGGCCCCAGCCTCAGGCCTGACCGCAGGAGCCCCAGGTGCAGGGTGCCCTTCCAGCCGTCGGGAGCGTAGACGAGCGCCATCTGCGCCAGCTTCCGAAGCGAGACGCGGTCGCACTTCACCGAGAAGGTCAGGGGCGTCTGGGGACCTCCCTCGCCTCGCTTCCGCCTCGACTCCGCGTCGGCCTCGCGGGGGGCGGGCGTTCTCCGGTCGTGGGAGAGAGGGTGGAGGGCCGGAAACGCCTCGCGACAGGAAGGGGAGGGGCGTGGGTATAGAGGTAAAACGACTGCCGACTGTGAGATAGCGACCGGTGGTCAGCGGGCCGGTCTGGGGGCCCGTGGTAAGAACGGGGACGGGCCGTCCGAGAGAGACGGGACGAGTGGGGAGGTCGTCTGGAGAGGGGAAGGGGGTGGTTCGAGAATTTAGAGATGGGTCTCGTAGGCTGAGGGGCAGATCGTAGGAAGGGGCCGAAACATAGTGGAGGAGAAGGTTATAGGAAGTGGAGGGACCGATCTTGTTCCTAAGGACCGAGGTCGCGAGGATACAGCGGCAGGCGACGGAGGTCGCGACGACCTGTGACCCTCGGGCACGAAAGTCCCTAGCGCGACTTCCGCACGGAGAGTGTCGGTGTCTCGTCCACTCCCCACACTGACGATCGAGGTACACGGGGCTCCGTTTGTGAACCGGGGGAGTTCAACGAAAAAAAAATTTTTAAATAGAATCGTTTAATAATAATCAATAAAAATGAAAACCCAAACAAACAAAACAAACCGGAATGGTGTGTCTTACACTCTAGAATCAAGAGTCCGGTCCCTAGCTTGGACCTGAGGGAATTGGCGACCTGGTCACCCCTTTAGGGTGGAGTTCAAAGAGTAGAGTACCCTACAAGTCCCCGTGGTCGGTAATGGACCTTAGGACCCCGGTTTCAGTAAACCCAGCGTCACAAAACTTAAAAGCGTTTACGTATATGGTGTACAATGTACTGTGGGGATCACTCCAAAGCCTCCCCCCCGGCGAGGGACACTACCCGACTGATCACCGCTGGGGAGTTCTACAGATACTGGACTGGGAAGTTTGGATACATGGACACTGGGCTGTACCGTTTTCCCTAAAGCGTCCACACTAATTCCATTTCTACAATTACAAGTTACCGTTTGTAAGAATATTCTCCCCGAAGGGTCCACCGAGATCGTCATTTCTTGGGTGAACGGTTACGTCCTCCACATTCTCTGCGCCCAAGTCAGGGACCCAGCCCCTCTGGGGGACCAGGTCGTAACAACGGACCTCTGAGGGTACCTGTCTCCTCGGATCGCCCGACGTCAGGTGCCTTAGAGTCTGAATAAATTGTCATCGTTGAATCGTGGGTGAGTGAGTAGTAATATTCTCCCGCGCCCCGCCAGTCTCAGTCTCTCGTCTTCTACGAAACTTCTACCTCCTTCCCTGGTGATCGGCCCTTTTTGTCCGTCCAGACTTTCGACACTTCCGTCCCTTAAGCAAGGGGGGTCTCGGAGGTATCTTTTGTGCCAGGACTGTGGAATTAAAATCGAGTCACTCCGACTGAAACCTGAAGACTGTAGGTTTTGCTATTCCGTCACTTACACACACACACAAAAAAGAAAATAATAATTATAATAAAACCGACGTGACGTGATAAACCTTCTGGAATCGAGGGGGTGGGAACCTGGTGCCGTGACCCTTCACGACTCAGGACTAGCGACCTGGTGGTCCTTAAAGGGACTTGTACACAAAATTCGGTGATACGCACACCATAAACCAAGGTGTCCTTATCCTTTAATTATGTGAGGGTGGGAGTCGGGCAGTAGGTTGTGAACTGATAAAGACCCCACTTTCAATTGGGATTCTTCCCAAGTGCTTCTTCTGGGGTTTGTCGGAGGATCGCAAGTCTCGACGATACCGTTACGGGAGGTCGCAAATCGTAGTCAACACACGGTTTGAGGCACGATTGTCCGGGTCTCTCCAATTCGCTGAGAGGATTCTGTGTGTCGGTCCGCCATCGGATTACCCCGAACCTCGGGGTCTCAGGGGAGTGGAAAGGCCTCCTTCCGTGGCACCGCGACCAGGTCGTCCGACACCCCGTCGTCTCTCTTCAACCTGTACCACAACCGGAAGTACCGAAACTTCCTGCTCACACGGTGCTGCCTGAGGTCACGGAGGAGCGGGTCGCCGGCCGGGTCCTTGACCGTCTACGCGACGTGCCTCGACACCTCTAGGACCCCCGTCCCCCCTCCGCAGTCGCCTTCCTCCCCTGGGTCCGGTCCTTCCCCGTGGTCTGGGTCTTAGACCTACGGACTCAGGGGTGGGGGCCTTAGACCCCGCCCTTAACCCTAAGACGGAGAAACGAAGTCAAAGGGGCGGAGGTCCACCTCCCCAACCCGGCACCGAAGACCCCAAAGGACGCCACACCCGAAAACCTCCCAAAACATCCCCGTTCCCTTTCTACCCCGACCCAACCTCCAGTGTCGTCTTCCTCCCCAGTCAGGTCGTAGAGTACGTCTCACTTGAGGAAGTCTAAGTCTTAACCAGACACGGGTTGGGACGGGGCGAGGTCCAGGGTCTTCTCGGGGTGGTAAGTGGGTCCCGGTTTGAGGACCGGACCGGAGTCGAGGGGAAGGAGGGATGGGTGAGGGGGAGAACGGGGACAGTCAGTAGTCGGGGACTCGGAGGACGAAGTCGAGAGACGGCGGAGGGGAGGAGACACGGGGATGTCGGGGATCGGGACCGGGCCGGAGTAAGAGAGGGACACTTGGGAGTGGGGTCGGAGGCGGGACCGGAAGAGGACCGGAGGTCAAGGGGTGTGAGTCTCGACTGGGACAAGGAGGGGATGAAGGTCGGGAGGACACCGAAGGGTCACGGGGTTAGGGGTCCGGACCGAAAATATATATATATAAATAAATACATAAATAAATTGACATGGTCCAGAATCAACCCTGTATACTCTAGATCAAGGGACTGGTCCCTAGCTTGAGTCCGGGGGATGTAACCCTCGTACCTCAGAATCGGTGACCTGGTGGTCCCTTCAGGGGGGAGAGGGGGTTAAGGGTGGTCCAGACCGAAAATTCCAGTCCGCACCGACCCAGAAAGTAGAGGAAGGGACGTGCCAGGAGGGACACCCTAAACCGTGTCCCGACAGTGTCACGGGACGTGGTGGGAAGAGACGGACCGTTTGAATGGGGAGGTCTACGGTGGGTTTGTAGTGGAGGGAGTACTGACTACCAAGTTTAGCGACACCTAATTCGTGGATGACACATGGGTAGAGATCAGGTCCTGAGAGTCCATATAAACACGGTTAGGAGGGTTACCGAACCGTCTCTTCACAGTAATGGGTGTAATCATTTGCCTCCGAGTCTCTCCCTTTCTGTGAACAGATCCCAGTGTGTCGGTTGTTCCTCGAGTCTAAACTCAGGGGTTTCAAGTGCTGTGAGGACAGATAGAGGGACGGAAGGGACTGTACGTCGCGGACCGTATCCACGAACACCAGTCAAGGTGGCTGGGGTACCGGGACTAAAAGGTCCAATAAGAACCAAAGTATTCGTAAATAGGAGAACTTGACGACTACACAGGGTCTTTAAGATTGTACAACCGGCAAGGAGTGTGGGTCCCCGTCGGGTCTTCGAGACAGTCCGACACACCGGGTCAAAAACTAAGTCTCCTATTTCGACCCACCTTTTCTATCCTCTTTCCTACTGTGGCTTCAGAAAAGACCTAGAAAGGTAGTTTTCTCTAAATGGTCTCACCTTTTATTTTATTTGGGTACCCTAAGTGTCACTTCTCGACACACGGAGCCCGTTCAAGAGTCGAGAGAACTCCGATATGATGGAGTCAAACGAGGAGATATTTTACCCCCGTTATTATTATAACCCCAGTCAGTAAATTTATATGGTAAAAGACCTGAAAGGACCACCGTGTCACCAATTCTCATGCGGACGATTGCGTCTCCTGCGCCTAAGCTAGGGACTAGACCCTTCTAAGGTGCACGGAACCTCGATGATTCGGGTACGCAGTGTTGATGTCTCAGGCGCACGACGTGGGTGACTTCGGGCGCAAGGACCTCGAGACGTTGTTCTCTTCGACACGAGACGTTACTTCGTCCCAGGGATGAACGGTGGTCATCACTCTCCAGTGTGTGTCGTCGTTCCCAGGTCTCGTTGGCTTTATTTTTTATTTTATTTTATTACGTAGTGGACTACGTAAAGGTGAAAAAACGTTAAATTTTCCGACTTTGGAGACGTTAATACCAATAATAATCGGTCTATGGGGGAACGAGTCTTGGATTAGTGAGAATGGAACGTGTGATATAATTGTGAAACGACAGGGAACAGTCTACCAATGCTCTGCGGTTACGGTCCCTGACCCCAAGAGTGTCGTTGGGAACTCGGTCGTAAAAGGTGGGTAAAAATTCCTACTCTGGCGACTCCAAGACTCCCTAAAATTTCTCCGAAAGTTGCCGAAAAGTTTGTGACTTTAGGTCTGAGAAAGACGATGTCACAGTTGTCTTTGGTCCCGTGTTTCGTATGTACTTCGTGTATGTACCCTACTCACACAGACCCCGGTTCCCACTTGCTTGTGACCTTTGGAGAATCCAAGGATCGGAGAGTCTTATCCCGAAACGATTCTTGTATCTTGTCCCCTGAAGGGACCGCCAGGTCACCAATTCTGATACGAAGGTTACGTCCCCCAAACACAAGCTAGAGACTAATCCCTTGATTCTCGGGTGTAAGGAACTCCACGGTGTTTTTTTTAAAAAAAAATTAAATTTTTCCTTGTGCCTTGCAACCTGTGGAAGTGACATCTAGACCAGGTTGATCTTCGGGTCGTAGGAGGAACGTCAGTCCGTTTCGACGTCAGTAAGAAGTACCGGGGAAGAAGGTCCGTCGGAAGGGACTGACGGGGTCGGTCTTCCGGAAAGAGAGGGTCCACGGACGGGGTTCCTGCAAGGCGTCCCAGGTCGGTCCGAGAGATAGACGGAGGTTTCTGGTAAAAGAAGGTGACGAAGGGAGACGGAAAGTCCAGTGTTGGTAGTCCTTCGTAGTAGTGAAGAACTCCCAGTCCCAAGACATCGTAGAGTGAATTGGATATCGGAGGGAACGAATCTCGTGTGGACACCAAGGGTGGATGAGTCTTTTTTCGGGTTCAGGAGTGAGACCCGGGGTAGGAGAGAGACGGGATAGAGTGGGGTGGGGGAGAGTCGAGACCGGAGAACCGAGGGAAACCTTGTGAAGTTCGTGTGAGAGTGGAGTCCCGGAAACGTGGTCGATAAGGGAAACGGACTCTGTGTAAAAGGGGTCCCTCGAGGTACCGAGAGGGGACTGGAGGGAAGACTTTTAGTGGGGGTACACGTAATCCCTACGAGACGAGGGACGAACGGAAAAGAGGAATCAAGACACCCTTCGTCTCCACCACTCACCCTCCTCCCTCCCCCCTCGCCCCGCCTCGGCCCCCTTCCCTAGTGGACTACGTAAAGGAGTATTCACTATTTGTCCTTCAAGAGAAACGGGAAGTAGGCTTAGGTCGGGAATTACACCAGCTTGGTCCTCGGCTTGACGTGACGCTCGTCTCTCTGTCCTCCCACTTCCTGCGCCTCGACCCGGTCGGAGGGACCCCGAACCTCCTCGGGTTGGTTCCGGGGTACCGGGTCCGAACCGGGGAGTCTCGACTTCCGGAGGGAGGTTCGGGGGTGGTGGGGTGGTGGGGTAGAGACGGAGCGACAGAGAGGGGTGAAGGAAGAACCGGGAGACAGGGAGGAGGGTAGACCCGGAGGACCCCGAGTGGTCGGGGGGTTGGAGTGCACGGGGTCAGGAGTGGAAGCGGAAACTCCTTCAAGAGGTCCTTGACCAGCCCCCACGGTCCTAGGAAGTTGACGGACCGCTAGAACCTCATCACTATCTCGCTCTGACGGTGCAGGGCCCCCAAGGCCGGGTACATCTAGTGGACACACCCCCGGCCCCCTTCTCCCCTCTCCCACAGTCGGGGACTCCAAAGGACGGGAGGTCGGGAGAGAGAAGACTAGAGACGTCGTCCTGCCTGAGTCCCATCTGAAGACCTCCCTGAAGGGTCATATTAGCCCCAAGTCTAGTCAATCGGAGCCAGGTGTCGTCCCCTCCCGTGGGAGGTCGGTGTGAGACCCTTTTCTCTCCCTGACAAAACTATGGTCCACCTCTCCGTCAAACCGAAGTTCTTTATTTCTCACTCCCTCTGTCCGTACGTCCCGTCCACTACTTCTAGTACCACTCCCCGTTACTGGTTGTCTCTTTCCGTCGGTGGAGACGAAGGATAAGGGTGCCGACTCCGGGGTCGGAGGAGGGGTCGGAGGATCGGAGGCGTGTCGGGGTCTCCGAGAAAGATGTGGGTGTGGACGACACGGGAGGAATCGGGAGACGGGGTTCCGCCTCAGGGTCGGGGACCCGGACCGTAAGTTCCGGGACTACTGGGTCAAGGTTAGACAAACTACAAGACGATGCTCGGAATGAGGTCGGGGTAGTCTATACAGGAGAGAATTCTGGTTCCAATCGGTACGTCCACCAGTCAGTGTGGATGCACCGGTTGGAGGCTGTTTTCGGGACCTACGGCTCCGAGCCCACTCGAAGGGACCACCCACTGTGAGGTACGCACAACCGTGTACAGAAAGGGTCTCCTGACTGGTGGCAGGTATGTCGAGGTGGCCCTGTCTGGGGTATTTTCGACCACGGACCCGAGGACACCTACACGAGGGTCCGTGGAGAAGGGAAGTGGTTGAAATTAAAGGTAGGAAAGAGACACGATTCAGCGAAACCAGTACAGGCTGAAAAACGTTGGGATACCTGATATCGGACGGTCCGAAGAGACAGACACCCCTAAGAGGTCCGTTCTTATGACCCCACCCAACGGCACGGGAGGAGGTCCCCTAGGAGGGCTGGGTCCCTGACTTGGACTCAGAGGACACCGAGGACGGGACGTCCGTCTCGGAAATGGCGACTCGGTGACCCCTTCGGATGGGAAAGTGCCATTATTCGACATTGGCACTAGCATTGTCGAAACGACTCGAGACTCAGGAATGTCACTTAGTGACTCGGACGTTCACCCGAACCCCTGGGGACCTAACATTAAGGGCGGTGAAGAGACAGGTGTGAGTGAGGGAAGGAACCGCTAGGGCGGTCAGAGGACCGAACTTAAGGAGAGAGGCAGAGATAAAGAAATAGAGACAGACAGAGACAGACAAAGGTAGAGACAAAGAGAGACAGAGATAAATACATGTGTGTGTAGAGTTGTCCAACGTTTATACGGGTCGTGTGTAGTAAGGACAGTTCGGGTCTAAGCAGAGAGAGTGACAGGTAGCCGTAGGAGGTGAACCCAGTGTCGTCTCGGGGGGTGGAAGGGGGGCTTGGAGAGGAGGGGAAGAGTCAGGTACCGTCGGGGTCGGAGGGTCGAGGAATGACCTACACGGTTTGGGGGACGACAGTGGGGACTGACTACGAGGAGAGTGTGTAGGTTGGACGGTCGTTTAGAAGGACCAAGGTCGAAGTCTTACGTGAGGTTCGGGTCGGGGAAAGGAAGTGGAGGTGCCGTGACAGGACAAACAGAGGTGCCGGTGGAACGCGGGTACTACCGGACAACGGAGGAGGGGCCGTGAGACGAAGACGGGAGCGGGACTCGCAGACAAGGGACGGAACGTCGGTCTCCCGCGGGCCCTTTTGGATTCAACCAGGGGCAAAGAGGAGACGTGTCTCGGGAGGGGACCGAGGACAGGGGGAGTCTCTGTTCGTTTGAGGGGTGGTTTCGGGCATACCGGGAAAGTGTAACACCGGGGACAATTTAGGGACTGGAGTAGAGATGAGGCGAGGGGGAACGAGTGAATCTAAGTTGGTGTGTCAGGAGGAGTAATCTGGAGTCCGGACGGTGTGGGTGGGGTCCCGGAAACGAGTCCGGTGACGGACCTTGTAAGAAGGTGGTAGGGGTTGTGGGGGCACCGAGGAGGGGAGTGTAGAGTTCAGAAATGAGTTTACCGTAACAGGACGACTCTGGAGGAAACTGGGGAGGGGATAAATCTTAACGTTGGGAATGGAGATTGAGGTTGGGGGCGGAAGAGGAGGAAGAGTTACACTTATATAGTAGAACCGACATAATTGATAAAAGGAATAAAAATCTTTCTACGAATACATTTAAATAAACCCTAGGTCCTAGAATCAGGGGGTTGTTCTCTAGTTTGGGTACCGAGGACGTTGCCTTCGTACCTTAGGATTGGTGACCTGGCGGCCCCTTCGGGGTCGTAAAAGGAATAGATAAGATAGACAAGAACCGAACGGGGGAAATCTCGCACCCGAGTGTTCCGTCCACAAGGACCCGTACACAAACGACGACAAGATCTAGTCCTGGTCCGTGTATCACCGACGAAGTATACGACTCAAGTAGTCTCTCAATACGAGGTGGGGAGGAGCTGGGGGGCTATGTGTGTGGGGAGGGAGGAGGACATGGAACCGGAACCTCAACTTCTTCCGGAACCGCTTCTCGACCTACCCCTCCACCCTTGAGTACTCCGCCCCCGACCCGACCAATCCCTCCGACTTCCGCGGGTACTACCGAAGTGTGGTCCCGCTGGCGAAGGTCTACCCGTGGCTCACCTAGGTCCTCCCCAGGGGCAGGAAGTCCTAATTCGAGTCCTAGAGTTAGTAGGTCAACCAGGGACAACCCTTTTTGACCCGCTCAATTAGCCTCCATCCCGAAGGGGCCACCGAGTGTACCATCTCTTAGGTGGACGTGACCTCCTCTGGGTACAAACGAGGGACCCAGTTCTTCTAGGGGACCTCCTCCTTTGCCGTTGGGTGAGGTCATAAGAACGGACCTCTTAAGGTACCTTTCTCCTCGGACCGCCCGATGTCAGGTACCCCAGCGTTTCGCAACTGAGCCGACTCGGTGATTGTGCAAGTGAGGGGGGGCAGACGACCGACCTACGTCTCTACGGTCACCTTTGACCCCGAGGGCCCCTACCGTCTCGGTATTTCGTCTTCTTCGCTCCTACGACCTTCGACGTACCTATGGGGGGGGGGAAGTGAGGTAGGTAGGGCGTGACCGACACGTCCTCCGTTTATGGGGGTGGGGGTGGAGGTGGGGGTCCCATGTATCTTAAGTGAGGGATACCTGGGTTTGAGGTCCTGTCAATTCCCTCCTCCGACCCAGGAAGGTCTGGTGTATCAAAAGAAAGAACTTTAGTCCTCTGGACGGGTCGGTGTGAACGCGTCTTTCCTAGGAACCTCAAGTTTCCGCTTACTACAGTTCTCTACAAGATAGGTCTGGGGAAGGCCATTTTAAGTAGAACCCATTCTCTACGCACACGTGTGGACCCTCCTAGGACTCTATATGGTCTATGCCTGACACTTGGTCCGTTTAGTTTTACTAGCCGGTTTCCTTTGGGCCTTCTTTACGGGTATTGTCATTAAGTTTGACGTTCTTCCACGCTGAGTCTCTGAGAGGGGTTCAGCCGGGCGTGTGGAAAAGGAGAATTATTTACTGAACTGAACGTAGCACTGAGAGGAAAACCATCTTTAAGAAAAGACGTTTCGGTCTCCCGGTCCCGGGAACAGTGGCGGGTGACAGATCACCGACCCTAGACCGCGAGAATGGCGGAGCTCGGTCGGTGAGAGACCGACCCTTGGGTTCGGGCCGAGATTCGGTAACGTCCGGCTCCGGTGGACTCTAGTCAATCTCAAATGTCCTTACTCTTTATCTAAAAAAAAAAAAACGGAGTGGCGTACCGAACACCCTAGAAACAATGGACTGGTCCCTAACTCTGGTCCGGGGCCCGTTACCTTCGTACCTTAGGAGTGGTGACCCGACAGTCCCTTAAGGGCTCTTTATTCAAAGATGACCCAGTCGAATTACTCTAAGACTTCGTGAGGTAATTATGTGTCTCCTTCGACCTTGACTTAAGTCCACCGACCTGAATTTTAGAGTCGTGAAAAGTGGCGGGGAAGAACCCTTATTCGGGAACTAAAGAAACCACCACCAAATCAGTGAATCAGCACAACCAGAGAACGTTCGGGTACCTGACATCGATTCGTATGACATCCATTCTTTGACATCCATTCTTATGACCTCACCCAACGGTAAAGGAAGAGGTCCCCTAGAAGGACTAGGTCCCTAGCTTGAGCCCAGAGGGAGGACGTAACGTCCGCCCAAGAATTGGTTGACTCGGTGTCACGGTGTTTGTAGTGCAACATCCTTGCCCTAGAGTAAGTGCTGGACCAAGTGTTCAGACCCAAGGTCCTCTGACGGCCGTCCAGTCTACTCTTTATTGTTATTATACTTGTCAGCGACCCAGAATCGCAATGTAGCAGGACCTAAGATTGTTGATGGAACACAGTCAAGGGTTACATAACAGAGAGTCGAGGTTTGGGCAAGGCCCAAGGGACAAGAACTGTGACCTCGACCTCTCCTACTAGTCTAGAGGAACCTTTGGACCGCGTTACACTGCGAACCAGTCATCTCCCGCGACCTCCTTGGGACGTCTTCCTACACCAAAGAGAAGGACCAAGACGAAGAGGGTCTTCCGAAAAAAAAAAAAAAAAAATATAAATAAATAAGTAAAAATCAACTAGGCCCAGAAAGAACACCACACTCCCGAAGAGTGACTCTACCGAAGAGAACAACGTCTCGTCCCAGAGATCCGTGTACCAGAAGTCATCAACACCGGGTGCCCGAATCAACGAGGGACCGGACACACTAGAGGGACCCGGTCCCTAGCTTGGGCGCAGGGGACGTGACCGTCTGCCTAAGGATTGGTGACATGATGGTCCCTTCAGGGGGTCTACCGAGAACACCTCCTGTCTCCGGTCGTCGCGTCACGCGTCTTTCTGCGTCGTCACACATATGTCAAAGATAACACATACTTACGCTTTCTACCCTTTGGTCCTTTACACTTAGTTATTCCTCGAGCAATTTGTTCAATTTGTTCCTAAGAACATGTAGGTTACAATACTTTATGATACCTTGACATTTTTGGTTGTCTTGGGGTCCTTCGAGAAACAAATGTCAAGATTCTACGCTACTATAGTTTTATGTTCCTTTTTTTTTTCTTCGTCTTACTACACATAGTAAATAATTGAAGACACCCTTTTTTCATTCGTTTTGTACATGCAAAAACGAACATGTATTTTAAGACTTTTCTATGTGTCCCTGACAACCACTGGACCCTTCTCTCCTTAGAAAACATGGAGAAATTAAAACTTGATACTTATGTACTCAAAGATTCTCTTTAATTGTATAAAATTTGAAATTTTTATAGATCTTATTGATCTGTAGTATACGTTTGTTTCTTGGAACTAGATATGGAGTATGATACACATTGTTACTAGAATTTTACTTAGAATCTGAAATCGCATTTTAGATTTTGATTTTAAAGATCCTCTGTTTTTTCGGTAGAAATACTGGAACCAAATCCTTTTCAAAGGAATCGATACTGTAGTTTCAGACTAGGTAATTTCGTGTTTGACTGTTACCCTCGAGTAGTTTTAAATTTGAAAACGAGACTCTTCTGTGACTTTTCTTTTACTTTTCTGTTCGGTATCTGAGCCTCTTTTACGGACATCTCTCGTATGAGTCTAATGTATTTCTCGAGAGTTTTGCTTTACTAATCTTTTAGTTGGTTGGTTAATTTTTCTCATTTCTTTCTTTTTTAGACTCGTCTGTGTAACGACTCTTTCCATATATTGCCACCTGAAGGACCCACCAGGTCACCAATTCTTAGGTGGACGGTTACGTCCCCTGTACTCAACCTAGGGACCAGACCCTTCTAGGGTGTACGGAGTCTCGTTGATTCGGGCGAGTGGTGATAATCAGTCGGGACCAAGGAGTTGATTACTTCGGACGCACGAGATCCCGGGTGCTCGGTTTCAAAGAGTCGCACATGCGGTGTTGATAACTTCGGGCTCACGGGATCTTGGGTGTGCGGTATCGATGACTCGACTTCACGACGTTGATGACTTCGGGACGAGGCGTCGTTCTCTTCGGCGACGTCACTCTTCGGGCACGTGGTACTACTTCTCACCGGAAGTGAACGACGTTGATCTCTTTCGGACGTGTCTTTCGTTCCTTCTGGGTCTCGACGTTTTTTTTTTTTTTCTATATACTACCAAACGTTCAGAGACCTTTTTACGAGTCGAAGTAATCGGTCGTCTCTGTACGTTTATGTTCGGTGTCACCTTATGATCTCCTGTAGACGATCTTACTAAAACGTCCCTGAAAGGACCAAGGTCTCCAATTCCGAAGGACGAAGGTGATGTCCATCGTACCCTAGACAGGGACCAACCCCTTGATCCTAGGGTATAAGAGACACCACACTGGTCTTTTTTCTCTTCTTACCAAATTTTTTTTTTTTTTGGAGTTGTTATAGTTCACAACCGTTCCTTCGTCTCGGAGACCTCACGTGGCTAGAACGACCACTCTTGTGTTCTCCCATTTGGTCGAAAGGGTTTTCAGGTTCTACCAAAGGTGAAACCTTCGTCAAACCGTCCAAGAGTTCAATTCGTATACATGAAGGTATTTGAGTTGTTAAGGTGACGATTCATAAATGACTTCTATTCACCTCTTCATAAAGGTACGTCTATGGACACACTTTACTTAATTCCGTCAACATAAGCGGTATGAGTTGGGTTGGACCTTTGTTCGGTTCACAGGAAGTCGTCTACTTACATATTTTGGGCGTACCAGGTAGGTAAAAGACCTCATGAGGAGTCGTTATTGTTTATGTTGTTGAACCTACTTAGACTTTACGTGGTGACCCCCGTCCACATCCTTCCTCTCCCTCCCTGTCTACCTCTCTCATCGCACCTTTGCATACATTGTGTCTGTCGGTTACCCTCAAACGACAGTCTGAGTCCCTTGAGTCTGGACCCGAGACACTGTTGGACCTCCCCGCCCTACCCCACCCTCCACCCTCTCGCTGAGTTCTCCCTGCCCTGTATACGTATGGTTACCGACTAGGGACAACTGTATACCGTCTTTGGTTGTGTTATAACAATAATAGGAAGTTAGTTTTTATTTAATTCTTTTTTTACTTTATGTAATGAGACTCACGTTCTGTAGTCAGAGTTTTCAACGCACCTCATACTCAGGTACACACACCGCAAGACCCTTTCCGTATTTATGTCCCCGTCGTTTGCCTACTGACCAACGACCCCCTACCCCACTCGTGTCTCGACTGGTGTCTTCCCACACTTCCCCAAAAACTCCCGTCCCTTTCGTGGCTCAGGCTTGGTAAGTCCCGCGGTCCCACAAGGGACTTGGTAGGATGTAGAGTTAACATCACTAAGGACACATACAGAAAGTTTTAGGCATCTTGAGGTTCTCTTTACTTTTGTACAGGTATCTGTGTAAACATATAGTCACAAGGATGTTCGGAATAATTCTCAATCTCTCACTTTTGTTGGGTTGACTGACGAATAGTTGACTATTTACTTATTCGTATTGTATCATATGGGTTGTCGTATGGGGAAGTCTTTTCTTAGGTGGTCGTCACGTCTTCTACTCCCAAGCTAGGGACCCAACCCTTCTAGCGACCTCTTCCTTTACTGTTGGGGAAGGTCATAGGAACGGACCTCTTAGGGTACCTGTCCCTTTGGACCGCCCGATGTCAGGGATCACAGTGCCTCTCAGTTGGCTTCGCCGACTCGTGCGTCCGTCATGTGGGTATAGTACTTTATAATAAGACGATATTTTTCCCTACTTCGTGACTGTTACTACACACAGTTGGAGTCTTTGTACGACCTTGAAGGGGCCACCGAGTCGTCATCTCAGACGGTCACGTCCTCTGTCTCCAAGTTACAGATCAGTCCCTTCTAGGGTGCACGAAGTCGTTGATTCGAGGTTTGTGTGGTGTCGATGACTCGGACCCGTGGTCTCGGACGTTTCGGTGTCAGGACTCGGGTACACGGCGTTGCTGTCCTCGGACACGTTGGATCTCGGGGACGAGGTGTCGTTCTCTTCGGTGGCATTACCCTTCGGGCCCGTGACGTTGGCCTCCCGTCGGGGGCGAACGGTGTCGTCCTCTTTCGGGTGCGTGGGTGCTTCTGAGTCGTATCGGTTTTTATTTATTATTTATTTATTTTAATAAAAAAAAATTCATCCGATTCACTTTTTTCTCGGTCTGTGTCTTCTGGTCGATAACATGATAAGATAAATGTGCTTTACAGGTCTTACCCGTTTCAGTATCTTATTCTTTCGTCTTATTGCCACGGATTCGGAACCCCCACCCCCCCACCACCCCCAACCCTCCACGGCCGATTACCTATGTCCCAAAGAGCAACTTCCACTTGATTTACACACTTACGGAGTTAGTACAGGACTGAGAAACGTTGGGGTACCTGACACCGGGCGGTCCGAGGAGACGGGTACTTTAAGAGGTCCGTTCTTATGACCTCACCCATCGGTAAGAGAAGAAGTCCCCTAGAAGGACTGGGCCCCTAGCTTGAGCCCAGAAGACGTAGCGTCCGCCTAAGAAATGATAGCCTCGGTGGTCCCTTCGGGACATTCATTACCTTTACAAGATTTTGACTGATATCACTACCAAACGTGCAGAGACATTTACATGATGTCGGTTTCTTGACACATGTGAAAGGTTACCCACCTAAACCTTCATATGTTTCGCATACCATACTCTTAATAAGAAAATTCACAATGGGTTTTTGAGGAGTATCTTGAGATACAACTTTTGCCACTTATATTATAAAATTTTGAGAAGTTTTTATAAAACTTTTTTATAGAAACAAGTCTCGACGCAGAGACGTGGACCGTCTGTCAATCATTCGTCGTAAAGTCATTGGTTCACCTCTTTTAATTCTAGAAAGGAAGGCGGGAGAGAAGGAGGGAAGAAAAGTGTTTATAAATAACTTGCACAAAGTGACAAAATCCGAGTCGCTTGTGCCAGTGCTAGTTCTCCTTGGTCTTTTAGATGGGGGAACCTCGGTCCAAGATCACTCCTTCTGCCTGTGATTTAGCTGGTTACCTTTATATTATGTCACCGACCGTTCCTTCTGTTCACACTCCTCTCAAGTTCCTACCTCTTCGACAAAATCGGTCTTTCCAGAGGTTCTCGGTCGCATCCCCGGCCCTCCCTCGCTCCGTGGGTCCCCTAGCCCCTTCCCACGGGGGACCGCCTCCCTGACCGGTAACGTTTCGGAACCGAGACTTGTCTGGTTTAGCCAGGGGCAGGGGTGGCGCGGAGGGCGCAAGAAGAGGGGGAAACAGCAGCCACAGGGGGAGAGTGGGAGCCGGGGTGTGAGTGGGTCGTGAGAGGGATCACGGGGGGGAGGGTCGGGCCAGGCCGTCCATGGACTGAACCCCATCCACTGCTACTTCTACAGTAGCAGGACCTGAAGCCGCAAGAGATGGTCCGACTACGAGAGTCCGCTCATCTACGGGTGCCCCTTCTCCTACGGAAACATGGACTTCATAAGCGGCCTGTTTAAGACCGACATCCTTCCATCCCCTCTGTGGCACTCCTGGCCTCTGCTCCGTGCCTGTCTCCAGTGGGGACCCTCTCGGACGAAAAAAATTAAAATTAAAAAAGAAACGGTACGACGGAGTACGTCCTAGAGTCCAGGAGCTGGTCGCTAACTTGGGTGCGGAGGGTCACCTTTGAGCCTCAGAATTGGGGACCTGACGGTCCCTTCTGGGTTCCCTGGACGCAAACTCGCAGGAAGCTCCAGGGTTCTCGGACGGGTCCCCAGGTCGAAATGTCGTCTTCGAAGGTCTTGACTACCGCTGTCTTCACCTCCTCCCTAGAACCTCGTCTCCTGTCTCCCGCTGGTTCCTGTACCCGCTCCCCGTGGGACAAGTAATCATCCCGAAAGAGACGTGGAGCAAAGGAGTAGACGTTTTATTCCGACTAAATGATTGTCGGCCATTGTTAAGACCCGAAAGGACCACCGAGTCTCCCATTCCTTAGACGGACGTTACGTCCTCTGGACCCAAACTAGTGACTCAGTCCTTTTGGGGGACTTCTTCCCTTACCATGGGATGAGGTCATAAGAACGAACCTCTTAAGGTGCCTGTCTCCTTGAACGGTCCAATGTCAGGTACCCCAGGGTTCCTCAGTCTCTGTTGACTCACTGATTGTGAGAATGAAGTGAAGTATTGCAAGCATACTTTACTGTTACTAACCATAGAGGTAAAAGACCTACTTCTGTAGCTCCGGGTTTCTCCAGTTCACTGAATGGGTTTCAGTGTGTCGACCGTCCTGTGTGCCGTGAAGTGGAGACGTTTTACCCTGATTCGCGAGAGGAATACATATGAGAAGGGGGTTGGGAGTTCCTTCTACGAGTCAGTGGTGCGTGTAAAATGTTTGTGTCCGGTCTCCTCAGTCCACGGGACGGGTAAGGACGTGCCGGTGACTCTGTGTCTCGGCTGGACGCTTTGGGTATACACGTCAGTGGGCCCTTCGGCCTTGTCAGAATTTGAAGTTCGGGGAGCGACTTCGGTGAAAGGGGTTTTGAGACGTCACACAAGTGTCTCGGTATGTGCCTGTATGTCAAAGGGTTTCACTCTACGAAACTCTCGTTAGGTAAATTAAGACACTGAGAAACGATACCGTCGGAGGGAACCCCAAAGGACAGACACCGCACCCTCTCTCTATCCAAAACCCCCTGGGTCGATTTCACTTTGACTCGACTCCTATGTAAAGTGACCTGAAGACACCCTATAAATGTTCCAACCGGCCGTGCAGACACATATCAATGCCCCTACCGCTCGACCAACCCACGTCCTTAACGAAGACCCTCGCGACCAACCCGTATTTCTGTCCTTCCGACCCCAGTACCTTCAGTCTAGTGTTATAGTGTGCAGGTTCCCTTGAACCGTAGTTTTCATATCTCATACCCTCCTCTGAGTCCAAAAACAAAAAATGAAAAACCATACCCGAAGGGACTGCCGAGTCTGTCCTTTCTTAGACGAACGTTGCGTCCTCTGGAACCAAACTAGAAATCCAACCCTTCTTGGGGACCTCTTCTCCTACCGTTGGACAAGAACTGATCTCTTAAGGTGTCTGTCTCCTCGGACCACCCGATGTCAAGTACCCCAGTGTTTCTCAGTCTGAGCTGACTCGTTGATTGTGAAAGTGAAAGAAGTGTTCCGTACACCCTAGAATCAAGGGACTGGTCCGTGTACCTTGGACGTGGAGAAACGTCACCTTCGTACCCTAAAATTGACGACCTGACGGTCCGTTCAGGGATTTTATTGACGAAAATTATTTTTCCTTCACTCCACTCACAACCTGGGTCACTCCAACTTTGGGGTCGACTGAACGTGTCGGGAAAAGACAATAAAGAAGGAATAGACGGGGTAACTGTTTACTCTTTTGACTCCAGGTGACTTCAGACGTTGAACGGGTCCCTAGAGAGACACAGGAAGGACTTCCGGAGGTGGTCGAAGGTTCTAAACCCCCTACCCCTTAAAGAGGTCCCGAACCTTAGTCCGAGTCCGAACGTCCTCTTTCTGTTTTTCGATCTCGTAACAAAGGAGATGCACCCTAGGGTCCTCCCAAGACCCCTCGGGTCCATTCCGAACCGGGTCGGTCGGTCCCAACGGTTTCCCCGTCTCAGGGTTCCACCCCCCCGAGTCTCCTCCGATACCTCCTTCAACCGTCCACCCGATACCAGATGAACGGTTCCGGAGAAAATAGGAACCACTCCCCTGATCCTTCCTTCCCGACCAATGGAATCTCCCCACCACCGTCCCCGAAACGTTCGGGACGAAGAATCATAGGTTTCACCCCGTTCACACTTATTCTCACACCAAGATTCCCTAAAGGGACCACCAGGTCATCGATTCTGAGAACTCAAAGGTTACGACCCCCGGACCCAAGTTAGGGACCAGTCCCTTAATCTAGGGTGTACGGAATGAGTTGATTTCTCAAGAGTTCCGCGTTGATATCTAAGGTGTACGGGTGTTACTTCTCGCTTCTAGGACGTATGGTGTCGATTCTGGACCACGTCGGTTTTATTTATTTATAAATTTTTGTTTATAAAAAAATTTCACACCAAGACCTCGACCCGCAGAGCCCAAGTCTCGACTCGAAACCGTGAGAAATCGGCTCCATTCCGGGTCCCGCAGTAGAGAGACAACCAAAGGAGTTGATATTTCACCCCCATCTTCTTCAGTGTATCACAGAACCAATTGTCGTACACTCAAACTTAAGAAGGAGGGAGGTCGACACCCCGACACCCATTGAGTGAACTGGAGAGAGGCGAAGTCAAGAAAGTAGGTAGTTTACCCCTATTATTCATTTATAATGGAGTATCCTACTAACACTCGTACATTTTTCACAAATCTTTACCCGGACCGTATTCTCATACGTAATATATTCACAAAGAATCAAAAGCCACCCCCCTAAATTACATAGTAAACTGAACATCAGATCAGTTCTATCCTAAACTGAGCATCAGGTGCAAGTTATTTAGACCTGATTTTAATAACAATAATATGGGTCATTATCTCCGTTGTGATCCGCAACCACACTCGGGTTTCCTCTCCAATGAACCGTGTTGGAAACCGTGTGTCATCCGGGAGACGACCGGGAGTCGTGTAACATTAATTGAAGTAACAAGCCACTAAAGTCTCCAACTCGCGTCCGTCGCCTTAATCACTACAGTGATCAACAGTCCGTCTAAATTGGGTCACCCGCACTGACACTCCAGTAGTCAGTGATCCGTCTAATCGACGATTCACGGACCCAGAACCGAGGTCACCCAAGGGACACAAGAGGCACCCGGGATCCGTCGTCTAGAGTGGAGAGACTCGGAGTCAAAGGAGCAGACTGTGCACTTCTATTGCCATTAGAGTTGGAGTCCCAAAATTAGGATGGATTTCTAATTTTCCCTATTATATACGATTCAGGGACTGAGGACTGACTATGAGTTCTGTGACTTCGAGGGAAATCGCAAGTCCCGATAAAATCTGAAACTAGAGTGGTTGTCGAGGAATTCCTTCTTTACAGGAGGGGTCGAATACCTTGTCCTTTTACCTCGACAGTTGTTCCTTTTCTAGGACACGGGAAGTCCTCAGGGGCTTTATCAGTGACTTACATATGTACGTATTTATACTCCCACAGGGTGGTAGGGAACCCGAAGGGAACACCGAGTCGACCATTTCTTAGGCGGGCGTTACGCCCTCTGGACCCAAGCTAGGGACCCACCCCTTCTAAGGACCTCTTCCCTTTCCGATAGGAGAGGTCCTAAGACCGGACCTCTTAAGGTACCTGACATATCCGGTACCCCAGTGTTTCTCAGCCTGTTTTGACTCGCCGAAAATGAGTGTGGAAGGGGAAGTCGTGTTAGAGGTTTAACCCCCTGATGGGGGTCCCCTGGGATGGGGTCCTTCGGTCCCACCTTAGGTGTCACGATTATGTAACAACCACGGATTGGTCATAAGCTGACTGACTGACTGACTGACTTACTTACTTACATACTTCCTTACTTACACACTCACTTACTTACTTACTTACACTCACTTACTTACACTCACCTACTTACTTACACACTCACCTACTTACTTACACACTCACTTACTTATTTACACACTGACTTACTTACACACTCACTGACTTACTTACACACTCACTTACTTACTTGCACACTCACTTACTTACTTACACTCGCTTACTTACTGACACTCACTTACTTACTTACACGTTCACTTACTTACACACTCACTGACTTACTTACACACACACTTACTTACTTACACACTCACTTACTTACTTACACACTCGCTTACTTACTTACACTCACTTACTTACTTACACTCACTTAATTACTTACACACTCACTTACTTACTTACTCACTTACTTACTTACTTACACACTCACTTACTTACTTACACACTCACTTACTTACTTACGTACTTGCGCACTTACTTACTTCCCCCAGTGGACCCTTTCTTCAATTCCTTTCAATTTCTCGTGAACAATGTAGGCAAGCACAAGGAGGTCCCAAGAGTCAGGGGTCGTAAAAATCTTAGGGGGTCCCTCTGCAGTCTTTGAGGGCTTCGGGTCGGAGTAAGGTCCAATTGTCACAGGTTTGGAGTGGTGACGCGGGGAACTCGGGTCTTGTTGGTCGATGAGTTATTTACTGACTTGTAGTTATAAGTTAGTTGTTAGTTCCGCACTACCCCCGCTCGACCCTAGAGGGGCATACAGTGCTCCGATGTCCACCCTTTTACCTCCAACTCCCTCTCCCTTGGTGCACTGGTTCCGGTGAACCGTTCGTGGTTTGTCTCGACTCTACACTGGAACTCGGGGCGTCTGTCAAGGTAAGACCTAGGAGGAAGGAGTGCAGGGGGGTGAGGGCGGTTTCGGTGGGTTGCGGGGCTCGTGATAAGGTCGGAGACCGGAACATAGACGGTAAGGAGGGTGGTCTTTACGAGAGAGGGACGGGAAGTCGTACCACCGGACCGATCCCAACCCCCCTGCCTCCCCGCCCCTAGACCTCAGGACGAACCGACTTAGAGTGACACACAGGGGTCTGTCCACGATACGTGGGACAGAGGAGAGGGGTGGACCCTTTAATTTAGACCGGGGCCCCACTGGAACGAAGAGGGACCCAAGACTCGGGTCAACCAAAGGTCCAGTCGAGGTCCGGGACACCGTGCGTCGCTAGTGAACCGACCTCGGCTCCTTACTTCTACTGTCGACCCGACCCCCGTCTCTGGACGTCGTCCTCCTTGTCGTCTGTCGAGTGCACTACCCGTCACCCGGTCCCAACATTAATCGGAGGAGTTTCCCCGGACCGGACCCTGAAGGGACCCCTAGCACCGATTCTGAGGTGTGAGGGTTGTGTCCTCCGGGACCCAAGCTAGGGACGATCCCCTTGATCTAGGGTGTACGATGTTGTTCCTGGGTCGTGTCAGTTTATTTATTTTATTTTATTTATTTTTGAATCTTTTTTTTTTCCCGACGGGACAGGACGATCCCTCTGGGGTCCTGTGTTCTGATACTTACCGGGTTGGACCACTGGGAGGAAGGACGGTGGGGGCTGGAGGGTCAGGGAGTCCGGGACCGAGAAGGAGAGTCAGGGGTGGTGGGGCCAGGTCGAGTCGAGAGGAGGAACGGGAGACCTAGGAGTTGGGTCGGAGGAGGGGTCAGAGAACCGGAAGTCAAAGAGTAAGGACAAGTAGAGACTAACCGGGTCTCGAGTTCCGGTCTGTGTCGGACCACCTCCCCTTAACATAGTCTTGAACCCACGGTAGGTAGTTATAAAAACAACTTCCCGGAAGGGACCACCAGGTCACCGATTCCGACACGAGAGTCACGTCCCCCGGACTCAAACTGGGAAGAAGTCCGTTGATCTAGGGTGTACGGCGTTGATTCGGGACGACGACGACGACGATTCAGCGCAGTCAACACAGGCTGAGACACGCTGGGGTGTCTGCCGTCGGGTGGTCCGAGGGGGTAGGGACCCTAAGAGGTCCGTTCTTATGACCTCACCCAACGGTAAAGGAAGAGGTTACGTACTTTCACTTTTCACTTTCACTTCAGCGAGTCAGATAGGCTGACAAGAGTTGGGGTACCTGACGTCGGGTGGTCCGAGGAGGCAGGTACCCTAAGAATTCCGTTGTCATGACCTCACCCAACGGTAACGGAAGATTCGGGACCCACGTCGGTTTATTCATTTATACACACAACTTCTTTATTTTTATCGCGAGTGTCACGAAGGACCGGACTGTGAGGAGTAACGTAATATTCGGAATTAAACGAATAGGGGACTTGTTGGTATCGTCCGGTGGGTTGTGACGATGGGGGCTCAATGTTTACTCCTTCATCTCCGAGGTTTTCCGTCGCAGTGATCCGACGATAGTGTGTCGACGTCTCCCGTCTCGACCCCAGACTTGGGTCCGTCGCACCGGGACGTCAGACGTGGGACTCGGCGGGGAGCGGTACCCCCATCGGGGAGGGGTGAGCGGTAAGTCAACACGAGTCCACTCGAGTAGGACCCGTGTCCGACATCCCCGAGCTCTCACCTCCCCCCAGTCCTTCTGTGGCTAAACCGAAGTCCGTTGCGTGTATTGGACCCAGAGTCACAGGTGGAGGAAGGGGAACCAGTGTCCTGGCAAATTGAGTACATACACTGGTAATACTCATGAGATGACATATGGTCCCAAAGGGCCCACCGAGTCACCATTTCTTAGACGGACGGTTGCGTCCTTGACGTCCTCTGCAGCCAGGCTAGGGACCCAACCCTTCTAGGGGACCTCCTCCCGTATCGTTGGGTGAGGTCATAAGAACGGACCTCTTAAGGCACCTGTCCCCTTGGACCTTCCGATGTCAGGCACCCCAGCGTTTCTCAGTCTGTACTGAATCGTTGAATTTGTTGTTGCTATTAACATATAGTTATCTGAAGGTACTTTGTAGAATTATATTCGTTTCTAAAATTTCGTCTCAAAGAGGGAGAGGACCCTTAAGTGGGTTCTCTTTGCTACAAGTGTAGTTGTACTCATGAGTTCACAAATATCGACGGGATAAGTATTAGAGGGGTTTACCCCTTCTTAGGTTTACAGGAAGTCGCCCACTCACCTATTTGTCACCCTGTGTGTGTGGTACGCTACAATGAGTCGTTACTGTTCTTTGTTCGGAAACTATGGGTCGTGGTGTGTCTACCCAGAGTTTCCGTAACCCGATTCACTTCCTCCGGTCAGATCCTCCAGTGCTACACATATAAAGGTAAATATGCGGACATCACCCGACTTACTACCGGGGGTTTCTCCAGGTGCAAGGTCAGAGACCTTGAACGTTCACACAAGGTAACGAGGTGTTTTCCTTAAAACGTTGACCCTAATACAATTCTTAAAAATTTCACACACACACACAAAATTTAGAAAACTGACCCGGTGTACCGTGTACTCCAGAATCAAGGGGTTGGTTCCTAGTTTGGGCGTAGGGGATGCAACTGTAACACCTCAGAATTGGTAACCTGGTGGTCCCTTCGGGGCACAATTCCTGAAACTTTACCTCTCCCTTAAATCACACGGGGCTTAATGTTCCCAGGAAGATTCTCCCTCCGTCCTCCCAATCTTAGTCTCTGTCTTCTACACTATTGTCTTCGTCTCCAGGTCTCTCCTTCCTCTAACCTCCTCCGATGAGTGGACCGAAACTTCTACCTCCTTTCCCGGCGTTTCGTTCTCTACCTCCACCGGTGACCCTTGACTTTTTCCGTGTCCTCCTTTACCCTCCTTACGGGGGACGACTGTGACACTGAAATCGGGTCACTGAGACTAACGTCTGAAGACTGGAAGTCTTTACCTACTCGTGTTTAAGGATAACGAAATTCGGTGAGTCAAACACCGTTGTTCTTTGCTTACACAGTAAAACCTGTTTTCAGATACCCCTGAAGGGGCCACCAGGTCACTGATTCTGAGGCGCGAGGGTTACGTCCCCCGGACCCAAACTAGGGACCAGTCTTGATCTAGGGTGTACGACGTTGATTTCTAAGGTATATGACGTTGAATTTTTCTTCTTTTTTCTTTCTTTTAGACGTTCGACGTTACTGATAGTTTCTAAGACGCACGGCGTCGATTCTGGGTCACTTAGGTTTATTTATTTATAAACAATTATCCATAACCTGTCCCTTATCTAATCATCGACACCCCCGCCCTCCAACCGTCACCTTCCCTTCTCCCGTCGATCCCTACCCCGTCCCTCCCCAGGGATGTTTCCCCACTACCACACCCACAAACAGGAGTAACACCACTACCAATGTGTTTAGATATATACGCAATTTTAAGTATCTGGATATGTGACGGGGGTTATGTTTTTAGTTAAAATGACTAACTGAATTTTTTTTTGGTTTTTTGTTGAGAAATATATTTATGAATTGAGGGTGATCGGTAATAATATTGTTCTGTGGGAGAACCGGTCGCAGGGAGAACCACTGTGTCCTAACACGTTGTTACGTTGAGGACGGATGAAATATCCGGACGGAGCCTAGACGACACACTGGCCTTCAGTGAGAGTTTGGGAGAGACCAGAGTGAACTTCTTACTCGTCCCTACCCCCGTCTCTGCCCTCCGGAGAAAGGGTCCCTGGATGGAGGGTCAGACTACAGGTTTCTCGCGGGGGCCACATCCCTCGAAATCCGGAAAACGGACGTTACTCCGTTTAAGTAAGTAAGTCGGGTATCCATAAAATAACTTAGGGACCATACATGACTACGACGACGACGACGACGATTCAGCACAGGCTGAGATACGCTGGGTATCTGCCGTCGGGTGGTCCGAGGGCGCAGCGACCCATCCCCGACTTCACTTCAGCGAGTCAGCACAGGCTGAGAAACGATGGGGTACCTGACATCGGATGGTCCGAGGAGACAGGTGCCCTAAAAGGTCCATTTATCATGACCTCACCTAACGGTATCCCCCAATGTTTTCACTCACGTTGACTGCTGTTGTTTTTTTTCGGATAGCGTCGAATGCAAGCTTACTTGTTATTTTAATTGGGTTATACAAAATTTACATCACATACCCTACCACTACCCCCCGCCCCGCCCTTACTTCGGCCACCCCCTTTCCTCCGTAGACCCCAGCCTTCCCAAACATTAAACTCTACCTACCTCAGTCCCCTCCAGAGAGAGGCTCTTCCACTGAACTCGTCGGGCCGTCCTCCGCTCCCGTCTCGGCTCACACCCGTGGTCTCCCTTATGACCCACGTTTCCTTCGCCCTCTGCCGTCCGATGACGCTGAGACCTCCGCCCACCCTCCCCTTGAGAGGGTGGGGGAGGCGGGGGCTGAGGGCGCGAAGGTTCGTGCGCTACGCCGACGTTCCCCTCATAAAGGCGGAAAGGCGTCGCGCCACGACGACTGAGTGTCGCCCACGGACGCCAGTTGAACGGACGGACAGATCCCTCTCGCCACGGTTCCGAGGAGGTCGGACTCGACCCAAGTCACAGGAGTCAGGGTCCTGTGGGACACGTCACCGTCGGCGGGAGGAAACGGACCTGACAAGAGAAAGGGGAGGGCTTTAAGGAGGCGAACCTCGGGTAGACCCCGTGCGCGGGCGCAGAGGACGCCGGTGGAGGTGGAGGCACCCTACTGAGTGCGGAACCGGTCTCGAGTCTCTTCGCCCGAGAAGGGGAGATGACGACACCCGACGCCGTCCGTCGGCCCCTCTGCCCTAGTCTCATTGGAGAAACCCTTCTAGTAAACCGTTGCAAACAGAATATGTTCGGTGGAGGGCGAGGTCGTCTGGACCAGCTACACGAAAAAGTGGGCCCGCCGTAGGACAAACGAAGACAGTGTCGGGAAAATTATGAAACAATGATAAAAGTAACAGATCATTATCTCGATGTTCCCTTGTCTTTAAGACGCAGAGGGTACAGGGTGGAGGTTCTTGGTCGTAGTCCGTTCGCCGTGAGGTAATATAAACAACCTCCGTGTTTACCTACACTAAAGGTCTTTAAATACTCTACCCACGGGAACTTCACTCCACCACAACATCCATGGTTTCATGGTTAACGTTGGAACAAATATTCTCCATATTTGTACAAGAGACTTGTTCTCTTGACCAATTTATTTAGTCTTGACTCACTTATTTAGTGACCGGCCGTTTTGCAACCTTAGGTCGGTGACCTTTCCTCCGCAAATACAAAACTATCCCTAAACCTGATGTGTACGTAAAGAGTTTTACCGTGTGAATTATCTAAACACGTCACGTGACTTATATTTGTAGTAGATAAAAGTTTTTCGGGCTTTTGTTCATGACTTCAGATAAAGTATTATACGTCGGACCTTACGAATTCCACTTCACAAGGGTGCAGACGTCAAATGAGGAACCTTTACGTAGTGGTCATTCTTAACGACCTACACATCTTCCAACGTGTCTAGATACTATTTTGTTCATATCATTTCGACATCCCCATCACCTATGTCTCGTCCACACGGTACCTACTCAGGAAGTTTCAAAAAGATCCAGAACTTTAAAAGTATTGTTTTCCAGCCTCCTCATTCCTCTACCGTACATAAACCCTTCTACAGACTCTATAACGTCTCTCACTTTTCTGCTTCCCGTCTCGGTCTTTATTTTCACAGAACGACGGCGACGACGATTTAGTGAAGTCAGCACAGGCTGAGACACGCTGGGGTATCTACCGTCGGGTGGTCTGAGGGGGCAGGGACCCTAAGAGGTCCGTTCTTGTGTCCTCACCCAACGGTAAAGGAAGAGGTTACGTACTTTCACTTTTCACTTTCACTTCAGCGAGTCAACACAGACTGGGAGTCGCTGGGGTACCTGACATCGGAAGGTCCGAGGAGGAAGGTACCCTAAAAGGTCCGTTCTCATGACCTCACCCAACGGTAACGGAAGAGACTTTCACAGAATTAATACAAATTTTTTATTCATTCACCCTGAAAGACCCACCAGGTCACAAGTTCTAAGACGAGAAGGCAACGTCCCCAGTACCCAAACTAGGAAGAAACCCCTTGATCCTAGGTCGTCGGTTTTTATTTATTTCTAAAATATTATTTGTTATTGTTTATTCATTCATTTCTGTTTTATGTGTGAATCTTTAGAAGACCGTCATATCATAATTTTCACCAAAGAGTCTCCTACCCAGACCCCTTCGACACAGCCCCCCCCCCGACACTCTTGATCTTAAAAGGCAAAATACAGAAACAGAACTTAAGACTTAACACTAGCCCCGTCGACACCGACGGTCCACGAGCGGGAGGCGGGGTACCGACCACCCTAGTCGCTCTACAGAGGTCTCTGAACCCTCAGTCCCCACCTCCTACCGTCTCGGGTCTGGACCGTAGTGCACTAGTCCTCTCGCGTGGACCCCACTTTATACTCGAACTTTACTTGAAGTTACCCACCCACCCCTGCCCTCTCTCGGACCCCCGACCCCTCCCCTCAAATTCAGGGGATCTGACGGACCTATATCGTGTCCGTAGAAAAAGGAAAAAAAAAAAAAAATTTCTTTTAGATTAATCCTTTTATTTAACAACCTAGCATAGACATAGATAACTAGTAGACCCAAATAATTATTCAATATACATAAATAATAGGAGACCCAGACAATTATTCAATTACCGGAGGGGGTTGCGACGGTACGGTCGAAGTCCCCGGGGGACATATTGGTCGAACTACGCTTTGGATTGGCAGGAATGTCTTCATGCACGGTAGGACAAGTGCCACACCTGTGACTCTAGAGAAGAGACGACGGGAAGTAGGAGGAAGATTTGTTATAGCTATAGTCTGGAATGTGGAAGGAGACGTAGAACGACTAAAAAATAATGGCGTTAAAAAAGTTTAGACATCGGTGGAGGAAAAATTTTTATCGACGGTCTGGTAATAAATGTTAACGACTCCATCTCTTCGGCTTTTTCACAGGTAGTTGTCCACTTACCTATGTCTGCTACACTATATGTATATATATACATATATATACACACACACACACACACACACACACACACACACACACACACCTTATGATGAGCCGGTATTTTTTCTTCCTTTGAAAACGGTTTTACCGTTGTACTTACCTGGGCCTCCCGTAATACAACTCATCTTATTCAGACTGTCTCTTTCTGTTTATGACATCGATAGTGAATATACACCTTAGAGTTTTTCTGTCGTTTGATCACTTATTTTGTCTTTTGTCGTCTGGCTACCTGTGTCTATTGTTTGATCACCAATCGTCACCCCTCTCCCTTCGTCCCTCCCCGTCCCCCTCCCTTTAAACAATTCCCAATAACCAACTCTAACTGTATATACGTGACAATCCATATTTTGTCCCTTGATTGCTCCTGGACGACACATCGAGTCCCTTGAGGTGGGTCGCGAGACACGACTGGATTTACCCTTCCTTTAGGCTCTTTCTCACCTACAGACACATGTATATCGACTGAACGAAACGACATGTCATCTTTGATTGTATTGTGACATTTCGTTGACTTAAAGTTATTGTTATTTACAGTTTTTTACTATTTTCTCAATAATACCCTAAAATACTTCAACACACACTTTCAAAACTTTTACTGTCTTAAATTTCTTAGAAAGTAAGTTATTTTTTGTGAAAAGTATCGACGTTCTGTCTGTAGGGCAAAGGTGGAAAAGCTGTAATAAAAGGACAACTCCCTGTGAGGATTAGACCAAAAAGTACAAAAGTTAATAAAATTACTATATACCTTTAATAATAGTGGATTTCAAAACCTTAGTAACAAAAAGACGAGTGCTTTTTATTGCATATCCTGTAAACCTTCTATGTTTTTTGTTATCTCTTCTTTTATTTACAGTGTCCGTTAAGGGGATGAATCTTTGTTTACTGAAACAAAGAGCTTTGGAGAAGTAAAGTTCACTCAAAACTGTTTACGTACTATGGAGGTTCATTAGATTTAGAGATAGTGTTATGTGAATTTTCAAAACCCCCCCGTACGGCTCGTCATATCGTACACCCTAGAATCAAGGGACTGGTCACCAACTTGGGTGTCGGGGACGCAACCTTCGTGTCAGAATTGGTGATCTGGTGGTCCTTTCGGGGCAGTAGTACTATGTCTTATCGAGTAGTGGGGTCTTTTGGAGGAGAAGGGTTAATCGGGGGAGGAGCTCCGATGGCCACAAGTCTCGAAAAGGTAGCATTTAACTGAACCGAACAGAACCTGGAAGATCTCGATTGTTGAATGTCTTTCGTGAGCCCATAGACTGAACGACAACAAGTCAACGAGCCAGTACAGGTCGAGAAACAGTGGGGTCCCTGACGTCGTTCGGTCCGAAGAGACGGGAAGCGACAGAGGGCCTCAAGCGAGTTTAGGTCCAGGAAACTCAGTCACTCCGATAGATTAGCAGAGAAGGAGACGACGGACGGAGAGGAAACCGGAAGTCAGAAAGGGTCGTAGTCCCAGAAAGGGTTACTAACCTTCCTGAGTACTACTTCGACTTTGACATTATGAAACCCGCGGACTACACTTCTCGGTCGAGTCGCCGTGGGCCGAAACGAATTGTATGAGGAGAAACTACACGTAGGAACATATTTGTATTTACGTGTAATGTAGATCTCAAACAAAGAAAAGTACCGACTCATCTTAGACTGCCATCCTGATCCAATGCCGCACAACGGGGGAAGAGGACAAGTACCGACAAAGGTGGAAGCCGATCACGGGTGTCTGGGTGACCCTGGTAGGAAACGGAAGCACACCTTGGGCTTAAGAGTAAAGAGAACCCGGGGAATAACTCATCGTCACCTTAACGATCCCGTAGTATGAGAAACCTAATATCATTGATATGTGAAACTTTAGACTATTCCAGTCAAGAAGGAGGAGTAAGGAAAAAAGGGAAGGGAACCGAGAGGAGCGTGTAAATTTTAGATATGCATGAAAAGTTACTGAAAAACTAATAATGAAACTACTACCACTATCTCGTGTCAGACCGAGACAGACACCTAATGAGAGAAGCTTTAGAGTCACAAGGGACATGACGTAGGGACGGAGACAGGAAGCTTCGGGTCGTCTAAGAGACACCCGAGCGACTGGACGCGACGGGGGGAAGGTGACCCAGGGGTGTGGTCGTGTCGGTCCCAATAAGACGAGGGTCGTCGTTCAAGTTAAACAAGGGATGTGTGAAGTACGAGGTGGTGTGGTGACCTTGAGACGTGCACGACACGGAAATCGGATTTCCGACTATTATAAAGTCCATATAACTCAAGTTATTTTATGTATGAATTTTAACCCAAAGGGCCCACCACGATCACCATTTCTTGGGAGGACGGTTTCGTCCTCTGTATTCTCTACGTCTAAACTAGGGACCCAGCCCTTCTAGGGGACCTCCTTTCGAACCGTTGAGGTCATAAGAACGGACCTCTTAAGGTGCCTATCTCCTCGGACCGTTACCGTGGGGTGAGGTCATGAGAACGGACCTTTTAGGGTACCTACCTCCTCGGACCACCCGACGGCAGGTACCCCAGCGTTTCTCAGCCTGTGCTGGCTCGCTGAAGCGAAAGTGCCAAGTGAAAGTACGTAACCCCTTCCTTTACCGTTGGGCGAGGTCACAAGAACGGACCTCTTAGGGTCCCCGCCACCTCGGACCACCCGACGACAGATACCCCAGCGTGTCTCAGCCTGTGCTGACTTCGCTGAGTCGTCGTCGTCGTCGTCGTCCGTCTCCTCGGACCTTCCGATGTTAGGTACCCCAGTATTTCTCGACCTGTGTTGACTTCGCTGTGAGTGTCGTTGTATGAATTTTAATTAAAGTGGACAAAGAAAATGGAAAAAAAAAACATCCTGATTCTGTTCCAAATGGTTCCCTCGAACCCAATACATAGATACCCGTCACAATCAGACCTCCCACCAGTCTGGTGTCTGAGTAACTGGGATAAACTCCATCTGGTCGGGGGGAGGGTTCCACGACCGGGGTCTCCTCATCGGGGAGGAAGATCAAGTTCCGGGGGGAGACTAGAGAAAAAGATCGTACCTCTATTTTCTTGTTATAGAGACCTTGTTTAGGGTCTACATACTCAGGAGAGGCCCCGGAGTCAAAAGGGTAGACATTTTACCCTTGGGACTGTCGTGGCGGGAATGTTCGGACAACACTTTTACCCTTTCCAAGTGGGTGTGTTTCGAGGCTCGTGTTCGGACCGCGCACCGGTCACGAATCCTTCCAGTATTAATAATGGCAGAAAGTGGGGCAGGGGTGGGAAAACCCGTGGGCCAGAGGACCGAGTCTTTACCAGTGTCCTTAGGTTCTTCCTCCTTCCTTTTGGGGCACTAGGGACTGAGTCGTCTCATGCCGCTCAGATCGGACAGGGCCCCGTAGTAGGCAAAGTTCCTACGCCTTGAGGGTCCTCCTAGGACACATGGGTCACCCAAGGTAGACCGCCCACAAGCCCCGGCCTGACCCTGAGTCCGGACGGAAGGACGCCCGACGCACTGAGGACTGTGTCCGTAAGGACAGACGTTCCCGTCTCAGGAGTCCCCGTGACCAGGTCCATTGGGGTGCTCATCGACCGGGAGACGATCCGGGAGACTAAGTCTGGAGGGTCCCTCTGATTCCCGGACACAAAAAACCGACGCGACCCAGAATCAACACCGTGCGTCTTCGAAATCGACGTCGTACGTGAGTCAACGCCGTACACCCTAGCTCAAGGAACTGGTCCCTAGTTTGGGTCCGGGGGACATAACCCTCAGACCTCAGAATCAGTGACCTGGTGGTCCCTTCAGGAGTCCCAGAGGGAAGAACGGAACCGTAAACTACGGTGACTACCAGGTGGTCCCGGGTGAGACGGAGGGGATCTCGGATGGAAACCGTTTGACCCGAAGAGAGTAAGAAAGGTTCCCCCCGGACCTACGAGGGTAAAGAACTAGGGACGCTTCCTGGCGTCGGTGTCCACCTTGCGTCCGGGCGGAGGGTGGTGGGGGAGGGACCGGAGATCTCTCGTTCACCTCTGGCTTTCTGAAGGAAGGGAGGGGAGAGGGTCGGACGAACCCCACCCACCACCCATCTTCCCTTCCATCCTCGATCCCCGACACTCGTTGAGAGAGATCAAGAGGTGTCCCATAGACTAAATAAGTACCTCCGGGTCTTGGGGTGGAGGAGAGACGGACGGGGTTAAGGTGGGTCTGTTGTTTGAGTTCCAAACTAATGTACAAATGACGGAAATTTTAAAAAAAAACCGCCCCCCGACACGGAGTACGCTTCTCAACTGAGTGACCTTTTCTGAAACTACGACCCTCCCTAACCCTCGTCCTCCTCTTCCCCTGCTGGCTCCTACGCTACCGACCTACCGTAGTGACTGAGCTACCTGCGCTCAGACTCACTTGAGGCCCTCAACCACTACCTGTCCCTCCGGACCGCACGACGTCAGGTACTCCAGTGTCTCTCAGCCTGTGCTGACTCGCTGACTTGACTTGACTTGACTTGACACGACGAGTCGTACTCTCTAGAATAAAGGACTCTGGTCTCTAGCTTGGGAAGGGGGGACGTCACCTTCGTGTCTCAGAGTTTCAGGATTTCAGGGTTTCAGGATTTTAGCAGGACCATCGAACCGGGAGGAGTTCCTTCCTCCTCGGCCCCGACACTTTGGACCCAACCACGGGAGTCTCCCACTCTAGACTTTCCTGGAACGAACCCCAAGAGGTTCTAGTCTCTCTCCTCCCCTCCTCTCCCCACGTCGTTCGTGTCTAGGTTTACGGGTGCTCCGAAGACCGGAACTGGAAGAACCCTTTCCCGACCAGTTCCACGTCGGGTCGCGTGTCGTAAAAGGTCCTTTACGTCGTTATAATAGATGATTCGGAGGGCAGACCCGTCCCGACGGAGTGTCTAGGTGGACGAAGGAGTGGAACGAGTAAGGGTTTAAGGAAAGCATTGACGGGTGGGGAAGGTCCCGCACTATCTCAGTCGGACAGGGCCAAGTGCAGGACTGATGTGGAACGAACTGTTGAGACACTGGGACCTGTTCAGTGAGTTGGAGAGACCCGGAGTCACCGGAAGTAGTATTTATCTTACTAGTATCAATTAGTAAGTGTACCGAATTAGAGTTGACCAACAACACCTAATTTACTCTATTAACCACCTTCTATGAGTCGTTTCACTATAATTTTTCTAAGAGATCCCTAATGGGAGGAGACCCGAACAGGGACGTAGTAGAGACGGAGGACTTTGAATCGTATTAACGGACCCAAAACGAATGGAGAACGAAGATTGAAGAAGGAGAATTTTAAAATTAAAACGTGAATTACTCGGGAGAGATCAGACGACCTATGGATGTGCAGAGGTACCTTGTGCATATTGTAAAGATTTGGTACTAAACACTACGCGCACATACATACGTATACACAACCGATGAGTCAGCACAGACTGAGAAAAGCTGGGGTGCCTGACATCGGGCGGTCCGAGGAGACAGGTACCCTAAGAGGTCCGTTCTTGGGACCTCACCCAACGGTAAAGGACGAGACCCCCTAGAAGGACTGGGTCCCTAGTTTGAACCCAGAGGACGTAATGTCCGCCTAAGAAATAGTGGACTTGGTGACCTTGTAAGGTTTGTCATTCCGAGACCCGAGGAGGACATGGTAACCGGAGGGGGAAGTCGGTAGGACTTAATTTAGGAATGGTCAGTAAAAAAAAAAATTGACCTGAAATTTTCTTTTGACACACAAAAGTAAACGAACCCAAAAGCCAGTGTGACACGTCGTACACTCAGAATCAAGGGGTTAGTCCCTAGCTTGGGTGTAGGGAACTGAATCTTCGCTCCTTGGAATTGGTCCCTTGGTGGTCCCTTCAGGGTCAGGTAACAATACGAACATAAGTTTTTTACTATGTACCGTGTCGAAAGGACCGAACCCTCTCCCCCTTCGAATTTTTACCCTCACCCGACATCAGTCAAGGACCCTCAGGTAAGATCGGGAATTGTAACTTTCAGTAAGTACAGTGAAGGTTGTCGGTGCCAGGAAAAAGAGGTCAGAGAAGGGGACGCACGGGGCGGGGAGGAGTGGACAGAAGGTCGGGACTCAGTAGAACGGTCGTGGTCGAGGTTCGGACGGAGCAGAGAGGAGGTAAGTAAGGAACTGTAGTAAGAGTCTCGGGAGGGTCCCGCGGAGGGGGTGGGCGGGAGTCGTCTCCTACCGTCTCCACCAGGGTCGAGACAGGGACAGAGACCTGCTCAGGTGGAAACTCTTGGTACCGTATACAAACTTTGGTCTTCACGCTAGTCCTTTGGATGGATACCCCCGGTTCTCAGAACTTAACCCACTCCTAAAACGGTCCACTTCCTCGCTCCAGTAAAGTCCTCGTTTCCGGACTTCCACACTCTAGACCCAGTCTGTCCTACACCTTCGACAGTCCACTCCGGGTCCGTCGGTCCGTCCACCTCCTACCTCGACTCCCTTTCCACACACGTCTCTCCGTGAGAGTGTCTCCCTCGTACCCGTCGCCGCCCTGGGGTCGGAGTGAGGGGGTAAAATTCGGCATCGTCGAGCCAAAACTAGAGATAGTGCATAAATCCGAACCTGTATTCTAAAGAGGACCTGTTTCCTTAGGCACAGAATATTTCGAAGTCCCTTTGGTAACGACACCCACGATCCCTAAGTTCTTTCCGTGAACTCGGCCCCGCTACCAGTCGCCCATCCACATCTCTGGAGACTCTTAGAGACGTCTCCTTTGGCATATACGTTTCCGTGGCCCCGTCCCTTCTCACTCCACATTCGTCCCTTAGACTTTACGACCCCATCTGCCTCATGTTCGCTCCCACCCCCGACTGGACCTCTCCGGTCCCACGGCCCGAGACCTCCCGGAACTCTGACCCTCCTCACCTCGCCGTCGAGACCCTCTCTGATCTCCGTCCCTCCGGTCCCACTCCGAGCTCCCCGTCTACTCCAGTCTCGACCCTGGTACGTTTACCTCTCCCAGCCCCTTGTCCTCTCGCCCCGACCCCTCACTGCCCGAGACCCTCCCTCTCCTTCCTTTCCTCTTCCTACTACCACCCCGCACCACAGCCCGGGTCCCTGACTACCCCCGGTTAGGACTCGACTGTCGGAACCTTCCCCCTTCGACACCCCCTCGGTGACTCAAGGGTGGGTTGCGACCCCTACGGCACACAGACTCCCCCAGACGTCGACCTCCAGGTCTTTCCTACCACTCCCGGGAGCACTCTTCGTAAGAAGACCAGGTCCCCTAAGGTCTTCGAGCACCTTTTCTTCTAAAAGTTAGGATTCCGGTGAAGGGTTCCTCAACGTCTTAAGTCCAGAGACTCACACAGTATCTACTCCCAATACATGGGGGTAAAGTGTCTACTCCTTTGACTCCGACCCTCTCCTGTCCACTAACCCAGTTCAAGTGAGTGATTCTTTCCCGACCCCTAGCATACTAGTCGACCGACACACCCTCGTTTCGCCTCCCCCCGACGGTCCCGGACCACCCTCCTCTCAGAGGGTCCATACTCTTGGGTCTTCCCCTTGGATAAATAGAGCCCTCCCTCTTTGACGTCTTGGGTCCCCTGGGCCTCTTTACCTACGACCTCCAAAGGAGTCTGTCTCGACCTTCGGCGGGCCACCGGTGAGAGTCAGGCTCTACAGCACTCCGAACAGATACAGTGTGTCGCGAGCCTGGAGTTGATGAGGTCAGAGACCTCAAACCCCCTTTACCCCCGTGTTCCCACTCCCTCCCCTCCTCTTCTTGGACTTTGTCATGTCGGTCCCCACCGACCTCCCCGAGCCCTCCGGTCCCCTCTGAGCGGACCGTCTCACGTTCCGTCGCTCCCAACCCTAGTAGATTCGTCGAGGGACGGACGGGAGAGACTCGGAGGCGAAAGAGGAGACTCTTTACCTCGACACCCCCATAGTGGCTCCGGGAACTCCTGTCCCAATCTACCTGCCCTAAGTCAAGCGAAGACCGACGCATTATTATACCAGAGTAATGAAAGGGAGAGTCGGAGTCAGAGGGGTAGACCTTTCACCCCCTGATATTTTTCACAGACTCAGTACGGACCCTTGTACCCTCAGTCCGAAGGTTTCGCGACTCTCGAGACTGGATTCGTGGGAGTCCTCCTCAGTCTCCGGGGAGGAGACCCGGGGGTTCAGGGAGTGCTGTGTCAGAGCCTGAGCCCCTGAGTCGACATAGACATAGGTTCGGGCGAGTGGAGACGAGAGGGTAGGAGGGGGTTTGTCTTGTCTTTGGGGACCTCCCTTTCGTGGGGGTGCTCTTCCCGAAGACTACCCCCCACAGACACTCCTTTCGCCCCTGTTGTCGGAAGGACAAAGGGACCGTTGCTGCCGCGTGGTTCGGGGACGAGAGGAGGCCAGGATGTAAACTGTGTGTCCCTTGGACTCCGGAGCTCTCCCTGTCCTGGGGGGTTCGTAGAGTTGTCCACCGAGTCGTGGTGGACCCAGGAGCTTAGGGGAGCGTCCTCCCTGGACGTGGGGTCCCGCCGGCGCGGTCGGTGTCAGCCGGTCAAGTCTCCGACGCCCTCCAGACCCGGAGGAGACGTCTCCGAGGACCGCGAAGGGGCGTCCGGTGGAGGAGGTCCCCCGAGGGACGTACGACGGACGCCCAGACCCGGAGTGGACTAGCGGCTCTACAAAAAGAGTATCCCCAGGGTAAACCGGACCAAGGACCCGAGCCGTCCGAGTGGGTACCGTCCGCCCGCTCCGACCCCTCTCCTCCTGCGCGACCCTCGTCTGCCGAGCCCCTGGTCCACACACGTCGCCACCGCAGACGGTGGCCCCCTTGGCGGTCCACGGATGGAGGTGCGGGTTCCCCTCCCCGGCGTAGGTCGGCCAAGAGGGTCGACGATGGGTGCGGAGGTTGTCGCCCCTCTCCGGTCCTCCCTCGGTGGGAAGAGACTCCCACCTCTCCTCCCCACTGCCCGTGGAGGACCCGTGGTGCGGTCACCGACCCCTGTCTCAGGCCCCCAGTGTCTGTTACGGTGTGCCTTGGGAGACACGACCACCGAGTCCCGTGCGGACACTGGGATGCCTTGGAGTCAGACGAGTAGACTAGTTCCGCGATCGGGGTAGAGTCTCTCAAGTAAGTAAGGAAGTACGGAAATAAGTAAGTTCTTTATAAATAACTCGCGGAGGACAGACGGTCCGCGACAACCTTCCCAACCCTATAGTGACCCTTGGTCTGTCTGTCTTTGACGGGAGTGCCCGACTGTAAACATTCCCCGTACGTATCTTTGTCCGACTCTACGTTGGTCCCGGTTTCCCTCTCTCTCTCTCCGGTGGCTCTGTCCCAGTCTCCGTTCTTCTCTGTGCCTCTCTGATTCCCTCTCTCCGTCTCTGTCCCTCTTTGGCTCCCCCTCGCTCTTTGTGCCTCCGAGTCTCTACCACCCTCTACGTTTCTCTATGTCTCTACGTTGTCTACTGCCGTCCTCGACCAACCACCCCCCTCGACTTCGAGTCTCGAGGACCGGACTGAGAGTCGAGGTTGTGGAGGGTCTCCACGCCGGACTTTGGTCAGAGTCGGGGGACCCGCAGTCAAGAGACGCGTGGGGCTGGGGGACGGCGGGATATTCACTATAGGTGCAGTAGTCCGACAACACTCCTGGCGTACTCTGTAAAGAGTTTACGAAGAATTTCGCAGACTGTGTGTTCTCCGAGGCGTTTCGGGTGCAGGGGGAAGGCGAGAGAGGGAGGGTTTAGGTCGAGGAGGGGTGGGTGACCAGAGGACTGGGGAGTCTCTGAACCGCAGACCGACTCTACGGGTTAGAGGAGTGGTCTTTACTGAAGAAAAATGTCTTCATGGAAAAATTTTTTTTTTTTTTTAGTAGACTCGGTGATTCAGGTCTTTCTTTTATCCCTAGGAACCCTGGGAGGAAGTTGGGCGTCTCTGTTTATGGTACTTATAAAAACGTCACAGTAAGATCTTTAAAGAAGAGTAGACAGATCATACACGGTCTCTTTAAAACCAACCTACTCATTCATGTTTTTATGGTAGTAAATTTTGAGTTGACCCTTAAGGGACCGGAAGGTCACCAATTCTGAAGGGAAAAGTTACGTGCCCCACGTCTAAGGTCGAGACCAGTCCCTTGATTCTAGAGTGTACGGAGGACTGGTTTTTTAGGTCTGTATTTTGTCTTCACTGAACTATTGTTTAAGTTACTTCTGAACTTTTGACCCGCCACCGTCGCCCCCTTCGGGAGAGAAATGACTGGTTAATGTCAGAGGGTAGAAAACGTACACCCTGTTTATTATCTACGTCGTCCCTCGAGTCTCTCCACCTCACTGAACGGGTCCCAATGTGTCGTAACGTGTAGGAGTGAGACTTTTGTCCGTCTTCTGTGTACAGGACCCCGCAGAACGGGAGAGTCAAATAGACGGGTCTCCGAGTAGAGATCCTACGCCACTTTACCCCTCGGTGGAGTTGATTCAAGTTTAAGACGGAACCGGTGAAAAAGACCCCCACCCCACCCGTACGGTATGCCGAACGCCCTAAAACCAGGGACTGGTCCCTGACTTGGGCACGGGAGCCGTCACTTTTGTGTCTCAGAATCGGTGACCTGCCGGTCCCTTAAGGGTATGGAGTAGGTGAAAGTGATAGTTGGAACTACAAGGGTAGACACTTTTCCGGAGGGAGTTTCCCTCCTCCCTTTAGCTCTCCCTAAGAGAGAAGACCAGACCCCGACTCACCTAAAGGGTGTGGTGCTACCATCCCCCAACTCGCTCTGTAGGACGAACCGGGAGTCCGGACCTGACGGACCGGAAACAAGACGGAAGTTACTGGGAAACAAGAATCGAGACTTCTCCACTGTTGGAACGGGACGGGAAGGGTGCCCTTGGAGACGACTTGGCACAGGGGTCCCGGGGGTGTCTTGGTCTCCCCCTCCCGTGCGTACGGTCGGTCTTCGGAGTTCAAGGCCTTCTCTCCCTCTCAGATCCCCTTTACCCTGCGGGGTAGGAACTTCCGGTGACGCCCACCCCTTTGGAACCCCCGTGTCGGGACCCCCTGGTCCTTTAGGTCCTTCTGGGGCACTTTCAAAGTTCCTTCCACAAATTCCCTCTTCCGTCCGGACCTCCGACACCGACTCACCCGGTCCCTGGTCGACGTCTCCCCCAGGGTCCTGCGTCCTTTGTGAGGGTGGGGTCCCGGAGACGTGAACGTGAAGGCGACAGACTGTACGGAAGGAGTCTGTGGACGCTCGAAGTCGCGGAGGGAAATATGGTCAGACGACCAGAGTGGAGGAGTCTCAGACGGGGGTTGGAGAGGTGGAGGGGGGTCGGAGAGGTGGAGGGGGGCGGGGGTGGGAAGGACAAAACGAAAAAAGGTTCATCGCGAGTCGTGGTGGACTGTCGGAGTCACAAGACGAGAAACCGGACAACTGTCAGAGGAGGAGGCCGACAATTGGGGGACTTCTGTCCCGACCAATAGATAGACAGGGGTCAACATCGGGTTCTCTCCACGGACCGCCTCGAGGATCTTACACCATCCTACAACTATTTACGACGCCTACCTCGCACACTTTACAGTGTCCACTGTCCCTTAGCCACTGCCCAGCGTCACGGTGTGCCTCCTCAACCAACTCAGGGAAGTCTTGTACCCCTACCCCTCCACCTTCCGGACTACCATCTTCCACTCCCCGGGTCTCAGGATGTCTCCACCGTTCTCCCTGGTCTTCTGTGGTCTTATCGTAGAATGGGCCTCTGTCCTCCCCTCCCCGTCCTTACCTGTAGTGACCAGTTTGTCTGTACCTCAACCCCCGTGAAACCGTAGACCCTTGTCCCTTCTCTGAACCTTCCCCAAGCCTTCCTCTCTCACCCTTTGGGTCACGGTCGAAGACCCCCTACCCACCCGTGACCCTCCTTATCCTAATATGTTCGTAGGTAGACTAACAGGTAGGTAGGTAGGTAGGTAGGTAGACAAGTAGGTGGGTAGGTCGGTCGGTCGGTAAGTAGACAGGTAGGTAGGTAAACAAGTAGGTAGGTAGGTAGACAATAGGTAGGTAGGTAGGTGGACAGGTAGGTAGGTAGGTAGGTAGGTGGGTAGACAAGTAGGTGGGTAGGTCGGTCCGTCGGTAAGTAGACAGGTAGGTAGGTAAACAAGTAGGTAGGTAGGTAGACAAGTAAGTAGGTAGGTAGGTGGACAAGTAGGTAGGTAGGTAGGTGGACAAGTGGGTAGGTAGGTGGGAGGTAGGTAGGTAGGTGGACAAGTGGGTAGGTAGGTGGGAGGTAGGTAGGTAGGTAGGTGGACAAGTAGGTAGGTAGGTAGGTAGGTAGGTAGGTGGACAAGTGGGTAGGTAGGTAGGTACGTAGGTGGACAAGTAGGTAGGTAGGTAGGTAGGTGGACAAGTAGGTAGGTAGGTGGGCAGGTGGGAGGTAGGTAGGTGGGAGGTTGGTAGGTAGGAGGTAGGTAGGTAGGTGGACAAGTAGGTAGGTAGGTGGGAGGTAGGTAGGTAGGTGGACAAGTGGGTAGGTAGGTGGGAGGTAGGTAGGTAGGTAGGTGGACAAGTAGGTAGGTAGGTAGGTAGGTAGGTGGACAAGTGGGTAGGTAGGTAGGTACGTAGGTGGACAAGTAGGTAGGTAGGTAGGTAGGTGGACAAGTAGGTAGGTAGGTGGGCAGGTGGGAGGTAGGTAGGTGGGAGGTAGGTAGGTAGGTGGACAAGTAGGTAGGTAGGTAGGTGGACAAGTAGGTAGGTAGGTAGGTAGGTGGACAGGTAGGTAGGTAGGTAGGTAGGTGGACAAGTAGACAGGTAGGTAGGTAGATGGACAAGTAGGTAGGTAGGTAGGTAGGCAGACAAGTAGGTAGGTAGGTAGGTAGGCAGACAAGTAGGTAGGTAGGTAGGTAGGTAGGTCGACAAGTAGACAGGTAGGTAGGTAGGTAGACAAGTAGGTAAGTAGGTAGGTAGGTAGACAAGTAGGTAGGTAGGTGGACAGGTAGACAAGTAGGTAGGTAGGTGGACAGGTAGGTAGGTAGGCAGACAAGTGGGTGGGTAGGTAGGTTGGCAGGTGGGAGGTAGGTAAGTAGGTAGATAGGTAAGTAGGTCGAAGGTAGGGAGGGACAGAGGTCAGTCGTAGGTGAAGAGATAGGTAGGAGGTTTGTAGGTAGGTAGAGAAGGAGACTGATTCTGGTCCCCTCGGGAGGGGACTGAGTCCTGGCCCGTGACCCAGGTGTTTGTCCTGTCCATTCATCTATGTGGAATGTCGACACGACAGGTTGTGTCCTCGGCGACCGGTGCTCATCGATAGGTCGTGATCTTTACACTACGGACACTGGCTCCTTTTCTTGTAAAGGTTAAAGTAAAGTAAAACTAGTTGAATTTAAATTGAACTTTTTGTCTTCGTTTTCTATTTATTTATTTGTCTTCGTTGTAGTCAGGAAGATCTACGTCGTAATTGTGAAACCCTTCTGACATAAAGTGAATTGGGAACCTCCGCCTCGTAGTCTTGACTCTATTTCGTGCATTTGATAGAGTACCCATTAAAGACATAACTACTATACAACTTTACTACTACAAAACCTATATACTCTAATTTGTTTTGTATAAAGATTTTAATCAAAGTAAGGAAAGAGAAAGGATTTTCTTGCACCGACGGTCTTTCATATTTTACGGTGCGTCTCGATCGTATGAGCAACTCAACTGTGACGACCGGACCCCCTGAAAGTCATATGAAGTATAGGACGGACATCTAAGTTCAGAGATCTTCTCCTTCCCCCACCAAAGGGGCCCCGTTCCTACCGGGTTATCCCCTTTGTGTGGACCACTCGCTGGACTCGCCTGTTTCGTTGGTCTCTCTCCCAGACCGTTTCCGTGTCTCCGACCCCTCTGTCGACCCTCTATAAAGAAGGACAGGATTCTCCCCTGAAGGTCCCTATCGTGTGTAAGGACCCAGGACCCCACCTTTGGGTGTGGGTCGGGACCCCCGAATTTCCGTCGTCCCTCGTTACGGTCCATCCCGACCCGACCAGTCCTGTACGGGAGGTGGGACACTCGGGGACTCTTCTACTTGTGTAGTGGACGTACGCAGTGACCTGGGTCTCCCCTGGAGGAAGGTGGACTGGAGTCCCTGACTTACACCTTCCCATCGTTTTTCACCAGAAGGGCGGACCTCGACTCCCGTCTCTACCCTCGAGAGTTCCCACGGTGGGGGCGGGGGTCTTAGGAGGGTGGGGGCGTTAAGAGACCCAAGAGAGGTCTGAGGGGGTCTCGGGGGTCCTTCAGAATCCTACATGGTAAAACGAGGACCTCGAGTCTGTACCCGTTTCCCTCCAGTGACCCAGTACTCCAGTGCAAAGGTGTCTTAGGCCCGGTGTCAGTGGAGGTCTCGGACTGGAAAGGTGATTTTCAATCATTAACGACCCTTAAGACCCTTTCGGCTTCTGTCCGGTCGAGGCCGACCCAAGGGGTCTCCCGTCTCCGACCCCCGTCCCAAGGGTTTAGGAGCTCATCCCCTGTTTCTGAAACTTACCCTACTCCTTCACCCGGTGATCTTCCCGTCCCCCACACCTTAGGACCGAGAACCCCCTCCTTCCCTACCCCCGACCCCAAGGACACTGGGTCTGTCTCTACTTTGACCCTGTAGGCCTGGAGCCCTTCCTGACCCAGTACCCTCCGTCCCCCTACAGGAACAGGGGTCCCGCTGGTTGCCGAGGAGGCGCCTCCTTGCCTTCTTAGTCCGACCCTCCCCACCCTTTTCCCGTCCGTCGACTGTGGAGTTTCGGCCGTGCCGAGGGACGGGGGTCGGGAGATTAGTCGCCCAGGTAGAGCCCCACACGTCGCAACGTCTTTGGAGGCAGAGATGATGGGCGGGGCTAATGAGGTAGGGCCACCTCCTCGGACGGGGTCCCGGCTATGGCATCTGGGCCGAGGTGGGGTGTGCGAGTGCGTCCGCGGGGAGGGCCTCGTCCCGCCCCCGACCCGCTCCCGCCCCGGTGTGGACCGGAGGAGACCTTCTCACCTGCCGACCCCCCTGGGACCGAGACCCTACGACCTCCACCTGTCTGGGGACCCCTTGCCTACGAGGCCCGCTCCTCCCTTCCGACTCTTGGACCTAGGAATGGTCGACAGGCCAGAATTTTCTTCTTTGTCCCGTTCTTCCCTGGGTGCACATGTCTTTCGACCCTTAGGACTCTCTAGTTCGGACCACGACTGCGGTACACCCCTTTGGGCCTGAGGACCCAGACTCTCTCCCCCTCCACTCCCTACCTCTCCAATCCGAAGACCAGGGACTCCGACCCGGTCTGTCGCGGGTCCCTCGAAGACCCTACTCCCACAACCCATACTCTTAGACCCCAGGCGTCCGCACCCGGGCTCTTGTTTCCGCGACAGGGAGGGGGCGTTAAAGGCCACCCGGGAGGGTTGTCGTAGGAGTGGGAAGGAATCCCGAGAGGAGCCGGTTCTCCGGTCTTGGTCTGTTTGGTCGACACGATCGACCCGTAGGGGTACTGGGGGAGGGGGATTCCACGAGGTTCCGCTACCGTCATTCATCCACCCACTCGTCCACCCACTCGGGGCCGAATTCAGGACCTCTGGTCCTGAGGTGACCACGAGGTAAAAAGACGGAGGACGGACGGGACGACCAGGTCGACTAGGGACTAGGAAGCTAGTAGGGCGGGACCCGTTGACCCCAACCGTGAAGGAGGAACCGGAGTCAGAGAGGGGTTTGGACGAGGTGCCTTGTAGGCAGGACGGGCAGGACGAGGAAGACAAGGTAAGTAAGTAAGTCATTGAGGATGTCTCGGGGCCAAGACACGGTCTGCGACAGGGTTCGTGACCCCTATGTCATCCCGCGTTTTTTACTTATCGCTAGGATGGAGGATTGGAGTCTTGCTTGTGCCTAGCCCTTAAGGGACCACCAGGGTACGAATCCTGAGTGACGAAAGTGACGGCTCCCGGACCCAAGTCAGGGACTAACCTCTTGATTCTAGTATATTCGGAAGTCCGATTTTTTTATTTACTCATTTATTCACTGGAGTCTGATCGTTTTCCCTGAAACGTGTATACACTAGTTCAATTCCTAAACTATAATTTTGTACATTGAACATACGTTTTAGTGGCCACGAGGTGTAAACCATCAAACATCGAACGTATACGTATACATAGAAGAATAGTCTTACTTTTCGACCCGTTTTGAATTTTTTTTTTTCTTTCTTTCTATTATGGGGTAGAGGTCCAGAAGCACCCCTCCGTCCTCGATTTGAGACTATTTGTTATTAATCGTTTGGGTCTACCAGAGTAGTGTAAATGGTTACAGGAGGTCACGAAGGTAATTAAGTGGGGTTACGAATTCTTGAGACGGAGAGAACAAAATCGTCTTAACTTAAGTTAGAGAGGGGCCAACGCTATTTGTGGTAATGTTATCAGAACTTATTTTAGAAGGAACGGTCAATTTTTTTTTTTTTTCAATTCCTAAACTCCGCCTCTCCGCTGAGATCCACTAAACCCACCCGGGTTACATTAAATGACTCGCAACTTCTTAACTACGAAAACTTGACACCACAACCTCTTCTAAGAACTCAGAAAACCTGTTGTTCCTCTAGGTTGGTCAGGTAGATTTCCTTTAGTCAGGACTTAAAAGTGACCTTCCTGACTACGACTTCGACTTTGAGGTTATGAGACCGATAGACTACACTCTTGACTGAGTAACCTTTTCTGGAACTACGACCCTTTCTAACTCCCGTCCTCCTCTTCCCCTGCTGTCTCCTACTCTACCAACCTACCGTAGTCACTGAGTCCCCTGTACTCAAACTCATTCGAGGCCTTCAACCACTACCTGTCCCTTCGGACGTCAGGTACCCCAGTGTCTCAGTCTGTTCTGAATCTGACTTGTTGTTATCGTTTACATTAAATGTTTACTGTTTCCCTCCGTCCTTCCAGCCCCATCTCTTTCTGACTACCACGGTGAGACGACCGAAACGTCTACCTCCTTCCTCGGTGTCCGGTTCGTTACGTCCGTCGGACATCTTACACCTTTTCCGTTTCTTTCTCTAAGAGAAGACCTTCGGGGTCTGTGGAACCGAAATCGGATCATTTTAGGTAAAATCCGAAAGGACCATCGAGTCGACCATTTCTTACGTCCTCTGGGACCAAGCTAAGAACCCACCCCTTCTACGGGACCTCTTCACTACCCGATGGGTGAGGTCATAAGAACCCGAAGGGACCACCGAGTCTACCATTTTCTTTGACGGACGTTACGCCCTCTGGACCCAAGCTAGGGACTCAACCCTTCTAGGGGACCTCTTCTCTTACCGATGGGTGAGGTCATAAGACCGGACCTCTTAAGGTGCCTGTCTCTTCGGACTGTCCGATGTCTGGTACCCCAGTGTTTCTCAGTCTGTGCTGACTCGTGTTCTAGGTAAACCCGAAGACGAAAGGTCTTGACAATCTCTTATTTTACCACAAGATAAATAAATAAACCAACGTGACCCAAAATCAACTTCGTGTATCCTAGAAATCAACACCGTACATCCGATATCGATCGAGGGACTGGTCCCTAACTTGGGTCCGGGAGACGTAACCCTTGCACCTCAGAATCGGTGACGTGGTGGCCCTTCAGGACTAAACCCAACAAGATTTGGTGATTTAGACACCGTTAAACAATGTCGACGTTGTCCCTTGATTATACCACCAGTTCCTCTTTCTATTGGTTGTCGATTTTTACTTTATCAAAGAACTACTCCCACTTTCTCCTCTCACTTTTTCGAGCGAATTTTGAGTTGTGAGATTTTTGATTCTAGTACCGTAGTCCAGGGTATTCAAGTACCGTTTATCTCCCCTAATTTCCCCTTTGTCACTGTCTACAATAAAAGAACCCGAGGGTTTAGTGACACCTACCACCGACGTCGGTACTTTAATTTTCACCGAACAAGGAACCTTCTTTTCGATACTGTTTACAGCTGTTGTATACCTTTTTGGCTCTGTAGTGAAACGGTGTTTCCAGACATATCAGTTTCGATACTAAAAAAGGTCATCAGTACATACCCATACTCTAAACCAGGTATTTCTTCCGACTCGTGGCTTCTTAACTACGAAAGCTTAATCTGTTTATCCTATTTCTTCTGTCGTGCCCGTGTCGAAGTCTCCACCCTGACACGGGGAGTTGTCCGTCTTACCTCTCTACCTCCCTCGACCCAGGGGACACTACGCCGTCCAAGAGAGGGCCGAGCCCCTTTGACTGTGCGGAAGGGTTCAGTGTCCCTGTGCGAACGGTATGGTTCTATGTGTCAGTATCAAAACAACATAGACAGTTTGGGAATGCATCGGGAATCAGTCACGGACTACTTCACGGTTCTCTGGATGGGTCGAGGTGTAAATTGGGGGCACTACTGGAATATGTCGACCGTGATAATAATTCAGGTACAATGTCTACTCCTTTGACTCTGTGTCTCCCGTTTGTGGTGAACAGGTCGAACCTAAACTTGGACCGTTGGTCACGACGAGGATATTTTCATATTTGTCCCGACCTCCCTTTTTGAAGAACGTGTAAAGGACCGGGTGGTAGTTGCGAATTAGTTGTCATCGAGTCCCAATGGTCAAGAGTAGGACCGACGGGTAGTCTTAGGGAAAATTTTCGGTAAGGGGTCCGACTTTATAGTCAGAGAGGACCCCAAACCAACCACCAGAGACCTCTCCCCTAAGACAGACGGGAGGAGTCGTTGTCCCTGGGTTCCGAGAACCTTGTTTGACCCTTCTTAAGTTTTGTGTTTGCAACTCGGACAACCAACGAGCTGGACCCTGTCAAAACAGGGAAGGTTTCCTGAAAACCTGTATAGACCTATATAGAAAACCAACAACGTCGACCCCTTCCTTTACGATGACCCTAATTGTTCAGTTTCGGTTCCTCCGATGAGTTGCAGACTGTCGTGTGTCCCCCGGGGGGCCCCTACTGAGGAGGTCGAAGTTCACCGTCGTCCCGGTTCCACTCCTCGGGACGAGGTCCGTGTAGAAGATCACAACCCCTTTGTGGTCCACCGTCCCTCAGCCCACCCCACCCCTCCCGTCCCCCTTCCGCGTTCGATTTTTTTAAATGTTCCTTTCTTTACTCAGTCCCTCCACCCTGTAAGGTATACCCTATTATATGGTCCGAGAAGTCGTGGATCTTGTCGTTTTCCTGTAGCAGTGTGTTTAATCGAGAAAGAACTTTGTGTTCGATTCTAGACACGTAAAGTGTAAGACATTTAAAGTGGGACAAGGTTTTTTATGTTGACACTTGCACCTTGGGATCAATTTTACAAGTAACTTCCCAATCTCACACGAGCAAAGACGTTGAGTGAAACTTTACGTAATTTTATAACAGTATATAGCACAATTACACTAAGTATTATTCTTTATATATAAAACAAGGTGTCTCAAGGATTTCGGGAACCTTAAAGGATTCACTATTCTTACTCTTTCAACAGGACAACAACCAGTCAGCGGGTCGACACAGGTTGAAGAACACTGGGGTACCTACCGTCGTCCGGTCCGGAGGGACAGGGAGTGGTAGAGGGTCTCAAACGGGTTCAAGTACAGGTAACGTAGCCACTACGGTAGGTCGGTAGAGAAGGAGACTACGGGAAAAGAGGAAGACGGGAGTTAAAAAGGGTCGTAGTCCCTGAAAAGACCACTCAGCCGAGAAGTAGTCCACTGGTTTTATGTCCTCGAAGTCGAAGTCGTAGTCAGGAAGGTGACTCATAAGTCCCAACTAAAGGGCATTCTAACTGACCGAACTAGAGGAACGTCAGGTTCCCTGAGAGTCCTCAGAAGAGGTCGTAGTGTCAAGCTTACGTAGTTAAGAAACCGCGAGTCGGAAGAAATGTCTGGTCGAGAGTATTGGTATACACTACTGACCCTCAACAGAACTGTGAGTCGTGAAGGTATAAAATTGTATGTAAGGTACTTCTTCGTTCACTGAGTCTATACGGGTTCTAATGGGATGAGTAAATAAGGTATAAAAAGTATAAATAAGATATTTATAGAGTTCGGGAAGTGAAAGCCCCGTCATCTAGACTCTGTACAAGAGGACAGAAGGGAGAACCGACGGATTACTTATTTAGAAAAGAGACGACCTTTAGAGTTGTAGAATCGTAAAAACAGAACGAGACGTAGTCCGTTTGTTGGACCAAGTCATTGTTTTGGAATATATAGAAGAGGTGTTTATGGGTAGAATACTAATGAAATTTTATCTTCGATACTTCAGAGACGTAGACAGACATACAAGTACGCACAGATATATATATATATATACGGAACATCTACACACCGAAAAAGGTGGAGATCAACCGTAACAGAACTCATTCCTTCGAGTGAAGGACCGTCCCCGTCATTGGGGTCCTATAAGACCCCTAGGGTTTTCTCTCCTTAATTGGGTTTAGAGATTCACACCGTCCGTTCTAGACTACCATTCAAGAACCGGACTGAAGGAGTGGAACTCTCCAAAAAAATTCTTCATTATACTCTAAAGACTATTTTTCAAGCTCGTTTCGTCTAATTTTCTAAGATACAACAGGTAGTGATAAGAACGAGTCTAGTCAAGTCAGTGAATCAACACAGACTGAGACGCTGGGGTACCTGACGTCGTGCGGTCCTGAGGGTAGGTAGTGGTTGAGGACCTCAAATGAGTTTGAGTACAGGTAACTCAGCGACTACGGTGGGTTGGTAGAGTAGGAGACAGCAGGGGAAGAGGAGGACGGAAGTTAGAAAGGGTCGTAGTTCCAGAAAAGGTCACTCAGTGAAGAAGTGTAGTCCACCGGTTTCATAACCTGAAAGTCGAATTTGTAGTCAGGAAGGTTACTTATAAGTCCTGACTAAAGGAAATCCTACCTGACCAACCTAGAGAAACGTCAGGTTCCCGGAGAGTTCTCAGAAAAGGTTGTGGTGTCAAGTTTTCGTAGTTAAGAAGTCGCGAGTCGAAAGAAATATTGGGTCGAGAGTGTAGTTATGTACTGTAAATCTTTTTGGTATCGGAACTGATCTGTCTGAAACCAATCGTTTCATTACGGAGACGAAAAATTCTACGACGGATCCAACCAGTACCGAAAAGAAGGTTCCTCATTCGCAGAAAATTAAAGTACCGACGTCAGTGGTAGACGTCACTAAAACCTCGGGGGGGGTTTTTCAGACGGTGACAAAGGTGACTAAGGGATAGATAAACGGTACTTCACTACCCCGACCTACGGTACTAGAAGCAAAAGACTTACAACTCAAAATTCGGTTGAAAAAGTGAGAGGAGAAAGTGAAAGTAGTTCTCCGAGAAATCAAGGAGAAGTGAAAGACGGTATTCCCACCATAGTAGACGTATAGACTTCAATAACTATAAGGAGGACCGTTAGAACTAAGGTCGAACACGAAGTAAGTTGGGTCGCAAAGCGTACTACATGAGACGTATCTTCAATTTATTCGTCCCACTGTTATATGTCGGAACTGCCTGAGGAAAAGGATAAACCTTGGTCAGACGACAAGGTACAGGTGATAAGAACGACGTGTACACATGTATTAGCTCGGTTCAAAAAACTTTGGTCTGAATTAACCGTTTGTTTAAATAGAAAGACACCAATAGAGACTACCTTTAACCCCACGAATATCTCTCATCTTTCGATATAAAGTCATCTGTGATATTATGTGTGTGTACGACCCTGAAGAGACGACGAGGTCACGAACTCTTAGGAGAAATGATACGTCCCCTGTGTCCAAGCTAGGGACCAGCCCTTTGATTTTAGGACACACGGTTACTCTTGACTCAGGAACCACGGAGTTGGGGTCTCGGGTACACGAGACCTCCGACACGATTTTGATCTCTCTTCAGGCACTTGACGTCACTTCATTCACAGGTCTGCGACGTTGTTTTCTAGGGTGTCCGACGTCACTCCTAGGACGTACTACGTTGATTCTGGACTACTACGGTTCTTATTTAAAAAAAAAATTCTTTTCTCATAAACAATTTTTTTTATGTCTTTCATATTTTCAGTAAAAATTCTTTATGTATGGATACCTATAATCTAAGGTCAAGACAAGTAACAGAAACTCTAAGACAAAAGAGGGACATGAAACTTAATCTAGGACTTGAGTAGATCAAAGGAGGTCATAAACTGATAATAGGTGATTGTAAAGGTTAAAAAAGGGATGGGAAAACTGAACCTTAGTGCCTTCTGATTGTGACGAGACAAGGGTTTCGGAACGTTTGATTTCGACCTGTCTACCTATCGTTTTAGTGTTTGTCGAGCACATACCTGCCAGAAGTCCGGGTAACAACGATACACTTGTGAGTCTTCCTAGTGGTCCCCCTGAAAGGACCGACAGGTCCCCGACCCTGAGACGTCAGAGGTACGCCCCCCTGGGTCCAAGGTAGGGACTAGCCCCTTTATCCAGGACGGACGGCGTTCATTCTCAAGTGTCCAGTGTTGACTTCTAGGACGTCCGGTACTGATTCTGGGTTACGTCGGTTTATTTATTTATAATGTTTCTTCTCTTTCTTCTTCTTTCTAGTGGTCTCTGTATGCCTGGTCCTTTTGGACGGAACGACGGTAACGAACGGGTGTGAGGTAGACTTCTGCAAGACTCGGGTTGTACACCTTTACAAGAGTTGACCGACGGAAGTCTTGAGTCTTTGACCCTAAGATTAGAAGAGATTAGCAATTGGTAACAAAATGAAAACAAAGGTATCTTTACGGAATAATTTATGGAGTAAAGAGTACGTTATATCCGGAGTGAAACCCTTGGGTCGACATGATGGTGGAGGATTTTTACTCTGTGTTGACAAAGTGACTTGACTGGATAAAAGGTCTGATTCTCTGATTAAGTTGCTTTATTACCTTGCTAGATGGTCAAGTCGAAAAGGACACACCTCAAAGGTTTCTGCAAAGTCTCCACCCCTGACTACCCCAAATACTGTCCGATGGGATTGTGGACGGTGAAACCATGTATCTAATAAAATTCGACTTCTGTTAGTTCCGGGCTGTCTGGGTTCTTCACGAAAAATGGAAAGGGAATCGACGGATTTTATTAAGTCTATCCCTCGGATCAGGTCCTTCTCTTGATAGGGGTCTCTATTGATAAATTATGTTTCTCCTACCCATCCATACGATTTGACGTCCCCCACCCCACCCCGACCGGTCCAGGGGTAAACAAGTTTAAGGAGACCCAGGGTAACAGAAAGGTATTGTACCGTTTATAGACAATTGGTTTGTAAAGGGTAGAAGGACACTTGACCAAAGGAAGGGAAACTTCGGGGCCTGGGGGAGGGCGAAAAAGAACCGAGTCCGACAGTAAATTCGGAGTTGACGGACTGTCAGAAACTCGGAGAGCTCAGACACGTTCAGAGGACGTACGTTTCAATTGAAACAAAAAGAGAACAACTAAACAGAATTAAGTTAAATTAGCAACCTGGTCGGTTTTCTGGGATCTTCCGATCTTCTTTTGTAAAATTTATGAATAAAGAAACCGACACGGACCAGAATCAGCATCGTGAGCCCTAGAAACTAGAGGGAGCACCGTCCACCCTAGGTATTAACGGCGCGTGTCTGAAGCGACGTCGTGCACCCTAGGTCAAGACGGTGGCCCCGAGTTTGGGGCCCGAACGTACCTTCACGTCTCAGAACCGGTGACGTGGTGGTCCCTTTGGAGTTGTCTCCTCTAAAAAAAAGGAGGGATGACAATAATTAAATTCAAATATCCGTAGGGACCACCGAGTCACCATTCCTTAGGTGGACGGTTACGTCCTCTGTACCCAAACAAGGGGCTAAACCCTTCTTGAGGTGTACGGCACCTTGTTGAGTCGAGTACACGGTGCAGGTGACTCGGACACGGACTCTCGGGTCCTCGGCGGTGCTGACTTCGGGCACACGGGATGTCGGACACGAGACTTCGTTCTTTCTAGTGGCGTTACTCTTTGGTTCGTGGGCGAGAGACGTTGATGCTTTTCGGAAGCGTCGTCACTTCTGGGTCTTGTCGGTGTCTATTTATTTAAATGTAAATAGTATACTGGGTTGTTAATATAAGGACTCAGAAATGGGTTCTCTTTGTTTTCGTGTATAGGTACCCTTTTGGGTACTTACCAGTGTCGTCGTAATAAATAAGATTCGTTGATCCTCTTGACTTCACTTACTTCACTTTCAGTGAGTCAACACAGGTTGAGACGTTGGGGTACCTGATATGTCACGTACCTTAAGAGGTCCGGTCTTACGACCTCACCCATCGGCAAGGGAAGAGGTCCCCTAGAAGGGTTAGGTCCCTAGCTTGGGTCCATAGGGTGTAACGTCCGTTTCAGAAATGGTCGACTCGATGTTCTCGTCGGGGTTTTCGTTGATCCTCTCCGTGGGGTTTACAAGTAGTTGTCCGCCAACTTAGTTGTTTCAGACCGTGGTGGCCTGGTGCCTTATGACGAGCTGTTATTTTTCCCTACTTGAAGACTTCGTGAGTTTTTACAACTGTTTGGAGTTTTATTAAGACTTCTCGCTTTTTTTCGGTCTGGTTTTTTTTTTTTTCTTGTAAGACATACTAAGGTAAATATATCTTCAGATCTTTTTTTACGTCTGATTAGACGTCACTGTCTTTCGTCCAGTCACCCACGGACCCCTACTCCCACCCCACCCCATCCTTCCTCCTAACTGTTTCCCTGTGTCCTTCGAAAACCCCACTACTACACCAGTGGTAGAACGAACACCACTACCGAAGTGTCCCCATGTGCATAGTTTCGAATCGTTTAACCCGTCAAAGCTTATACGTGACAAAGGACATACAATTAATGTGTAGTTATCTCGACACTCATTCATTTACCTTTGTTTAAGTAACTTGGTATACGAAATTTTCAACTCACTCACTTCAGGGAGTCAGCACAGGCTGAGAAACGCTGGGGTACCTGACATCGGATATTCCGAGGAGACAGGTACCTTAAAAGGCCCGTTCTCATGACCTCACCCAACGGTAAAGGAAGAGGTCTCCTAGAAAGGCTGGGTCTCTAGCTTGGGCCCAGAGGACGTGACGTCCGACATGAAATTTTCCTACACAAAATAACATACCTTAACTTACTAATAACATATTTAATCTCGACTCATTTAGACTGAACTTTGTTTTTATTTTAACGTCGGTCATCTATGTATTCAGGGCCTCTAGGTTACATGTCGCATCGTTTACGTCTGTTGTTAGGACCTAATGTTTGAAGTTTCAACGATTCTCTGACCTAAAATAAATAACAAATAAGGAAATGAAAAACCGATGTGGAGCTCCGAACGTCCTAGAGTCAAGGGGTCCACCCCTAATTTGGACCCAGTGTCGTCACATTCGGACCTTAGGATTCGGGATCGAGTGGCCCCTTGAGGGTTCTCACCTAAAATTAACAAGGGTGGTGTTTTTGTCTTTACTAGTAGTTCTCTATCCTATTTCCACAATCGATTGTGAGGTTATCATTAGTGTGACGTTGTCTAGTTGCATAGTCCAGTAGTATAACATGTGGAATAGAATGGGTTACAACATACGGTCAATGTAGAGTCACATTTTTCACCTACCCTTCTATTCGGTATTTTTTTTCACTTACTTTTAAGATGCTGCTGAGACTTCCTACCCGTACGTTATAAGTAGCATATTATGAAAACTAAAAAGACACACGAACTTCATTAAATAGTCATATAAATACAGTCATTTTTCCCCCGTTTCCTTTTGACAGAGGTAAGTGTGAACACCGTGGTAATACATACCAAAGAGGGGGAGTTACGTGGGGGGGTGTGGGTGGTTAAGAGGTCTGTGGTCGACCCACAAGTTGTTGAGTGAAGTGATTGATGGGGCTCAATCGTGTCTGAGGTGTCCAACTCCCGAACCAAGGTGTTCTGACCGGGTAGAAGATTACGGGTAGAGTTCAGGGTCTAACAAACCAAAATCAACACCCCAAAAACAAAACAAAAACAAAAATATAACCTCATATCAATTAAATATTATAACGTAATTAAAGTCCACACGTCGTTTCACTAAGTCAATAAGTATTTAGAACCTCTTCCTTTACCGTTGGGTGAGCTCATAAGAACGGGACTCTTAAGGTACCTGTCTCCTCGGACCGCCCGATGTCAGGTACCTCAACGTTTCTCAGCCTGTGCTGACTCACTGATTGTGTGTATGTATATAGATAAGAAAAAGTCCAAGTAAAGGGTAAACTCAATAATATCTGATAACTCGTCTCAAGGGACACGGTATGTCATCCAGGAACAACCAGTAGATAAAATACAATAAATAACTAAACCCCGTGTGACTCACCGTACACCCCAGAATCGAGGATCTGGTCCCCAGTTTAGACACGTGTGGGGGACGTCACATTCACACCGCAGAATTGGTGACCTGGTGGTCCCTTTGGAGGCCAATAGTCAAAATTTATACCGTCACACATGTACAGTTAGGGTTACGTAGGGAGGAGGGGTGGAAAGGGGCAACCATTGGTATTCAAAAGATCCAGACAGATAAAGACAAAACGTTCATTCGAGTAATCATAGTAAAAATTTCTGAGGTGTGTATTCACTATAGTATACTATGAATAGAAAGAGACAGACTGAAGAAGTGAATCATGAACTATTAGAGATCTAGATAAGTACAACGACACTTACCAAGTGAAGTCAAGTCAGCGAGTCAGCACAGACTGAGAAACGCTACGGTACCTGACGTCGTGCGGTCCGGAGGGACAGGTAGTGGTCGAGGGTGTCAAATGAGTTTGAGTACAGGTAACTCAGCAACTACGGTAGGTTGGTAGAGTAGGTCCCTAACTTGGGGTCCAGAGGGTGTGCCGTCCTTCTAAGAAATGACTCGGTGGTCCCTTCGGGTTTTTTACCGCGCGTTTAAACGTAAGAAGGTTTAGTGTGACATACAAACAAAAGTACTTTAGTGTCCGAGTTTTACCTTTTGGACTACTAATGTTTTTTCCTTCTTCTCCTCTCCCAGAGACCGTCCCGAGGACTCGGAAAAGTACGCACAGGAGAAGTAGGATAGTAAAGTGACGAACCTTAGAGGGGATCTCCTGAAGTTGGGCGTCGTCCTGTAAAGTCCTACAAGCGTCGTGATAACAAATAGTGTCGTTTCCGTGACCCTTGGTGGATCCACGGCGGTTATTCTCATTAGTTTAGTTGACTCTGAGTGGGAAGATACTTTACACTGCGTCGTCTAATTTTAGCGTTTTGTCCCGACCACTGTCTAATTCAAGAGACTCCGGATAATTCACTCTTTTCGTTCAACGACCTGTCAAGTAGACCCTGTGATATGTTATAAATCCACTTTTTTTTGGATGTTTTCACATATAAATACTTCTGAATTTATACACCCTCTCATATCCCCCTCTTTGTGACACTCCTTTGTGTGGGCTGTTTTTCTTACCCAGGGGATCCTGTCTGTAGGTCACTGGTTCCCCGAAAGAGATACTTGAACTTGAAGCAGAGTAGCTTGTCGACACACGTTCATTAGGTTTCTAAAGCTTAAGACTTTCAGCGAGTCAGCACGGGCTGAGAAACGGTGGGGTACCGAATATATCGGGTACCTTAAGAGGTCCGGTTTTATGACCTCACCCATCGGAAAGGGAAGAGGTCCCACAGAAGGGTTGGGTCCCTAGCTTGGGTCCAGAGGGCGTAACACCTACCTAAGAAGTGGTCGACTCGGTGTTCCCTTCGAGTATTTCAACTTGCCCGTTCTAATTGGGGGTCCCCCAGGTGGTGGTTCTTTATTGGTCCTTATCACAAGACTGTATAAAAAAAGTAAAGACGTATCAAATGAAAATTAACCGTCTTTACAAAATATTTGACTGTATAAATAAAAATTCCCAAAATAGAAACATTTTAATCCACCAAATCGTAGGACCAAAAACAGAGAATTACAGTGTATATATATGTAAAAAATATTTGTGTGTTGAACATTATATTTAGATGTGTTATAATTATACACAAATATACTATAATATAAATTATATAAATATTAAATTTGTATATGTGTAAATATCAATGAGTAGGGTGACAAAAGACACCCCTATATTTTGGGGGAGACACGGGTATATATACATATATATATCCTCTTCCTTTACCGTTGGGTGAGGTTATAAGAACGGACCTCCTAGGGTACCTGTCTCGGAGGGACCGCCCGATATCGGGTACCCCAACGTTTTCAACCTGTGTTGAATCACTGATTTGTTGGTATATGTATATTTTAGGAGGATACTTACATATACACACGTATACATATATATGTGTATTTACTGATGTGTTTATACGTCTCCCCTACTATAATATATACAGTGAAAAAAGAAAAAGAAAAAACGTACAAAGGAAAATATAGAACGTCAAAATGTGTGCTGACAGGTGCATTTGTAAACGGTACCATGAAGTCCGACAAATATTTGTATTGAAAATTACGGACGGATCCAAAGATACCCACCTCATCCCAAATGAAGGAGTCAACGGAGACCGACCTGTAAACCAAGGAACGGTTGACAAGAGACCCTATTAATACAAACGTGGGTCACGGTAGAGACGTAAAGCCTAAACAAGGTGGTAGAGGTCTTGACTTAGGAACTGACCAGTCGCCCTCATTTGTTAACCAAGACTTTTACTACAAGAACGAAACACTAATGGTTTTTCTTTTTCTTTTTTAACGTAGGTACCAACGCCTCGCTCAAACCCTTGATGTCTATTCGTTTTCTACCTTTTAGTTTTGGAGACCACTAAGACAGAGGTAATAACCGAGACCTCGAAAGGTAATTAAGGTTCAATTTATTAAAAGAAGGTAAAGTACAACTCTTATGTAATGTGTCGTGAAGGTGTAAGACGAATAAAACTAAATCACGTAGTATTTTTACGAAAGGGGAAAACGAATTTCACTAACGTATTGTAAGGCATTGCAACGATAGGGTATGAAATGTCTTGGAAAGGAGATTTCGAATAATGATATTTATAAAGTTGAATACTAATGTTTATAGAAAACGTAGATAAAAAAAAAATGACTATGTTTATTACGTTGTCTCTTTTAGAAACACGTAGTCGAAAGGACGTCTAGAATTGCAATACAGGAAGGGTACTTTCTTTTGACTTTCAGTGAGTCAGTACAGACTGAGAAACACTGGGGTACCTGACGTCGGGTGGTCCGAGAAGACAGGTACCCTAAGAGGACCGTTCTTATGACCTCACCCATAGATGAGGGAAGAGACCCCCTAGAAAGGTTTAGTCCCTAACTTGAACGTAGAGAACGTAACGTCAGACTCGGTGTTCCCAGGAAGGGTATCTGAGGGTCTTTGTCTTAATGACCCATTCTCACGGTTCAGTCGAAGACCTCTCCATTTGTTGAAGGTGAACAAATGTTTTGCCGACTATACCATCTCAAACAAAATGTGTAGGAAGGATAGCTTACAATGAAGTAATCTCAAAAGGATAACCAGTACTTTTTGACTCAGAGTGAAAGTAAAGACATAAGTAAGTGACTCAGTGATTTGTAAATAACTGGTCGACTATGTACCGGCCGTACCAAGACCCGCGACCTTTACGTCGTCACTTGTTTTACCCGAGTAAGATCCCCTCCTCCCCTCCCCTCTCTCTCATTTGTTCAGTTATTTATTTCCCTATCTAGTAAAGTCTTTCGTTTTGCGTGATAATTTTCTCAATTCTTCCTCCCATTTCCCTAAAGGGACCACCAGGTCCAGATTCTGAGGAGAAAGGGTTACGTCTCCCGGACCCAAGCTAAGGACCAGTCCCTTGATCTAAGGTGTACGGAGCTGATTTCTAGGGAACACGGTGTTCATTCTGGGTCTCTTCGGTTTATTTATTTATTTAAAAAAAACAAAATTTCTTCCTCCCATTTTCGAAAGGGTGTCCAACCATTAGACAACATCAAGACGGAACACTGAATAGGTAAATAACCGTACCGTCAAGACGTAAAAGGCATAGAAATAGTAAACAGTGTTGATACTATTTTTGATACCCGAAGGGACCACCGAGTCTACCATTTCATAGGTAGATGAACGTTAAGCCCTCTGGACCCAAGATAGGGACCCAACCCTTCTAGGGGACCTCCTCCCGTACCGTTGGGTAAGGTCACAATCCTGGTACCTCTTAGGGGTACCTGTCTCCTCGGACCACCCGATGTCTGATGCTCCAGCGTTTTTCGGCCTGTCCTGACTCACTGATTCGTATCGTGCACTGCTTGTGTTGTCACGATACAGGAGTTGTAGAAGAGACACCATCACTAAGTCTAAACGAGACCAGTAGAGTCCGTTGCCACGAGCTATTCGTAATGGAAGTAAAATGTTTACGTGTTTGATTCCCAGTCTCTCCAATTCATCGAACGGGTCTCGGTGTGTCGGAACCACCGTGTCGTTCTGTGATTTCTGGGAGTTAACTTTTTCGAACTCTGTGATTCCTCAATAACCTATTAAACGGAGGAACTGTTATTTTTAAAAAATTTCAAATATGACCTGATAGTTATATTTGTACAGGTTAAGGTACCTGGACTCAAACTCGTTTGAGACCCTTTATCATCCCCTGTCTCCTCGGACCGTACGTCATTCAGGTGCCCCAGCTTTTCTCAGTTCTGTGCTGAACCGTTGACTTGTTGTCGTAGTTGGCTCACGTATATATATTCTCTTGTATAAAGTCTTCACTTACCGAAACACTTAATTAAGATGCATGTATGTGGTTAATAGGTCGTGGTCTAAATTTGTTTTGGTTTGACCCGGGAACACGGGATGCCGGGGTTAGACGTTACATTAGTACGAGGCACCACTTAAGAGGAGAGACGATTAGAGCAAAATTGGTGGTCGAGACTTAGGGACTTTCCGTAGGAACTACTCTACGGAAGTAGTTTGGTTGCCTCGCAACAGCCGTACGTGAGACCAGGGATATACGATTTTGGGGGTTGAAAAGTAAGAGACGGAAGCCTTCCATCTGACACAGAGTAAATTTAATTATCGTCTACACGTCTGTGTGTTCGGGTTTCGGTCTTCCACTGTACCCCTGTTGGTCTACCTCCGTCTTTCCAGTAGTTCCAGTGCCCCTTGTCTCATCCAGGGGGCCCCCCACCAGTCCTTACAATACCCGGCCACTCCTTGTAAAGTTGGTATCGAAACTTTCGATCCAACTCACAGTGTTTGTCCCGACCTATTGTCAGTCGATAAACGTGGGGTGTCCGTCGGGGGTTCTATCGGGGATTCTTAGGGGTAGGAACCGCAAAGGATGTGTTGATGTAATGTAAATTTATACATCCACTACCCTTTGTCGGTATCGCGTCGAAATCCGTAATTCTCGGGTGGATTCATAGGAGACTGCGAGATCCCTACCCCTCCGTTTACAAAACAGATATTTCCGGTCTTTTTTATAAAATCTGAAACGGCAGCATACCCGACATAGTCGTGGTGAACTGAGACTAGAACTTCCCTTTCTTCTGGGTCCCCCGTCCCCTCCCCTCTATTTGGTCCTCATACTCTAATCGTATATGTGTGATGCCATGTATTTGACCTATTTGTTGTTTCTGGACCACACGTCGTGTCCCTTGGAATGCGTTATATACATTCGATGTTACCTTTTCTTAGACTCTTTCCTATGTCTATATACATGCATATATACGAATGTTTTGTAACATTTAAGTGACATAAAGTTAATTTTTTTCTTTTCTCGGTGTCTGTTATGTATTTTCTTACACAAAGTTATTTTGAAATGAATATTTTTGTCTTCCCACCCGACGAATACCGGTCTTCGGACGATAAACAGTTGGGGATAAGGTGTTCTCCCGAAAGGTCCACCATTTCTTAGACGGACGGTTACGTCTACATTCTCTGTACCCAAGATAAGGGACCCAGCCCTTCTAGGGGACCTCTTCCTTTACCGTTAGGTGAGGTCATAAGAACGGACCTCTTAGGGGTCCCTGGCTCCTCGAACCCCCCGACACCAGGTATCCCAGTGTTTCTCAACCTGACTTCGTTGATTCGTACGTGCGTAAGGTCCCCTTGCTTAGAAACTGATTGAAGATAAAAACTCACATAATAACTACAAAAAACCAAAACCAAAAGATCGGTGTGGCAAAATCACCCACCCTAGAATCGAGAGGTTGGTCCCTAGTTTGGGCACGGGGGACGGAACCCTCATACCTCAGAATTGGTAACCTGGTGGTCCCTTCAGGGAACTACCTAAAATAATATATTGATAAAGACATTAAGAATTCTAAATTTTACGAATATTTTAATGTAAAACGAATAAATATAATAAAAATCGGAAGATTAAAATAAAAAATTAACTTCATATCAACTACATGTTTCAACATAATCAAAGTCTATATGTCCTTTCGTTAAGTCGATATATATACATATAAGAAAAAGTGTAAGAAAAGGTAGTATACAATAACGTCGACGACGATTCAACGAAGTCAGCACAGGCTGAGACACGTTGGGGTATCTGCCGTCGGGTGGTCCGAGGGGACAGGGACCCTAAGAGGTCCGTTCTTGTGACCTCACCCCTGAAAGGACCAACCAGGTCACCGATTCTGAGACTGGAGAGTTACGTCCCCCGGGTCCAAGCCAAGGACCAGTCCCTTGATCTAGGGTGTACGGTATTGATTCTCGACTGTCTCGGTTTAATTAATTTTTTTTTTTTTCTTGTGACCTCTCCCAACGGTAAAGGAAGAGGTTACGTACTTTCACTTTTCACTTTCACTTCAGCGAGTCAGCACAGGCTGAGGATCGCTGGGGTACCTGACGTCGGATGGTCCGAGGAGACGGGTACCCTAAAAGGTCCGTTCTCATGACCTCACCCCACGGTAACGGAATAGACTAATTTACAATAATGTTTCATAATTTATATCAAGGGACACGATAAGTCATCCAGTAGTAACAAATAAAATATATACCACTACACATAGACAATTAGGGAACTGAATGACAAATAATGACTAACTCTCACAGCATGGTCAATTCAATCTACAATTGATCAGACTTTAGTTAAGTCTTACTTTACTACCAAAAAGTTCATCTTTCTGTTAGGGGTTTCAATAACAGGAAATCCAGTACTTGATAAAAACCTCAACACAGAGATTAAAGGGTAGTGAACGTATATATTTACATTACATCAACACACCCTTGCGGTTCTTACCCCTAAAAATCGTCGGCAGAACCCCCGAAGGACGACGCTATACCCTGGTTATAGGTCAGAGATTGCGGTAATAGAGTAAGACCTTAAGAGACAAAAATTTAAAAGGGAAGTGGTGAACCTAACACCCTAGAATCAAGGGACGGGTCCCTAGCTTGGGTTTAGGGGACTTAACCTTCGAGCCTCAGAATTTGGTGACCTGGAGGTCCCTTCAGGATGCGAAAAAATAATTGCATAATTCACTGTTCTTGATCATCCAAAATATTAAGGTTTCACCTTAACTTTGTTATAAAATTTATAGACGTTGTCGAGACCATGCCAAACCTTTATCGACACCAAAGATAGTCATCCTATTCTCTAAGGTCTTATTTGTTTAAATGTCCATAACGGTTATACTGTGCCCATAACGATTACACCCAACAGTGGATGAAAGCATTGATATGCTCAATAGGTGACTATCCCTCATTTGGAGACGTTTTGAATCACCGAATTTTGTTATCGTTAGTAAATGAAACGAGAACTTAGACGTAAACCCCACCCCGAGTCACCTTTGTCGAGTAGAACCTAGGCACTCCGTTGTTCGCTCTGTCGAGGAGACCTTCAGCCCCTTGGGCAATAGTTCTACCGAGTGAGTGGACCAACCGTTCAACCCTGACCGACAACCCGTCGTCGAGTCGACCCTGCCCCACCCCCCTGGAGTTCGGGAGGGGTACGTCGGAAAAGGTGCGTGAGCACCCGAAGGAGTGTCGTACCTGCGACTCAAGATTCAAACAGGTCTCTCTGGTTCCGTCTTCATTCATGTACCGTCAAAATATTGGATCGGGGTCTCGAGTGTATCGTAGTGAAAGTAACTTGGGATAACCCGTTTCACCAGTTTGTCCGAGTTCCCCCTTTCTGTGTCTGAAGTAGAAAATTCCCCTTTCACCGTTCTAGAACTTCTAGAATGAAAAATTCAATTCGGGGGTCCGTCCTTTCTAGTACTTGTGACTTGAGTCAAGGAACGGGAGATAGGTTATTGTCTCTGGGCAGAAGCATGTTTTAACCTTCCGGACAGATGTCTCCGGACAGAGACATAAAAGACGTCTTTTATGTTGGGCGGTGTTTTTGTCTTACTTTACAACCTAAAATCAACCTCCAATGACTTTTTTTCTACGTCAAAGAAAAAGAAAAATTTTTATTAAAATAAAACGATAACTAAAAACCGATACGACTCAGAAGGTAGGGCGTTCCCGAAATGAGATCAACGTCGCTCGCTCCGGATGAGAGAACCCCGAAAGGAACATCGAGTCAGTCATTTCTTAGACGGACGTCACGTCCTCTGGACCCGAGCTAGGGACCCAGCCCTTCTAAGGGACCTCTTCCTTTACCGTTGGATGAGGTCATAGGAACGGACCTTTTGGAGTACCTGTCTCCTCGGACCACCCGACGTCAGGTACCCCAGTGTTTCTCAGCCCGCACGGACTCACTGATTGTAAATGAATGAATGAAATCCGGATGAGACATCTCCACATACCCGAAGAGTAACGTCACCGAAGAGAACAACGCCTCGTGTCCGAGATCCCCGGGTCCGAAGTCATCAACCCCGAGGGTCCAAGATCTAGTGTCAGAGTTATCAACACCGCCTGTCCGAATCAACAAGGCTCCTTACGCCCTAGAAGGGCCTAGTCCCTAGTTTAGACACAGAGGACGTAACCGTCCGTCTAAGAAATGGTGACTCGGTGGTCCCTCCGTCCGCTAAAGAAAAGGAATAGGTTCAAGTGCCTGAGGTATTTAAGATAGATGTTTGGAAAACTCCCAGGGACCCGGGGTCCGTTCAGATTTTTCACTGACGACCCTCCCCAGGCGTACTGCACACACACGTACGACGGTTCAGCGAAGTCAGCTCAGGCTGAGAAACACTGGCGGACCTACCATCGGGTGGTCCGAGGAGACAGGTACTCTAAGAGGACCGTTCTTATGACCTCAGTCAACGGCACGGGAGGAGGTTCCCTAGAAGGGGTGGGTCCCTAGTTTTGACGCAGAGGACACCGAGGACGTAACGTCCGTCTAAGGAAATGACGACTCGGTGGTCCCTTCGGGGGAATGTATCGGATGGAACGAAGTTTCAAAGGGTACCGAGAGAAGACGGGTCTCATGTCCCCGGTTCCTTGACTCGGGTTACAAGTCCTAGAAAGGACTGACCCGAATTGAATTTTACGTCTCTAAATAACAAGTTGTAGTTAAGAGAGGAAGGAACCAGCATACATGTTGAGGTCAAAACAGACTCTGTCTTTACGCGAGTGGATTTTACGTAGTACTGGGTTGGAGGGAACGTTGACCACCAGTTACTCTAACAAATAAAAATAATAATAATAATAATAATAACCGTGTACACCCAGAATCAAGGGGTCGAGTCCCTAGTTTGGTGCAGGGGACGTCAGAATTAGTGATGTGGTGGTCCGTTCAAGGGAGAGTGACATGAATAATAAGCCGTTGAACGAAAAAAGTCAGTTGTTATGTAGAATCTCGAAAAGGGGACAGTCAGGTACCGAGAAAGAGTAAACAAATTTGTCCGCATATTATAAAGTACCCTATCTACGTGGGGATAAATAATTGGATGACCACTTGTAATTCCATCGAAGGTTAAAAACATCGAAAATGTATTTACTACTAGTTTCTGTTTATTTATTTACTATCCGTCTGTCATGGAGGTACCACCTCGACTACGAAGCCTAAGACATCCGTCTGGATCGAGTCACCATATTTCTTAGACGGACGGTTTCGTCCTCTGAGCCTAAGTTGGGGACTAGACCCTTCTAGGGTGTACGACGTCTTTTTGCTTTGGGCACCCGGTGTTGATAATTCAGACACGAGATCTCGGGCCCTCGATGTTGATAGCTTCGGGCCGGCAGGATTTCGGATGCGAGGCGTCGTTCCCCTTCGGTCGTCCTACTCTTCGGACGCGTGGTGTCGATCTTAAATCGGGGATGAGAGGATCTCTTTTGACTTTTCGGGTGTGTCGGTACTTCTGGTCACGTTGGTTTTTACTTTTAATTATTTATTTATAATAAAATTTCGTTACTAACCCTGAACGGACCATCAGGTTACCAATTCTGAGGCTCGACGGTGACGGGCCTCGGACCCAACCTAGTGACCGGTCCCTTGATTCTAGGGTTTAGGACGTTCCACGTCGGTTTTTTTTTTTTTTCTTTAGTTACTTGATAGCTATGTAAGTTATCCTACTGACGTGGAGTCTTAGTAACGAGACACGTTTACTTTTTGAGATATTTCTATGTTTGACATGCTAAGGTAAATCACGAGATCTTGTCCGATTTAATTATTTGTCACTTTCTTTTGTCTGATTACCAAAGGACCCCTACCACCTAACTCGCCCTTCCCCCACGTTCCCTTAAAGGACCCCATTCGTTTATCAGATATAGAATTGACCCTATAACTGGAACGTGTTCACATAAGTAAACAGTTTCGGGTAGTCTGACATGAGTATTCTGGACACATACACTGACATCCATTTAATGTTATGTGGTATTTCCACTTCACGTCCACCTTCCACTCTCCTTTCAAGGTTTCCCTCCCCTGTATACTATGGACACCGACTAAGTACAACTATATACCGTCTTTGGTTGTGTTATAACGCTTCGTTAATAGGAAGTTAATTTTTATTTTTTTAAATTTTTCGTTTCACTCACGGTTCAACGAAGTTTCAGCCCAGGTTAAAAGACGTTAGGATGACTGGCATCGGGTGGTCCGAGGAGACAAGTGCCCTAAGAGGTTCCCTCTTATAACCTCACCCGACGGCACTGGAGGAGGTCCCCTAGAAGGGTTAGGTCCCTAGCTTGAGTATAGAGAATTACAGGGGACTTAATTGTCCATCCAAGAAATGGTGCTCGCGGTAGACCCTTCGGGTTTTCATTTTATTTTACAACAATAATTGTAGCGATAGGGACCCCTGAAGGGACCGTCAGGTCACCAACCTTGAGGTACGACGGTGACGTCCCTCGTGTCCAAGCTAGGGACCACCCCTTGATTCTAGGGTGTGTGGTGTGCCACGTCGGTTCCTGACTTTTTTCTTTTGTGACGATAGGAACGACGGAGGAAGAAATACGGGTACGGTTGGACGACCGACCGCACCTCTGGATAGACAAACGGTTTACTTACTCACTCACTCACTCACCTACTCCAGACTCCGTCGTGGGACCCACGTACCTTATAAGGAGGAGTTCGGGAAGTCAAAAGATCTCCTCCTCCGACCCACCGGAAGGTGGGACTATTGGGATAGGTTCCGGGGAGGGGAGGGGGTCATCTGGTGAGTCGAGGAACCGAGTTATCGGCCTCTGAAAGCTGTCGGAGTGGGGACGTGTAACGAGGGGACGGTGAGGTCAGAGTGAGGAAATCAGTGATCTGTGTGCTACGAGGTCGTGGAAGACACACGTCCATAACGTCTCTCTCGACCGTTGTTCTGTCCGTTTCTAAGACGGGAGCCCTCGAGGTACTTGTTTGGACATCGGACTACGGTCCGTCTAGATTGGGGTGACTTCGTTTTGCTTAACCTGATTCCCGGACCCCTTCCGTTACTAACCCCGACGTCGAGACCACCGCCCCTCCGACGAGACCCTGTAGGTGTGTCCCCGTCTCCGACCTGACTTTGTTCCCGTAGTTGCTCCCGTAAGGGATCTCCTTTTTTTTATCGGTCGCGTTTCCGGGACCCCGTCCAAGGATGAACGTATCACACAAGTCCCTTGTCCTTACTCCGGTGACACCGACCTCCCCCTCCCTTTCTCCCAGTTTCCTCTCTTGACTCTTTATAACTCCCCGTCTGGTAAATCCCGGAATACCCGGTTCCTTTCCTTAGACCGAAAATGAGGTTCACTCTACCCTCGGTTCCTCTTCCCTACACTCGACTGAATCCACAATTGTCCGAAGGACCCGTTCTTCTTGGACATCTCCTCCACCCCTCCCGGTTTCATCTCTCGGACAACTCGACCGATGACGTTATCAGGTTCGTTTAGTATTACCATAAACGTCTCCACTGCTCTCAACTAGTCCGAGACCCTTATAAAACTTTCGTCTCGGTCGACTGCCTAGTCTACACCCCCACACTCTCTTTCTGTCCTCAGTCACTACTGACCCTCCAAAAGCCGGATTCGGTGACTCGACCCCTCCGTCCACCTTCAAAGGACTTACAGGGTTCGACAAAGTGTGGAGGACCGAAAACACGTGAGGTACGGGGACTTGGACTTTACGGGAGGAAAGAGGTGAAGGGTAGGGTCGGAGTCGGAGCGGGGGCGAGAGTAGTGTCGACTCGGGTTTACAGTAGGAGAGACCTTTGAAGAAAACTTTACAAGATCCGAGGTGTACCACGCGGGAGGACGCAGGGGTGTCATGGAACGGGAAGAAAGGGGTTTACCTACTAGTCCCAAATAAACAGTTGTAGAGAACACGGTTCACCCGCTGTGACCTCCCTGACTCCTCCCCGGTACCGAACTTGGGACGTCGTTCACGTAACTTTCCTTTACTTGAACTTAAGAAAGGAAGTAAGTCATTTATACAGTGTACGGTCCCTGAGGTCATCCACGACTCTTCGCTCGTCCCTTGTCCTCTCCGTCCAGAGACGGGAGTACTCAGAGATCCCTCTCTCCATTGTTATTGGGTTCGTTTCTTCACTTTCTACATCCCTGAAGGGACTACTAGGTCACCAACTCTTAGACGGGACGTTACGTCCCTTGCACCCAAGTTAGGGACTAGTCCCTTGATTCTAAGGTGTACGTTACCTCCTTAATACGGATGTAGGCTGTGGACCTCTCAGACACGTGGTGTTGTTTTCTAGGACCCACTGTGTGCCTTCTACGGCACACGGTACTGATTCTGAACTACGTCGGTTTATTTATTTATTATTGATAAAAAAATTTACTTTCTAGACTACACGGTATTACCACTACGTTACCTCTTTTTTCGTCCTAAGGTACACACTCTGCCCCCTCCACGTCAGTAAGTATTCCACTATCCCTCCGAAGTGTCTGAGTGACTCCTCCACTGTAAACTTATACCTAGATTTCCTCCATTCCCTCCTCGGTACACGGGTGATCCCTTCTCGTTTGTCGTTCACGTTTCCGGGACTCCATCCTAACACGAGTCTTATACCCTCCTTGAACTTCCTCCGGTCTCACCGGTCTCGGCGACTTATCCCCAATCTTTAGGTCTCTTACCTTCCCCTCCCTGGCAAGGTCGTCCTGGAATCCCTGGCGTCACCTCTGAAGTGAAAATGACGGTCACTCTACCCTCGGTGTCTTTCAGAGGTTCCTCCTCACTTACCTAGACTAAGTTGAAAGTTGTCCTAACGGTATTTTTATTGTTACCTGTAAATGACTCGTGAAGGATGATTGGTCCTTTGCACTCTTCAAAGACGTTCACCACAACTGTCTTCCGGGTAACAGATCTACCGATTCGGTGGGAACACCCGGAAGATGTAGGAAGGGAAGGAGAGTCGGGTGTGGTAGGGGAGTCCTGACTATGTCAGAGGGTGGTTTTGTATCGGACTTCGAAAAAAAAAAAAAAAGGGACTTCGTTAATAAGTTGTTGAAATACCTCTGTCTTAAGTGTATGGCACGTTAAGTCGGTAAATTTGACATGTCAAGTCCGTTAAGGGACCGTCAGGTCACTAATCTTGAGGTACGAGAGTATGACGGTTCCGGGGTCCAAGTTAGGGACCACCCCTTTCATTCTAGGGTGTTCAGTGCGTCACACCGGTTTTTTTAAATCTTAATTTTTTTAATTATTTATCATGTTGAGTCACCTAAAATCATACAATTAGTGAAACACATTGACAGTGGTGTTAGTCTAAATCTTATAAAATAGTGAGTTTCTTTGAGGAATCCGTGTGGGGGTAGGATCGGGGTGCCTTCGTGATTAGATGCAACAGACTAAACAGACAGGACCTATTAAGGACATTTACCTTAAGATGTCAGACACCGATAAACACAATGGACTGAAGAAAGTGAGTCGTATTATAAAAGTCCCAAGTAGGTACAACATCGTAGACAGTGATTAAGTTAGGAAAACCACCGACTTATTATAAGGTGACATACTTCCATCGGACAAAACACATCGGTAAGTAGTTGACTACCTGTAAACCCAACGAGGGTGTAAAACCAACAATACTTGTTCCGACGATACTTGTAAGAGTACGTTTGCAAACACCCCTGTACACAAAGGTAAAGAGACCCCTCTATGGATTCTCACCTTAAGGACTCGGTATACCATTAAGACACAAATTGACAAACTCCTTTACGGTCTGACAAATTCACGAGTGTTAGAAGGGTGGTCGTCACATACTACCAAAACTAAAGAGGTGTAGGAACAAACAACGGCAAAAAAATTTTTTAAATAAACCGACGTACACCCTAGATCAAGGGGTTTTTCCCTAGCTTGGGTCCGGGGGACGTACCGTTCACGCCTCAGAGTCGGTGACCTGGTGGTCCCTCCTGGGAGAGGTGTAGAAACAGCTGTGAACAATAACAGAACTTCACTCAACGAGGAGAGACGGAGGTGACGGTCATCGGTAGAGAGTGGACCTGAAACTTCAGTGCAGGAGGAACACAAGGTCCAAGGTGGCAGTCAGAGAGGGGTGTGATGTCGGTCTCTTTCGGACAGTCGGGGTCCCAGTCTCGGACGGGGAGGGGTCGATTCTCGAGAACGTGACGACAAATAACTGACTATTTAGGTTTAACGAGCGGCCCGAACCGGGGACATCGGTCGGGGACGAGTGGGCAGAGAGAGAGAGGTCAAATGAGTAACGAGTGCGGGGATAAAGGACGAGTAAGTCTAGATCGGTGTAGTCGGAGGGTAAGTCAAGAACTACGGGGTTCCCGACGGGTCGGAGTCGGTGGGGGTCGCGAGAAGGGAGACAGGACCATGCAAAACATGACGAGAGGAGGTTGGAGAAAGGAAGGGGAGCGTCTAGACTCGAAATGACACTGGAAAGGTTTTCTCGGAGGAACCTGAGGAGGCGGTTGGATTGTCGAGGAGAGAGGGTCCGAGCAGGAATAACGTAAATCGTGACAATGTTCAACGCACTGATAAACATTCTGTCAAACGGGTTACCGGCGGAGGTGGAATCCTTCTCAGGGTACGCCCACCAACTCGTAGTCACGGACCGGCCAATACAACAATAACAAATCAACGATTCAATACAGACTGGGAAACACTGGGGTACCTGACATCGGGCGGTCCGAGGAGAGAGGTACCCTATAAGGTCCGTTCTTATGACCCCACCCAACGGTAACGGAAGATGTCAGGGAGGGGTTGGGTCCCTGACTTGAGTGTAGAGGACGTAACCGTCCGTCTAAGAAATGGGTGACCCGGTAGACCCTTAGGGGGAACAAAGAAAAGGACACTGGGTATTACCACCACCACCCCCTTATACATAGATATAGATATAGATATCGGAGGACAGTCTTTTATTTTTTTAAAGTATGTACCCATAAAGGGGACGTATAAGATCTAATAAGATAAGTTAAAAAGTTTTTTGACCGGAGTCGGTCTTTCGAACTACAGTCGGGAACCATTGCCTAGTGACAAGTATCAAACTTTTTGAGATCGTCTGGAAGATATTCGGGAAGACTGTGTGTAGGTGGGTGGGGGGGTAGTTTTCGTCCTTTATCCAAACTGACCAATGTACGACATAGGCGTTTAAGACCGTATCCAGGACCGACTCGTGTGACCCAAATTACTTGCAACTCACTTATTCTCGTTCGGTCCCGGTCTCAATCCTGACGTTAGGACGGACATGGCGAGGGATCCTGAGTTCTTAAGACTGGTGGAGCTAACGTTTCTAGGTCCGTCGCATCGGGGTAGAGGTTGATGAAGTGGGTGGGAGACGAAGAAGACCCCAACCTCCAACGCTCACCCCTCTGCTGTAATTGGACTCGGAGGGAAGACCTCCTTGGTCTTGAGTTAAAGGGAATTCGGAGTCCCCACCCTGATGTAAAGGGTGTTCGGAGACGAGGGCGGTGTCAGACACGGGAAGTCGGTGTCCCCGTCTATTAACGTAGAAAGGAGTAGGGGGTCGGGGGTTAAGGCATGAGAGATGGACGTATACCAGTCAGGTGGGACGTCGCGACCAGGGCCGTGGGGGAGGAAGGGTGGGAAGGACCACACTACTTGGACGGAGTCAAAGAGGTTACTCGCGGGGGGAGGTTCTCCCGAGTAACTTGGGGAGAGGGAGGGGAAGGGGACCCCAACGGTCAGGGTTAACGCGACCGACGCAAACCCTGGGCGCCCAGGACCTGTGGACGACCCCTTGCCCCCGTCCCCGCCCGGCACGACCCCTACCCCACAGACCCGGCGGAGGCGCCACACGTCACTCCGACGCGGACGCTACGCGTCGAGGCCGGGTCGGAGTCGCCTCTCCCTGCGTTGCGTCCCCGAGTCCCTGGTGTCTCTTCAGGCGCGCGTCCCACCCGCGGGCACGAAGGCCACACAGACGTCGAGCCCCACGACACGCCCCCGCCCCCACCCCCTCACACTGGGGCTCTGCCGCCGCCGGACCGTGCACTACACACGCAGGAACAGACAAAACAGACACAGGGATTCCCTGGTTCAAGGTCAGGGGTGAGTCGGTGAAGGGCCGACACACGGAACCCCGTCTACAGACGTGGAGCGACACGGACAAAGGAGTAGACATGCTACCCTTACCGTTAAATTTTCATTATACACATTTCGCGACTCTTGTTATGGACCGCGTCAATTACGAGGATTCTTATTTATTTAATTTATTTGATACTAGTACATAGAAGACATACTCCGTTCGTGGAGACCAACACATTTCCAACGCGTTTGAGTATCCTTTACACCCATAAACACTACGCACACAGACACACACAGAAACATACACAAGACATACGCACACCCATAAACACATACATTACACACTGATGTGACCCCATTACACAAAAACATTGGAACACACTTTAAACATACGTAAACACTACACACACAGGTACACACAATTCCATACACTACATAGAAACACATAGACACACAAGTCACATATACGGACACAACAGATACACACAAAGACAGGCATATTACACGCACCGACACATACAATACACTATACACACATAGTCACATTACATAAACATAAAAACATATACTAAACACATCGAAACATATAAGAAACATCACATGTAGATATGGGTACCCACTCAACACGAACATATACACATAGACACACACACTGAACACAGAGACATAAGTACACTTACTTTACACAGTCACACTCTCTATACACATAGAGACTCAGACACAACACATAAACACACATAAGCGTATACACTATACGTACAGAGAGGAACATAGACGACACATAGACACATATAAACACGTGCCCTATGAACACAGATACAATCACACATAGAACACACACAGAGGTACGTTCACTACAGACACACACACACACACTACACACACAGACACCCAGAAGAAACAACGGGTAAACAAACACCTTACAGACACAAGCACTGAAACACGAAACCACACAGTGGTACCACAGACGCACCTAGAAACACCGCACGCACAAATACCTCAACCCCGAAATGAAACAGACACCGTACACACCCAGAAACACTACGCGACTGCAAGGACGCACCGGCCCACGTAGACACGGCCCCCGGCCGGACGGACACGCACGAATCACGTCGGGTAGTAGGGACGCAGAAACACATACTGCACATGCACAGGGGCAGACGGCTCGCGACAGGTGGAAACATACACGACACGAACAGACACTCCCAGAGACGCTGTACCCAGTCGGTACACACCCGACGCACACGGACAGACTGTAGACGTAGAACCGCGCCTCGTGTGCACAGGCACGACCACCGTACAGTGTCTTCGCAGGCCCGGTCCGTGCCACCCGGGACCCAGGGGGGATGTGCTCCCAGACGACCAGGGACAGACAGGGAGGGGGAGGGGAGGGAGGACCGTCGGTTACGATGACCCCTCGGTCAACGATACTGCTGCGAGGTAGGAGGGAGGGAGGAGGGAGGAGGGTGGGAAGGAGACTGTCCGAGAGACGAGGGGGTTAGGGCCGACGGGAGCCCCCGCCCCGGGAGTAAGAGGGGGGGGGGTGGAAGATGGGAGAGGGGGGGGTGGGGTCGTTGGGGCCGAGGGGCCGAGGAGAGGAGACAGACAGAGAGGTAGGGAAGTAGACAGACAGGGAAGTCTCTCCCCCTCCCCCCAGGGACTCGGACATTCGTCGGGGAGGGAGGGGGACAGGACTCGGAGGACGGGGAGAGGACCCGGCCCCCCTCCGGTCCCAGCGCGCCCAGGGGTACCGACCGCCGACTCCCGGGCGGGGGGGGGAGGAGGGGTCGGCGGTGGTGGAGGTGGAGGGACGGTAGGAGCTGTTCTACGGACGGGGGCCGCGGGAGTAGGAGGAGCGCCGGCAGAGGCGGAGGCCGACGGACCGCAGGGGCCGGGTGGGGCCACTCAGACAGCCCGGTAGGACGACAGGTCACAGGGGGTGGGGGTAGGACCGGACGGGGCCCCAGACAGACGCCCCGAGGCCGAGGCAGTGGACACACCGCAGAAGGGCGTCGCTCGGTCCCGGACCCCTCCGCGTCCTTACCACGGAGACAGTCGTCCCGGACACCCTCCTTCCGACCCCCGACCCACCCCTCCCCCAGGCAAGCCCGTTGTACACACACACGTCTGCGCGCGCGGACACACACGTCCACACACGTCCTTCGGCCCCTTCNTACACACACACGTCTGCGCGCGCGCACACACACGTCCACACACGTCCTTCGGCCCCTTCCAGTCCCGGAGACCCTCTTAACCCCTGTCTCTCCTCCTTATGATAAAGATTTCCCCTGTATCGGAACCTCCGACAGAGGCCGAAACCCCCTCAGGGTTCCGAACGCCTCGAGGGCTGACCTGGACCTCGACCCCTGGCTCCTGTACACACACGAGGTTCGCAGGGATTTTCACTGTCCGGAGTTGGGGGCATTGATCCTAGGTCGTACCCCGCTCGTGGAAGAGGGTCGGACGTCGACCCCCGAGTAGGAGAAGAAGTTTATCCCCCACTCTTCCGACAGCACCCTCGCATAAAATTTAAGACTCGCGAGGTCCGAGGTGACAATGAGGAGGAAGGGAGTCAGGAGTGACTTTAAGTAGGTTCGGACTCCCACTCCACTACCCCACCCCCACCCCCCCAGGGTCAAACCCCGCTCTCCTCCCTGGGGTGGGGGTTGGGTTGGTGAACTCTTCCGGGGTTTGATGTTGAGGGTGTTACGGGGCTCGGTGGGCCGAGGAGACGGTTCCCCGGGGACCCACGTCTCGTAGTACCCTCAACATCAGTTATGATTGACCTGCCCCTCCCCGTTCCTTAGACCCTCGGTCCCCGCACTTCTGCCCTCGGGTCGGGTCGGGACAGGGGTGTCTACCTAAGCGGGACCCGTCCCGCGGAGACCGAGGAGGGATACGGCACCAGGAGTAGAGGACGAGACCGGACGACCGGAAGTAGAAGGAGGAGGAGTGGACAGACACGACGTTTGCCCCGCTACAGCCGAAGTTCCACTCCACGTGCTCCCTTAAATTCCACCCCTCCTTGTGAGATCGTTCCGGAAAGGAGGCGATGAGGGGGTGGGGGTGTTGGCCCCCTCGGCCCGTCACTCAGACTCTCGCGAAGTCCGGACTTCAATGTCGTTTTAGGTTGAGGTCTACTCTTAACCTGACCCTAACCTCCTGTCAACCGTCTTTCCACCCTATAACTAATCTTCCTCGTACCGCACAGAGTGGCGACACAAGAGGGTGGGAAGTGGGGAGGACCGGGGTCCTCAAACTCTTGGGACTTCCCCTCCTAACGAGGCCCCTCATGTGCGGGGGGCGGCTCCTCTGAAGGAGGAGTGTCAGTGACGGACTACAGATGTAAGAAGGGGACCGACTCCAGAGCGACGGTTACGGACGGGGCGTCGGTAGTGTGAGTCCATACCGGGACGTGGAACTGACCCTAGGGCACCGGGAGGCTAAGTCCCACCCTCCTCGACTGTCGGGAGGGAGTCCCTTAGTTTCTCTTTCCGTCTCCACCCTCGGAACCTTAGAACCTTCTTCGACAACGAATTGGGGCTTGGTCTAAACCTCTAAGAACGCCTCGTTAGGTACTACTCCAGTCGGATCTAGAATTACGGTCTCCGTCTCGGTTACCGTCCGACTTCAATTCAGTATCCTAGAACCCTGTGGTTTCCCTTCTTGCCTAACCTGTGATCTTTGAACACCCGTCGGTTACTCCTCTGACTCTAGAGAAGTACCTTACAACCCCGTCGGTTACTTTTCTAAACAACACAGACGAAACTGGGGCCAGGGGTGACTCCATCCCCTACAACCACCGTGAACCCTCCCCTCTCTCCGAGTCCACGGAGGGGAAAATGACAGGGTGTGCGGTCTGTACTGGTGGGGGGACCCGGAATCGGCGGTCGTGGAGTCGATGGATGTCCTTTAACCCTCACCGACCAAACCCTTCCATTCATTCACCCCGGCCCCCACCCTCCACCCCCGAGGGTGTTAGGTTCCGTTGTGAGGACAAGACACAGGTAACGGGGACGAGGGTGGTGAAGAGTAGACGGGGGACGGAGGAGGGGGACGGGGGAGCCGGGTGGGTAACGGGAGGGGAGACAAGTGGAGAGTGGCCGAGGGTGGGTGGGGTAGGGGGGTAGACAGCCAGTCGCGGAGGGAGGAGTGAGGTAACTGGTGAGGCGGAGCGGTAGGCCGAGAGGTGCGCAGGCAGACAGGTAGGAAGGTGGGCAGGGACGCAGGTAGCCTGAGACCCGGACACTCAGAGGGTGGGGCACAGACCACCCCTATGCTCCCACCACCCTCAACTTTCTTCTCCGACCTTTCCTCTCCCTTCAACCCTCGGTATGCCACCCCACCTCCCGTGAGGGACCCTACCCCGACCCCTTAGGGGTCCGTGACTAAGGACCCAGGAGGAGCTCGTCCACTAGGACCCTCTCTAAAAGAGGCTGATGTGGGGCCGGGTCCACCACCACTTCCTTGAGGCTCGGTCGCGTCCTGGAGACCTCGTCGCGTTCAAGTAAAGGCTCCGCGTCGGCATGTCCATACCCCTGGAGACCCATCTGTACCTCGGGACTTCCGGGCTTATAGACTCAGACACGAAGTACCGCCATTACAAACCCTCGTCCTCCTCATGTCACAGTTGAGACCTAAGGTTAGGATCTACATGGAAAGGGACCGACACGGTCAGTTAGATCTAGTAAAGGGAGGGAGTCGGAGCCCCAGAAGGAGCCCGGTCTCCGTCCCTGTTCTTCCGTCACACTACGTCCGTTCCCTTTGTCGCGTTTTCGACTCGACCTTTAGACCTTTAGTCTCACCTCTTCCGAGGTGAGACTTGGAAGTAGATCTTTCACTCAGGTCCTTCAGACTCGTCGGAGTACGTCTCCCGTCGACTCTCCTATGTTTTACCCGGAAACGGACCGTGTCCCAGGTACTACCACCAGGGAAGAAGCCCGGGGACGGACACCCAATTCTTTCCGTCTTAGTCTTAGTGTCTGGTCCCAGGACTCACCGACGTGGTTTACCGGTGACAGGTGGGTGCGGACAGGGGTGACCTGACCCTCCAGACCCTTCTGTCCTGCGATAGGGAGAGGACGGACCAGAGGTGAGAGTCTCCAAGATCTAGTCCCAATTAATTTGGAGAAAAGTATATACGGGACACCCCATAACGCACGGGCCCGTACCTCTTCCACACATATACCCGTGGAAAATTGTCTCCCGACATTTTCACTCGAAACGGGACTCTAAAATACTTGGAAAAGGAGACTTTTGAGGGCACCAAAGGACACGCAGGGTCCTGTTTCAGGGTGGACAGGGATGTCGGGTGTTCGGGACAAGGGACTGGGAGGGTGTCTGGTCGGAGTCACGGCGACAGGAACGAAAAGGGAGACAGACCTTATAACGAGGACCGAGTGGGTGGGGGTCAAAGACTACCACCCTAGGGAGAGGAGGGACCCAGAGTCTAGTCTTTCCGGAAGAAAATATGTGTGTTTGTGTGTGTGACGGTGGATTCCTCCCGGGACCCTACGAGGTAGTATAGTTGAACACATAAAAGAAGTAGTGTGCATAGAATCACACAGTAATAAAGTAGGTACATAGGCACTGAACGGGGAGAGAGAGAGTTGGGTACGACCGTTCGTAGTCGGTGTATACCCATGAATTTAAGTAGAATTTATTTTACGTCAGTTTAAGTTCTACAGAAGGAATCGATGGGAACGGTGTAAAGTTCTCGAGTCCTCGGTATATGCCGGTTACCAAGGGTGCAATCTGTAGAGTCTACCTCTTGTAAGGGTGGAAGAGTCTTTCAAGTCCACCTCTTACATCCTGATATGACCGTCGAGCCCCAGGTAGAACAGTGGGTCGATGTTCGACCGGGAGTCATCTGTAAACGGTCTACTCGGTGTCTGGACTCTTGTTTAGGGTGGAGACCGTGACAATGGTCGACACACTGGGACCCGTTCAATGAAATGGAGAGACTCGGAGGGAAAAGGGGACCTAGGTTACCCTTTGTAGTAGGACGGATCGTTTCCACAATCCTCCTAAACTATTGTCTTCCCCGGTCGGCACCGAGTCTAATCATCCACACGTTACCTAGGTTCGAAGGAAGATGTAGACGGTACGATTCAGAGGGGTACTACCCTCGAGGTCAGTAAAAAAAAAAAGTTCGGGGTCGTATACGACCACGAAATCCTTTCGAAATAGAGTAATCAGCAGAGGGTTCGTCCTCGTCTTCGGTGATAGGTGTGGGCGGGGGGGTTGGGGAGAGGACGGTCCGGGGTCACTTTGTTTTTGACAAGATGGGAGGAGCTCGGTCCAACGTTCGACGTTGGACCCGACGTTCGGGACCTACACAATTAGAAAGGTCTCTGGGATCCCAGTACATCGTCCCAATTTAGGAAGTAAGGTGTGCTAAAATAACTCGTGGATGAATCAGATCCGTGGCCCTTGTAGCGGTGTGTGTGTTTTTCGGGGTTTAGGAACAGAACATTTCGAACGGTGGATCACCTCCCCTGTGTGTTATTACTCGGTCACTTCTTTATTTAAAATTGTCCTTTTGTAGTGTCTGACTGTTCACGGAACTCCTTTATTCCGTCCTACACTACCTCTGTCTCCTCGAGACCCTACCCTTGACACCCTTTCCGTCCGAACTGATCCCACTTAGTCAAAGTGTTTCGTGACACCCTTCGCACAAGGTCCGTCTCTCTTGTCGTCCTTGTTTCCGTCACTCCGTCCTCTTTACGGTCGAGGAGAGACTAGGATAATCTAAAGAACGGTGTTGAAATACTCCCCTAATGATACTAGTAGGGGTAAAATGTAAACTCCCTCTCCGGTTCACTGAAGACACTCCAATGTGCGGACCCTTTCCACCTCTGTTCTAAGTCTTTGGACGAGGGGGTTGGACTGAGAATCGGTGTCACTCTCCTATTTCCTCCCCGTAGGGGGTCACAACTCCCTTCCCGTCACTATAGAGAACTCCTTTCCTACAACTGTAATTCCCTGTTCCTCCTGAAACTCTCACCTCACAAGAGGTGTCTCTCTCCATATATTCCGGACTTCGGATCCGTCCGTGGACACTCAGATCCCTCTACATGTACCCCACTTCCCACTACGACCCTTTCCGTCCCCTCGTCCTTTCTGTCCTCACTCGGTCCGAGACAGGGTCCCGTTGGTCCCTCGGTACCTCCCAACACTTGTCCACCTGTAGTCCAGCCCCGTCTGACTTTCCCTCTCTGACCTCCGTCCCTCCGACCCTCCTCCGAACTCGACCCCGACACCCTCCCCTCCCCTTTCTTAGTCCCCCGTCCTTCTTTCCGACTCCCCCACTACTTGGTCTTCCTCCCCGTTCCTCCACGGACTCCCAGACCGAACCTCTGACCCTCTGTCACCCTACCTTGACTCTACCCCTATGTCCCTTCCTCACACACAAATACCCCCTCCCCCCAATTGAGAGTTCATTCCTTTGACTCTGGGTTCTCCAACTTCGTTGTCAAACCAAAACGACCCTCTAACCCCACCCTGTGTCCCGACCCCAGCCTACCTTCCCCGACAAAGGACTGGGTCCGTTGGGGGTTGGGGTACGTCCTCGGACGTTGTGGGGTTGCAGGAGGTCACGGACCCGCAGACGCACCTCTGCAACGGGAAAGACGACTAATACCTCAAGACAGTTGACCACTCCCAGCCCCACCCCCCCCGCCCCCCCACCCAGCGCCCGAGCCCCAGCACCGTCTCACTCCTCGACCTGGGCCACCCCCGAGTCCCGGTAAGCGTTACTGTAGCAGTATCGCTGTGGACACTGTTCTATCGTAAAGAATCTACTCGGGAGTCAGGGGTCCACCTACCCGAAGGGAACATCGAGTCAGCCATTTCTTAGACGGACGTTACGTCCTTTGGGCCTAAGGAAAGGACCCAATCCTTCTAGGGGACCTCTTCCTTTACCGTTGGGTGAGGTCATAAGAACGGACCTCTTGGGGTACCAGTCTCCTCGGACCGTCCTGTCTCCTCGGACCGTCCGATGTCAGGTACCCCAGCGCTCTCAGTCGTGCTGCATTACTGATTTGTCCTTTTGCCCCTGGGACTGATCGTGCGCTCCTCCAACTCAAGACAATGATTTCACAAAGAGTCGTCGTCCCCTTTGACTTCGGGTTTACTCACGTCGCCGGCGGGGTAGGAACGGAGCCCAACCGACCTATACAGCTACGGACCCTCCCCCGCCACCCTGACTGGGGAGGGACGGGAGAGAGGGTCCCCCTAGACTTCGCAATGGAGGCCCGGGTCGCCGGGGGGCTCCCAGACAGGGGACTCGACGGGGGAGCTCTAGACGCCTGTGACGTCTCCTACCCGGACCTCTAGCGGGCGCCCGAGCGTGTAGAGGTGAGAGTGTTGATGCACGTGTCCACCGTCGGGCCTTCGGTGGCCCGTCTTGACCCCGCTCCTCCCTCCCGCTCCCCGAATTCCTGCGTTCCTGCGAACTCAACCCCCGCCCCGTGTTTTGCCCCCTTCTAAGCCCTACCCCCTTCTCCGCCCCAGTCCCCGCCACCCCGCCTCAGTCCCCTCCTCGCCCCAATCACTTCCCCGCCCCAGTGACTTCTCACCCGCCACAGCCCTTCCCCCTCCTCAGTTTCATCCTCTTCCTCCTCACTCTTTTACTTCTGCCTCGTCACGCCCCTTTTGACCCGCGTGAGAAATTCATCGCCCCGCCCGAAGGGGTTTCGACGGGCGAAGAATGGAGCGGGGGAGCGGACGGGGGTCGCTGGACCGGGACGCGTTAACGGATGACTGGAGGCTGGAGTGGCACGCGTAGCCTCTGATGCCCGACCGGGTGTCGTTGATGTTCCACCCCCGACGGGAGGTAGTCCCGCCCCTTCCCCCTTTCAACCCCACCCCCCACGGGGCCGGGCGGACTGGCGCGGGGCCGGACGCGTGGGGGGGTGGGGGCGGGGTCCTCCTGATAATGGACTGGGGGCTCGCGGAAACCTAGGGCAACGCGACCCGTCGCGGGCTCGAGGAACCGCTTGACGTGCCCTGGAAGTACCACCACCTGGTCTCGGCGCTCTCGTTGTAGACCACTCCGCCCGCCCCCCGTGTCTCCCGTTCCTTCCGCCTTCCCAGTGTCCAAGATGTCTACCCCTTTGACTCCGGGCCCCTCCCCCCGCCGAGGAACCTCCCAGTCCCGTCCCGAGACTGGAGAGAGATGAGGGACGTCCAGGGATCCCCACTGAGATACCCTCGACAAACTCAAACCCCGAGTCGGGATGGCGGTGGACAGTCTGCTCCTCCAGGACCGGAAGCAGCAGGCTGTCGTCGTGCAGTTCGACCGCGCCGGCTCCGAGTTCGACGGGATACGCCTGATGACCACTCCCGCCCCGGACTGTGGGCTGGGGACTGGAAGGTGGAGGGTCGGGCCCTACTAGGGTCTTAGGAGGTGAAGTAAAGTGTGAGAGGGGACGTGTGAACGGGGTGCACGACGGTCGGGATTTGACCTCACCCCTGCAGGGTTGGGGAAGACGGTTGTAGGCGAACGGTGTACCTCCTTCCCTTTGACTTCGTACCTCACTGTGTCGACCAGAGGTCTAGATCAAAGAGACTGGGATCTTCTGGAGACGACGAGAGGACAGAGACTAAGGTTTTGAACATTGGATTGGTCTTCCGGCGGAATTGACAGTGAATTGGTAGTAAAGGGATGACACGGAACGACAGGAGAAAAGATCCAGAGACAGGGAGAGAGAGACCAAAGACAGAGGGTGGAACCAGAAAAAAAGGGGAGAGAAAACCGACGCCCAGTCCCGTACACCCTAGAACCAAGAGACTGGTCCCTAGCTTGGACACGGGAGACATCACCTTCGGGTCTTAGAATTGGTAACATGGTGGTCCCTTAAGGGGAGAGAACCAGAACTGAGAGTAGAGGGACCCACAGACGGGTGGACCAGAGACGGAGCGGACCCCTGGGTGGGGGGGGGGGTCGACCCTGAGACGGAACGAGTGAGAACGGAGGAGGGAGAGGGGGTCCATGCTGTAGGACGTCAGGACGACCGCCGGGGGACGGGTTGCGGGGAGTCGGAGACTAGAGGTCGACGTCGAGTGGATGGACGAGAGACTCGCCGGGGGCTCCGGGGGTGGCGGTGGTGGGGGTGGGGCTCTACCAGGGAAGGGGACCGGGACCGGGGGAGTCGTGTCGCGGGGGGCGGGCCCCTGGGAGAGGAGAGGCAAGGGGGAAAATCTACCGAAGGGACCCCGACTGGGGCTACTGCACGAGTGCCAGTGGCTCTCATCGCCACCGGAGTTGGAACTCACGGATACCCTCTTCCGTGCCGCCCCCCGACCAGCCCCGCCCCCCCGTGGGTGGACCGTCGGCCGTAGGCGCGGGGGCCGGGGGGTGCGGTTGGGGAGGTTGGGAAAGATACTCCGCGACAGGTGCGGGTCACACGACGGCCAGTAGTCACGGGCGTCGGGGAGGCACTCGTCGCTTATGATGTAGGCAGAGCTCCTCGTACCGAGGGGCGGCCTCGGGGAGAAGGGGTTACTGACCCTGGGGGATCTGGGTCCTCACGGAGGGGGGGTCCGGGGGGTTCGAGGGAGGCTCCAGGGAGTCGACCATAGGCTCTGGACCCGGAGGGGCGAGAAGGGCCGCCGGGCCGGGAAGGGCCGGGTCAGGAGACGTAGGCCGTCAAAGGAAGACTCACCGACCCTGGGGCTCCCGGCCCCGCGGCCCCTCTGGGACCGTCCTCTGGGACGGCTCCACGACCCCCTCGCCCCCCGACGGGGCACCCGGCTTCTCCTTCTCCTCCTCCTCCTCCCGTCGAGGGGCCCCCTTCTGTCGTCGTCGGAACCGCCCCCGGGGTCAGCGGCCCCAGGGGATGGAACGGGGGACACGTCGGCGCTCCCCCGGACGAGGACGGACGGGGACCTCGCCCCCCTACGACAACGCCCGACCCCCCCGGTGGGACGAGAACCGACGGGAGTGGGGGGTCTCCTGCTGAGCAGGAACGCCCGGCTCGCCCCGAGGGACCGGCTAAACGGGGACTTGGGGGGGCGGAGCCGGGGGGGGCTCAAAGACCTGGGGGAGTACCCCCGCCGCCGCGGGGTCATGGGGCCCGCCCCCGGNGCCCGGGGGCGTCTGGGTCGGCACAGGGGGCTGGGGAGGAGCCGGCACCGGTCAGGGCCGAGTCCGGACAGCAGAGGCCCGGGGTTCGGCCCCCTGTCGCCGATGCTCTGGCTCTGGGGAAAAAGGGGGCTCCCTCGGAAGGGGCCGCCCCCCCGTCGTCTCCTCCTTCCCCAGGGAGCCGGTGCCCGAGGGGGGCTCGGGGGGCTGGGCCCTCGCGGGGCCGGCGGGGGTCTGGGCCCAGGGGAGGGCGAGGGCCCCTGGGCCCTCTTCGGCTGGAAGCATCAAGTTCACTCGTGGCTCGTCGACGACTACAGGGACTCCCTCCTGCACTGTTCCTTGGAGGACCCTCTCTTCCCCGGGGCCTTCTGCCCCTCTCCGGGGCCCTTAGCTCTCTCTCGGGACCCGGGCTCGGCTCTGGGGGGTCAGGGCCTTTCGCCCTTCGTTCGGGGTTCGGGCTTGCTCCCGGACTCGGAGGGCCATTTGCCCCACTGTCACGACCTCTTGCCCCATGGCTCTCGGGACCCGCGGCTGCTCTTCCACCGTCTCTTACCCCTGGGGCCCAGGGGTCTCTCTCTTCTCGTTCACGACCGCTTACCCCTCGACGGTGGGGGTTCCTCTCTCCTCTGTCACGACCTCTTACCCCCGGGTCTCGGGGGTCTCTCTCTTCTCGCTCACGACCACTTACCTCCTGACTGTGGGGGTTTCTAGCTCCTCCCCAGTCTCTTACCCCCGGACTCTGAGGGGTCCTTGGGCCTCTCCGACGGTCTCTGACCCGGAACCTCTCGGGGTCCCGGGACCCTCTTCTACGGGCTCTCACCCCGAGGTCGGGGGTGCTTGCCCCTCGGTCGGGGTCTCTGGAGTGACCTCTCTCGGGGCCGCGGGCCGCGCCACCGGAACCGGGACTTGCCGCCCCTCTGTCGGGGACCGGGGCGACCGGGTCGGGGGTCCTCGCCCCGCGGCCTTGGGCCCTGGCTCTCCTCTCGGGGGCTCTGACCCCCCCGTGGCTCTCGGGGGCCCCGACCCTCCGACCTGGAGCCCTCACCCCCGGTTCGGGGTCACCCGTGCCCCTACCGGGGGCCGCCGCCGGGGCCTTCGCCGCGCCTGCGTTTCCGGCCTACCCGGCTGTCGTGCTCCGGTGTCGGCGGGGACGGCGGTGACCTTCGCGTCGGCTCCTCTGGCCTCGGTCGCGGGGGCTCTCAGTCCGGCCTCCACCGGAGGCTCCCTCTCGGGCCCCGGGGTCTGTCGTCCCGGCCGCCTCTGTGCCGTGGGTCGCCTCTGCCCCTGGGGGGGTTCGGGCTCTCCTTCCCGGGGCTCTACGGTGCTGACAAGAACCTGAACCCTGGGGGAGTCCCCTTGTCGCTCGTCTAGTTTCCACTCGTCCGACGGCCCTCGTACCTTCGCTCCAACCCCCGGTTCCGGGTCGAGAAAGGTTCTCCATCCCACGTCAACTCTTCGAGTCGGAGGACCCATGGTCCGTCCAGTCGGACGATTCGTCACGTCTAGGACCTCAGTATGATGGACCAGAGTTTGGGACCAAGGCGGGAAGAGATCGAGACTGGAACCTGTTTGAGGTGCGGAGTCAAAGGGGTAGACGGTTTTCGTCTTCTGTTCCTATCGTGGATAGATTCTCCTACCGCTCTCGACGTACTCAATCCTGAGGGTTTCGGAAACTGGGTTACGGACCGTGAAGATTCGTGGTCGGTAATGTAGTGTTAACTGCAGTTGGTCCCTAACGTTTGAGTCTACGACTCGCCCCCTTCCCGTTGTCTGTTATATTCCCTTACTTACTTACTTACTTGGTCTCGACCCTCTGCACCCCACCCTCGACCCCTCCTTTACGTCGGTAAAGATTCGAAGTAAGCCCTTACGGGTGGGTCATAACGGTTTAGACGACGAAAGGGGGAAATTCGGTCTCAAGACCCACAAAATTACCACCTTTGATTAAGTTTGCTCCGGAGAGACACCCGACCCGACGGTCACGTACTAGAGACCGAATTTGAAAGGTGGTTCGACTTCACAGTAGTCACACGGTCCGGAGGGACCACGACCCGAGACTCGACGGGTCCCGACCCTGGGTCCCTCGGAGTCTGGGACGGGACGGGTGGCTCCATGACCACCGGACTCTCGGGTCCTCTTTGCGGAAAAGAACTTTGAACTCAAAACTATCCTTGTGTCACCCACAAAACAGTATCTCTTCCCTGCCACATTCTCTTCTATTTAACCTCTCATTTCTATTTACCGGGGACAAATCTAGACCTGTATCCTCATCAATCCTGAGGTTCGAAGGTGACGACTCCCGTATCCAAGTTCGGGACCAATCCCTTGATTCTAAGGACGTACGGTACACTACGTCAGTTTTTTTTTTCTCTCTCTCTCTCTAATCCCTGACACCAAGGTGAGCTTAGTGGACCTCCGGACTAAAGGAATCTTTCAATATGACCATACTGGGCCGGTCAAAGTATAACCGTTGGAGTATCGGTATGAACTCCCTTCCCAATAGTAGAACCAAACGGTCTTCTCGGACTCTAAGTTCTCCCTTTCCAGTACTTCCCCGGACCCGGGTCTTGGAAGGAAGGAGTTTGGGTACCATAATCTTATGATGGGAAAGGAGTTCCAACAACACCTCTCAAACGTTGGTCGACACAGTCTTTTCTGGGACCCGGTGTACTTTTACTGTCTCCTACTCGTTGATTCTACGGAGTCTCCCAGACCCCACCCCCACCCCCTAACCACAACCCACTCTTCTCTGACCCCTATCGGAAATTTTTTTGTTGTCACTTGAAGATGAATAGGAAGTACTCGGGTGAGTTTAAAGGGGAAGGACCCCTTCGGAAGGACTAAAGATTTCCGACAATGGGACATGAAGGAAACCCATAGGTTCGGAGACTATCGAAAGAGGTATTTCGGGGTGGGGTGGGGTAGTGGAACTCTACCCACCAGTCCCTTCCGAAGTTACTTCTCCGTTGAATATTCGTCTATACTTCCTCACTTGGGCCACCTGTAGACCCTCTTCCTACAAAGTCCATCTCCTGTGACTCTACCCATGATTCAACCGTACAAGTCCCCTTTTGTTTTCCGACCACTTCGACCTCATCTCACTTACTCCCCACGTCTCTCTGAGTCAGGTGTGGGTGGAAAGAGGAACGGGATGGGACTAGGAGAAGAGTAAGGGTGGTAACGAGACGTGTCCCGGACCGTGTGTCAAGTGAATACGTCATTACCTCCTTACCCACCGGGGACAGGTAAATGGTCCCTCCTTTGTCTCCGAGTCTCTTCACCTAGACGAACGGATCACTGTATCGCTCTATCGTCCCATCCGAACCGTAAATTTCACTCCAAAGGAGGAGGTCCCTGGACTTCAGGAGAAGAAGCTGAAGGATTCTAATTCCTCAGTGTCCCATCCCTTTCCTGGACCTCTACGAATCTGTGGTGTTAAAAGACCGGTACGTCCCGGTTTTTCCCTTTCTCTCATGGAACCAGTTGTAACATATCGTCCCTTGTAAGTAAGTAATTAGGGTGTTTATAACTGACTCATGAAGACACATGACCCCGAACCCTTACGTCGGTCTCACTCGTGCTGAGTCGGAGACAAGACACCGTTCCGTTTGCAAGTAGTGTCACGGCGTCTTAATCTCAAGATATGACTCTAGTTGACGAACCTTCCTCTCCACGAACCATGATGTCCCCCGTCTCGTCCATCGGACCGGACTGGAGGACCCTCTAGGGGCTTCCGAAATTTTCGGGTCTGCTCGCCCTACTACGTGGTCTGAACTCAAGATATGCCTTAAAGGTCCGTCTCCCTTGTCGGATACGTTTCCGAGTCTCCACCCTCCTTACCCACCACCGGGTACACCGACCTACCTCCAGTTCGGTCTTCCTCTCCCGTTGTCTTGGTCCTCTCCAGTCGTCTCGGACCCGTGACCCCAGACTACCAGGACCCCTCTTCGACCCCGAATCACGACACCCGTGACCCCTCGGCACCCCTTTCAATTCGTGACCTAATCCTCCTCTAGCGAGGGGAAGACGACCCTCTTGGGGTCACGTTGGAAAACCAAGTGTTCCCACCTTTGTCTGACACGGACTCTAATGGACTCCTGTGTGTCGATCCACCCTCCCGTGCGGAGTCAAAGGGCCTCTTGACCTCGAGTGGCTCAGAGAGGAGAGCGTCGGTTCGAGAGCGCCGAGAGCGACCGCGACGGCGGCGAGTGCGAGTGCGGTAAGGGCCCCGGCCCGGGCGCCGCCGGGGGCACCCTCCCGCGCCTGCGGCCCCGCCGACCGCCCCTCCGGCCGCCCCGCCCCCGCGGCCCCGGCAGCCTCCTCCTGCCCCTCCTGCTCCTGCTCCTCCTCCTGCTCCTCCGCCGCCGTCGCCCGCGCCGCCGCCCCGGCGCCCCGGGGCCCTCTCGTGCCCGTCGGGGTCACGGGCAGCACCACTCGTCGCGGCTGCGCCTGCGCCGGGCGGGCAACGCCCCTGACGAGTTCAGAGGTGCGCCCCGGCTGCTTGGGCTCCTGTCGCTCGACCTCTCCTTTGCGTTCTACCAGAGGAAGGTGCCCCTGCACTGGCAGATGGAGAAGCTGGTCCACGCGACGCCGACGCCCGGGCCCTGGGGGCCCCACCACAGACGCCTCCCCGCCCCGGACCTACTTCTACCGTAGATCTAACCCCGCCCCGGACGTCCCACTCCCGCCCCGCACCCTCTTTGACCGGTCCCTTACCCCGCCCTGAACCTCCTGTCCTACTCCGGAACTCACACTCCCGCCCCGGACTTCCTTCCGGTGCGGGTACCCCGCCCCGGACATCCGACTCCCACCTCCGACCGATCCCCCTATCCCGCCCCAGCCCCCCAATCCCGGGTCAGGTCTCGTCTCCGCCCCGGACCCCATCCACACCCACGACCTCCCGATCCTTCTCCGGACCTCTTCTCTTCCCTGGGCCTTCTTTTCGCACTATGGACGATCGGTCTCCGATTCCTCCTTTCACCGAAGGGACCACCGAGTCACCATTTCTTAGGCGGACGGTTACGTCCTCTGAGCCTAACTTAGAGACCCGGCCTTTCTAGGGGGCCTCTTCCTTTACCGTGGGTTGAGGTCATAAGAACGGACTCTTTAGGGTACTGTCTCCTCGGCCCGCCGGATGTCAGGAACCCCAGCGCTTTCGCAGCCTGGACCGAATCGCTGATTTGTTGTTGTTTCCTCTTTCACTCCTAATCCCGTATCAGACGTTCACCTCCACCTTGGATCACTTCAAGCCCCGGCCCAAACAAGTGGTCGCGAGATTCCTACACCTCCGACTCCCCGCCCGAGTCTTACCTTCTCTAGAATGGGTGATCAACCGCTTACAGCCTCTTCGACGTCCATCCCGAATTCTCTACGACGAACATCACAATTCTACGATTTAAGTCATTCACCCAAGTCCCTACCCTGTCTTGCTTACTTTGTCCCTAACTCCTAACACAATTTGCATCGGACTCTCCAATGACAACTTCTCTTTTACGACGAACACCTGACCCCGGCCCGTATGATTCCAGGACTCTACTCACTCTTGTCCCAGTTCTCGACTCCGGATCCCGTGATTTTGTTTCCCCGCTCCGAACCTCTCGACCTCGCCCTGGTGAAGTCTCCCGCGCTTCCTCAGGTGTCCTCCCAGGCCTCCACGAGTGCTACCCAATCCCCAAACCTTCTAGTATCCCCGTCCATCAAGACGCCAGTCGGACGTCGGCTCTAGATCCTGTACCCATTCCCAGAACCTAGCCCCGTCCTGAATGCCTCTATCAGAACCCAATCCCCGAAGGCACCTCCGTCGCGCAATTCCTCGGGTCTCCGTCAAGGACGCCACCTGACACATCGACACCAGCTCCCTCCTCGGAGTCCGACCCCACTCCAATTTCGATCGGACGCCGAAGCTTCCCTCTCATCCCCTAAAAGTCTCTGTCTTACACTTGACTCTACACACTTCGGGGTCTTTACAGTCGCCCCAAACAACGAACAACCCTACGTCACTCACTGTTCAAGCAGGGGGAGGAACGGAGGATTAGATGGGAGTATCCTCTGCGGTTGGTTGCTCGACTCACAGGTCCCGGGGGGGCTCCCCCTGTGCCTGGGCAGGTGCGGAGGTCGCGGGGGCTGCGGAGGGGTGGGGCGGTGGGGGCCTCTACCCAAAGGGTCGTTGCTGTCGCCGAAACCACTCCCCGCCCTGCCCCGTCCCAACCCCCGCCCCAGATACCGAGGCCGTCACCACCCGCCCCGGACGGCTCCCCGCCCCAGCCTCCCGTCTTCCGACTATAACGTCCCGACTTCCTCACTGACTCCCCGACTGGCGGAGGAGAGGAGAGGAATGGGTGCGATCCTCCGTCAAAGCTCACCCGCCTCCTAAAGGGGGAGGAGGGGGGCGGTCCGGGGGGGGACACGAAGAGGGCGAAGAGGCAGAGCGGACGCGACCTCTGGGGCCCCGGGGGGCGGGCCCGGGGGCTGCGGGCCGGGCGTCCATGCCACGAAGTCTAGGAGCCGGGACGGAGTGGAGACGGTTAAAGAGAGACAGGGGTAGAGAGACGTAAACGGACGCAGGGAGGTTCAGAGAAGGAAAGGAGAGAGAGACTGACAAGTGGTCACTTTGGGTGGGTGGGTTGAGACCTTAGCCGAGTCTGGTTCTCTACAGATAGTCTACCCGAACCCCTCAGTACAGGAACAGACTCAGAGTGAAAGGGAAGACATTCCTAGGGGAGAATCAGAACAGGTACCATAAAAAAAAAATTACGCGACGTTCACCCTAGAATTGAGGAGTTGGTCCCTACCTTGGGCGCGGAGGACGTCACCTTCGCGTCTCGGAATTGGTGACCTAGTGGTCCCTTCAGGGTCTAATAAAGAAACAAGAAAAAAGAACAAAAGAACGGGTAGAAACCCGAGTCTAAGGACGGACCATGAACACACTAAGACAAGGGGAGACACAAACTCCCATGTCCAACAGTCTCCGTCTGTTCCTCTGTCTCCTTTGGTCCTCCGAGTTTCGATCAATCGTCCTTGTTCTCGTCTCTCCGGTACCGGTTCCCTAAGGGTATCGCTATTGTCGTTCGTGAGTGTATCTGGGATCTCAAACGAACGTTGTAGAATTGGATAAATTAGGAGTGATACTAGGGTATCCTACCTAAGATCAGAGTAGGGGTAAAATGTCTTCTCTGTTGACTCCGAGTTCATCCCTCTGTACTCCTCGGTCCCATGTTTGGATCGAGACTCAGACACGGAAGAGGTCGTCAGTCGCAAACAGGTGAAGGAAAGAACTCATAATGAATACGGTATAACGATTAGGAGTGGGTGGAATCCCCTTGCAGGAACCTACGTCCCGAACGGAACCCGGTCCGTCCACCTCCACAAGGGTCTCCTGTCTCGATTTATCCACCCTCCCCGTTGACCGAGAACAGTCCCTCCCGAGGTACCGTTCCGGACCGAGGGGATGTGACACGGACTCAAGTTCACAACCGGGACGGTGAAGAACCGACCCACTGGATCCCACTCAGCGAAAGAGAGAGACATGGAGTCAAAGACGTCTTACTCCTCCTATTGTCCTAGATTGAGTATTCTAACAATTTCCCTAATTTACCGAATTAGGAGGGGAACGTGCGTCGTCACCAGAAATTGACCATCGGCGATGACGTAAATTAATTCATCTACGAATGACTCGTAGTTGACACGTCCGTCACCCACTTCCCCTACAAGATACGACGCGTTCTAGTCACTCGGGGGGAGGTAGGGTGGGTGTCGTGACTGGGGTCAGGGTGTTACTTACTTATTCACGTTTTGAGTCCCAGCGACTCTTTCCTCTACGACTCTCCTTTCCCGAAAGACAGGAGCCATTACCTTCCCGGGAAATTGGTCCCTGAACTCCCCAACCAACAACAATTGATCCACTTCCCCTTCCCCTGTCACAAGATAGACTACCTTGTCGAACGGCTCCCGGACTCCGTCCTCTCTCAAACCGACCAAGTACCTTGTCTTCCCTTCGCCCACAGACCCCCAATGAACCTCTCACCCCGTCTACCTTCATCCACCCCCCTCCACTCTCTCTCGTTCCGCCTGGAACACCCGAACTCCCACCCAACTCCCCGTCCCTGAAACAGGACCCCCGGGATCCTTCGGTACCCTCCTGACACTCGTACCCTCATCGTCGAAGTCAGGGTCTCCCTGATCCCTCTTCGATCCTTCTGAAGAGGACCCGGAACACCTCCACTTTCCTCCGACCCCTCCTCCGGTCCCACTCACAGGTCCTCCCTCTCTCCCGTAAGTCTCAGTTCCCGTCCTCCTTGCCCGACGCCCGACTGAGAAGTGAACCGTCGTAGGACTAAAGTGGGGGCTTACAGTGAAGGAGGGTCTCCAGGAGAGCCTCCGGGGGTGCTCTTGTCCCATTCTGTCCAAGGTCGTGTACCCCTGTGGCCGGTTCACCACTCAGTCCCGACTCCGACCGTCCCGGTCGTCAGGCCCTACTGAAGTGGAAATAAGTGGCCCTCTGTTCTCCCTCCCGGCCGGTCCAGTACGTTTTGGGGTTTAGGGAAATGAGTCAGGAATCTGTAAGGGTGACGTCGACCCGACGACTCGACCAAAGATCTCTGGTACCCACCCTACCCCCCGATCCGTCTTGGGGGAAGACGGAGTCTGGGGACACGAACCGGACCGAGACGGGTGTAGTGTGTACAAGGGACCCACGATTCACTACGATGCTTACGGTCTCAAAAGGATGAGGAAACTTTTTTTTATATTTACAGTACTAGTAGTAAATTTCTATCCCTTTGGTGTTAAAAGGACCGTCAGGTCACCAATCCTGAGGTACGAAGGTGACGTCCCCAAGGACCCAAACTAGGGACCAGTCCCTTGATTCGAAGGTACTTGATCCGTTACGCCGGATTTTCATTCATCTTATTTTTTCTCCCCCCTGTGACTCCGAGTCCCTGACCCTCACTCCCGATACTGAGTCCACCCTTCATACTCCACATCACCCTCCCACAGACCGTACATAGGGAGCAGTTGTCAGAAGTGGGGTACCCGGAGCTAAAAGGCCTAGACAGCTTACCCACTCCCCGAGAGGAAAGTACTCTCTCCTCAGCACCACCCTTTGAAACCACTCTCCCGTGAAACACGTCCCGGAGATGACCTGCGACCCTTCCGTCGTCACTGGTTTACGTCAGGGTAGGAGAGTCCAGAAGACAAGACGTCCCCGTTCGATCGAGAAACTGTTACTGACTCTAATAGGGTCTCCTCTCTGTACTTCTTGTAAATACAATACAATACTTCTGTATTGATATCAAGTCTCTGAAGGTACGACCAATCCTGAGTCGTGAAAAAGACGACTCCCAGACCCAAACTAGCAACCAGCCCCTTGATTCTAGGACCTTCAGTACGGTGTACTGTCTTTTTTGTTTTTGTCTTGTTTTTAGTCCCCACTCCTTACTGACGAACTGACTCTTACCGGTCTCTTCCGGGGACTTCTCCCCCGTGCACCCACCTCCGGACTCAAGACACCCTTCCCGAATTCCCACACGGTCCACCACCCTCGCCGGTCACGTTTCCGGGACCCCATCCTGACACGAACTTCCTTGTCGTTCCTTCCTCTGGTCACAGCGACCTCGTCTAACTCAACCCCCTCCCTCATTTATGTCTGTCTGTTCCCTGTCTCGTCTGTCTGGTACCCCCAAACACCCGGTGTTACTCTTGAACCAAAAAATGAGACTACTCGGTCTTCGGTACTCGGGAAGACGGGTCATTAGGGTAAAGAGGGAGAAGAAGGAGGTAGAAGTCCGGGGCACCTCTTGACTGAGGGGTTTCTGGGCTGGGGGGACGTGGGGGTCTTCTCCCCGACTCTCATCTTAGGAGACACCTGCTGCCTCGGTGACGGTGGTGGTGTCTGTGGCGGAGGCCCCTCCGGTGGCTCTGACCCGGGAGGGGGAGGGGGTGGTACACGGTTTGCCCTCCGGGACCGGGGGGCGGGGGATCGGGGGGCCTGCCGAGGGGACTTGGGGGACTGGGGGAGCCACGGTTTACTCCGTCCTTTGGGGAACGGGGAGGGACCTCTCGGCGGAAAGAACCTTGACTTGACTTGAGAAAGCCCGGACCTCGGGGAGACGTGTCGCCTCCGGGGAGGAATGGGGGAGGGTCGGGGTCTGTCCCCGGCGTCCGAAGCCCCTGGACCTGGGGAGGGTAGAGCGCAGAGGGGAAGAGGTGAGACCGGACCGGGGACCTCCCCAGAGACCAAGTTTGGAAGCGCACCGTAAAAGTGTAATAAATTTTTTCTGTTTTTGTTGAAAAACCTCCTTGCACCCCGTACACACACAAAGTCCTCCGTTTCTCCCCTCCGACAGATCCTCTACTCAGGTAAGAGTATCGGGACAAACTGTCTACCCTTGTGACTTCAGTCCTTCCGTCTTTAGGGACACACCGTCACTCTGGGGCCCGAAGGGTGAAGAGACCTAGAGTCGAGACACAGACCACACCCGTAGTGACTGAAGATGGTGGCAGAGTTGAATGTCAAGTTCTCCACTGCTCCTCAGCTACTCCCAAGCCCTTACCCTGTCTCGGTCCAAAGACGTTCCACCGGAGACTACCACCGGTATACAGGGACCCCGGTTACGGCGACTCCCTCCACGAGTCTTTGCTGGACGGTCGTCGGTATGTGGCGTCTTCTCGTGACGGACAGGGTAGATAGAGGGACCGGTGCCACTGACACGGAGTCAAATGGCGAAAGAGGCACACTGGTGGATGGAGGGACTGTAAGAGAACGGAAGTGGAAGTAGTTTTAAGAAGTGACTTTAAAACAAGACAAGAAAAGAGAAGTCGAGGGGGAAGGGGGACCGGGATCAAACCAGAAGTAAAAGGGTAGAGGGGTAGACACAAAAAAGAAAGAAGGGTAGACTAAGCTGAAGACAGACTCACAGAGGGGTAGAGATGGAAAAAGGAGGAACAGTGGAAGGACAGAGACACTACAGAAAGACGGTACCGAAAAACAGAACTAAAGAAAAAGAGTTGAACAAAAACTGACTAAGGTAGAAGTAGAGAAAAAAAGGACTGACCCAAACAGAAGAAAGAAACGCAGATCCTGGAGGACCGAAGGCGAACAGGGGAGCGGGGGGACGGGACGTGGAACCATGGGCTGAGTAAACAGAAACTCCCTACCTCCTCCACCCCCCAGTCCTCTGAGTCGACCCTACGACACACCTGAGGACCGAATTCTTAATTCCACTACTCTCGTGATCCCAGTGCACATGCAACACCCTCTACCTCTTTTCCACTCACTCTCCCAATCCAAAACGGAGAAAGGGGACGTCGGGGACGACGGTGTAAGCCACAAAGAACTTGACGATACGTCGCGTAGACGGGTCCCACCCACGACGTACCTCGGGTCGGTCCAATCCGCGTCTCTGTCGGTCCGAGGACCCAGACTCCCTCCTCCTCCGACCCCAGGACCTGAGGCTCCAGACTCCCACTTTCCCATTATAATCAAGTGATCCCGACGACATTGGTTCAGGGCGATTAACCCGCCGAAGTTGGTGTCTGTACATAATAGAGTGCCAAGACCTCTGATCTGCAGGTTCCAGTTCCACAGTCGTCCCGACCAAGGAAGACTCCTACCACTCCCTCTTAGACAAGGTCTGGACAAAGAGTGGAAGACCACCAACAGACCTTCAGAGACCACAAGGAGCTGAACGTCTTCGTAGTAGGGGTGGAGACGGAAGTAGCAGTGGACCGCAAGGGAGGAAGGCACCCAGACTATACAGGGAAACACATTCCTGTGGTCAGTTTAACCTAATCCCGGGTGTACTTACTGGAGTAGAATTGCTTAATATAGACGTTACTAGGATAAAACTTTATTCTAGTGTAAGACTCCATGACCCACAACCTTGAAGTCATAGACCTAAACACCCCCTGTACCAAGTTGAACATTACTCCCCTAACCTCATACCCAAGGACCCTCTTCTTCTTCGACCTTCGGTCTTAAAGAGTCACCAACCCCTCTTCTGACTAATCGCCTGTTGACCTCCCGTTAAACCTCCACTAGACTTGTAAGGTGCCCGTAGAGGTCGAATTAAATCGGTTTGGTGGTAACTAAAGAGGGGACATTTCGGGGAGAAACCGGTAGAGTCATTTACTGAACCGACGAGTGGTCAACGAGTTCGCTCTTAGGCTCAAGTGGGTCGGGAGAGTTTCAGGGCGACCGAGGAGAAGGTTTTACTGAGAGTACCCTGGTCCAGAGAGGTCGAGATCAGTGTGGGAAAATATGAACCTACTGGTGTGTCGGAGGATTGAGTGGGGGGACGATGGCCGGGACAAGTGGAGGTTTAATAAGAGGACGTCGTCGATCTCTGCTGAGGACGTTGTAGTTAGGTTTATGTAGTGAGAGGACGTAATGTATGGGAACCTCCCGAAGGGTAAAATCGATTTCTATGTAAGTTTCAGGATTGTGTCGACAGGTCCGGGGTCTATTAGCCCGGGTCCGTAGGGGAGGTAAAGGGTAGTGGGGCAGGGGTGACGTAGTGATGACATGTACGTGTGACTCGACGACAGTGAATGAGGTTGTATTATACGAAAGGACGGAGTCGTGTTCGGTAAGCGATACGGACCTTTCGAGAAGGCCCCGTAGAGGTGACTCGGTCCATGAAGGCGTGTCATCCGTGAGTCATGGATACCCTAGTAAGGTACGTAAGACACACCTCAGTACAGGTTGAGAAGTGCTGGGTTACCTGATATCGGACGGTCCGGGGAGACAAGGTACCTTAAAAGGTCCCTTCCTATGACCTCAACGAGTCAACACAGACTGAGAAACTCGGGGAGACCTCACATCGAGTGGTCCGAGGAGAGAGGTACCTCAAAAAGGTCCTTTTTTATGACGTCACCCAACGATAAAGGAAGAGGTCTGAGTCCCTATCTTGGACATAGAGGACGTGACGTCCGCCTAAGAAATGGGTGACTCGGTAGTACCTTCAGACACGTCATCTCGTTTAATTCCCCTTCTAACGCCACCCTGAGAATAATTAGGTCCCTGGAGTAAAGGGCACTGAAAGAACCCAGTCACCGAGGTAAAGATGCCTTGGAAAGTCTCCTCAAACCCTTAAGATAAAGTAAACCCTTGAGGTAAAGGGTAGTCGGGGACCCCAACTTTACTCGTCCGGCCCAAAGGAAAGGGTCGTACGGATTCACGGATACATCACCTCCTCCCCTACCCCCTAGTCGGATTCCCTTTGGGCTGTCGGTTCAGAATTCTTTGACGTAAAGGGTCTGGAGACCTTACCAAGAGGGTTGTCACCCCACCGGTCGTGGCGTGGTGGCGGACGACCCTTCACGTCAGGTCGTCGGAGTGGAGTATCTCCTCATGTGATGGAGCTGCGACAATTGTCGCAAATCCTTGAAAGAACGGACACCTTCGGAAACCGGTTCCCGCCCCGGTCCAGAAGGAGTGAAGTGCCGTCGTGAACTGTCAATCCCTAAGCCAGGGAGCCCTTGTGTTCTCCTGTGTTGTCCACCCTTATTGACGTTCAGACCGTGTAGGCGTCCGTTGTCCGAAGGGAAGGTCGGACCCGAACCAGGACCCGGACAGACCCCAACACCAAAGAACATGATTTAGAGGGAGTCGACGTCCAGACCTGTATCCTCTCTGTGTACCCGGACATCTGTCGGGAGAACCCTAGGCACACGAAAACAAGAGACCCCTGTGGGGTTCGACCTTCCGTGTGAGGTTCGTCCTTCCCTTGTCCCCTGTCTGGACCTGGACTCCGAGTCCCCATGGGGTGGGAGGTTCCAAAGTGGGAGTCTCCTTCACCAGGAATGTGAGGTCCTCCAACAGTCTAAGGACCCTTTCTACAATATTTTGACGTCCAAGAGTCACGATAGAGACGGATCACAATTTTACTGGAGGTTTCCTACTAGTAACGCACCGACTCTTTGGATCAAGTTTGACGGGTCTAGGGACGGGGGTCGGGTTTCGGGGTGAGGTGGATGTGACCCGTCTGGGTCGGGTAAAGGCTGTCGTGACTGGAGACCGGGTCGTGGGACTCGTCCCGGAAGGGTGAGCGACATGGGTTGTGAGGCTTGAAGTAGGAAGGAAAAAGGTCTAAACAGGAAGGTGCGGGAGGGTCTCGTTAGGGGGAAGTTTCGAGAAGACCGAGGATCGAAACCGGAGTTTCGTAATCGGGTCGGGTAGTCTAGACACAACGAGGAGTTTCTGGTGTTCGGACACCCTCGTTTCCACCTTGTTCACACACAGACCTACAGTTCATGGTAGATCTTACTTAGCTGTTCCACGTGGAACAGGTCCTTCGAAACGTATGGACGTGAGAGTTACGGGACGTCGAGATTGACTTTCGATTAAGGTCGGCTCGATTCGGAGAGGGCAATGAGGTGGGAGCGTCGGATGTCTACTCTGGTCTTGACTCGGTCGGACCTCTGCGTGGGTGCCCCGATGTGCCAGCCGTGGCAGAAGTGCGCAGTACTTTCGATGGTTGTCTAGTCGTGAGGCCCGGGACCAGTTCCTACCCCCACGACCCGGTCGAGACGGTTCGTGGAATCGAGGCACTTGGGGTTCTTTACTCCACCCAGACGTCCAACGTTCACCAATTTATTAATTATTCTAATGGTTGTCCCAACGATTAATGTTTATTGTTCTCTCCTCGATCTCCACTACTCAAAAGGTTTACTCCTTGGTCCTAGGCTTCGGGGCTCCGGGTCCCCAGGCCGGTGGGCCCGTCCCGTCGAGGCTTTATTTATTACCTCAGCCCCCGTTCCCCAGTCCCGACGAGGACGAAGAAGAACTGACTTTAGGCGAAGAAGGAACGACGGTCGTAGAGCATCTTACCCAGGTGCGAGTGTCGCCGGGACGTCTTCCCCACCCTAGGGTCCCACTCCCGACTCCTCGGACCCGGGGGCCGGTGGGAGGCGAGGGGGTCCTGAGGCCCTCGGGGACGAGTGACCTACCTGAACTAGGTGAGCAGGAAGAGGAGGACGCACCCCCGGCTCTAGGCCATGTGGTACACCAAGGGGAGCTGGTGCGCCGGCAGCCGGAGTCAAAACGTCCGAAACTACTCGACGGGGAACAACAACCCCTACATGTCGAGCTTCGTCAAGACCCCTCTGTTTCCTCTCCTTCCTGGCGATCCTTCACGGTCGGGACCCCGGTCTCCCCGGGAGGTGGCGGTCGTCCTGTCCCATGTCCCTCCCAGAATGACCAAAGGCCCCCAGCAGGTGGAGCGCCTACGAGTCTAAGAGGTCGCCCTACTAAGGAGCCCCGAGGAACAGGACTCTCTTGCTCAAACTGTCCTAAGTCTAAGGCTCAGAGGGGCCACCGGGTGGGATCCAGAAGCCTCAGGGCGGGGGCCGGGGCGGGAGTGGCATCACATAAGTTTTATCATCTCCGTCAACAGACACTCCTACTTGGTCGCGGCGAAGGTGCAGAAGTGGGCTGGGGGACCTTCCCTTCCCCCCCTCCCCCGGACCCGAGTTGTCCCCCCGCCCCCCGGAGACTCTCCCGCCCCTTCCCCCGCTCTCTGTCTCGCTCCTGTCCCTTCCACCCCGACAGTCCCGGATCCTGTTTCGCTACGTACCCTTCTGTCTGTTCGTCCCTGTCCGCTCCTCAGACCCGGGCCGCTTGGCCAGGTGGGCGGTCACACCCCCAGATACGAGAGATTCGGACAGACACCTGGGCTCAGGCCCGGGGGTCAGGGAGAGGACACCCGGGGCTCCGGTCCCGTCAGGGGAGGGAAACACAGCACAACCCGTCGTTCCTACCCCGGCCGGCACATGGATGGAGGACCCCGTCTGTCGCTCTTTCGTCCGTCCTGGTCCGCTCCTCCTCCCTCCCGTCTCCTCACCTCACGGGGGTTCTCGGCACCCACCCCCGTCCCTCCCTACACGTCGCCCACCCTGTCTCTCTCGGCCTTTGTCGTCTCTCTTTGTGCGTCTCCCTCCCTCCCTCTCTCTCCCTTCTTTTGGTCAATGTAGGTGTGCTCCCCCATTACCGGTCTGGGACAGGGAGGCCCCTCCGGGTCCTACGACCCGATCGGTGCTCGTGGAGGGTCGTAGTCACGGACTGAGGTCGGGGTGAGGGTCCTACACAGGGTCGGTCCGTCCGGGAGACAACGGTGCCACTGTTACCCCTTCAGTAGGGGTTCACTGTCTTCTCCTTTGGGGGTCAGGAACCCAGTTCCACCCGCACCCCTGGAGGTAATCGTGGTCATCCTGGACAGACACACTGGAGTCCTGTTGGTGAACAGGAGAGACCTTGGGGCAGACCTCTAGGTGTGGGAGGACGACGTTTCACTGGACGAAGACCCGAGGAACACCAGGGTCTTCTTCATTTGTCGTCGTTATGAAAATAATTGGTAGAAAAAGTGATATTGACGATGGTGATGGTGACTAGGGGAAAGGACATAAAGTGACAAAATTCTCCATGGAAAATGATCATTGGAACACGATACGAGACCAGTTTAGACCCAGGTTACGGTGAAGACGGGACACCGACGACCTGTCACTGGTTCGGAGTCAAAGGAGTAGGTTCTTTACCCTCCCTCAGGACTCCGCCCCCCCCCCCACGTCAAACCTTCTCTTGATCAGAAAGTCCTTCGACGGGAAGGTCACAAAGAAAGGGGCGGGTGAGTGACGGTCCCCGTAGTAAACTGGAAGGTACTTCTTAGATTTAAGGAGACCCTAGGGGGTCCGGACAGACGGAGGGCACCTCGACGACGTCCTTAGGTAGACGGGGTCGTTCAACCGACTTTCCTCACTAGGTATAAAGCACACGTGGTCCCTGGACGGAGACACCGGACTCTTCTCTCAGGGAGAAGATTCTCGTGTTGAGGTACACGTGGCGGGACGGTGGGGTGGTCTCCCATCTATGACTCTGGACTTCCCTCCTTTCCGGACGGAACTCGGACGTGGGCCCGACCTTCGAAGGAGACCTGGGAAGGGGGCAGACCTGACGAAGGTGGTATTAAGGAGTGGTCTAAGAGACAGAGGGACCCTGTCGTTGAGTTGTGAAGAGGTAATTTTTCGGTGCCGGTTGGAAGGGAGCCGTGGATGATAAATGGTCCGGGCCGAGGCTCGGTCGTCAAAAGTTGGACCCGGTGTGTAACCCTTGGCGGACCTCTCGAAAGTTGTACTGGCTACCGGATAGGACGGGTGTCTCTGGGACTAAAGTGCTCGGACACCGGACCGGGAACACCAAAGGTCCACTTAGAGGGTCCGCCGGCCTCACCTCTCGGCGAGGTTGGGAGTCGGTCGACGGGAACGGCCTGGAGACGATTGACTTGGTCTCAGACGACCACGGTGTACAAGGTTCCCCCTGGCCGGGGACAGGGTGGGTAGGGTGGCATCGGTCCCCGAGGGTTAAGAGGAATCAGTCGGTTCCACGTAGGGGAGAGGTTCACGCACGATTCAGTGAAGTCAGTACAGACTGAGACACTGGGGTACCTGATATCGGACGGTCCGAGGAGACAGGTACCTTAAGAGGTCCGTTCTTATGACCTCACCCAACGGTACTGGAGGAGGTCCCTTAGAATGGTTGAGTCCCTAGTTTGAGGGACAGAGATTTCAGAGGACACAACCGTCCTCCCAAGAAATGGTGATCACGGTGGACCCTTCGAGAAGGGGAGGGGTGCTCCTTGGTTAGGCTGGTCGGCTCTTCACGTAGCCCCGTAAGGCCCTGGCAAAGACGTCCGAGAAATGACGGATGTCCACTGTAGAGCCCTCCCTCCTGTGAAGATCTTGTCGGTGCTACGATGTCCCGACTCCTCCGGTGTCCTCCACCCCTATTTTTATGTCCTCAGAGTCTCACCCAGACGGCGTCTGAGGGGCTCTCAAGGACTGTTCGTTCCATTTTCCGGGTCAACGAACCCAACAAGGCAAACGATGTCGACTCCCGTCGGACTCAGTACTTGGTGAGAGGGTCGTCTGTACCGGACACGGGAAACCAAGAACCGACACAGGAGTCAGGGATGTGGTCCCGGACCGTGCCTCCTCCCCAAAGTATTTGGACACACCCACTTGTCTTCCCCACTCCGTCGTGGCTAAGGTTCCGGTCGGGGTCCGAACCCGGGTTGTGTTCTCTGGACTAGAGCAAGAGTTGGGGTGAAAAGTCTACATCGATGACTCCAAGTCTCTCCAGTTTAGTAACAGGATTCCAGTGTGTCACCGATACACGCTTTCGACTCAGATCTTGGACCCGGACGATTGAAGGGGGTGAAAGTCTCCGTCGGTCGTCAGTCCTTCCCTGCATGGGTCGAATTCCTCGGTCGGGAGGGCCAGGCCCAACTTTTTCCACACCCAGTCTAGTAACGGCAGTAGGAGTCCCTAGAACTTCCCGAGCAAAGCCTACGACAGCATGTCTAAGACTCCCCACTTCCGTGTCAGTCGTGGAGTCTCGAGGACCCTAGGAGAGTCCCGATGACGTCACCCCTACTCCGAGTGACCCTTGGTCACTCTGGTACCCACCCTACCGGTTCCCTCCCTCCTCGGACCCCTCCTTTCCCTACATCTTCCCCCTTCTCACCTCCCTCGAGACCGCTCCTCTCTCCCTCTTTGTTTTTTCTACGTCTCTACCTCTGTCACCTTCTCGACGATCCAAGACTCTCTCTGTCTGTCTGCCCCCTTTTACCCTGTCTGGTTCCGGGAGTTTCTCAGTTTCCCGGTCCTTGGACCCAAGTTAGGAACCAACCCTTGATTCTAGAGTGTATGACGGACCGCGTTGTCTTCTTTTTTATTTTACTTTTTGTCTCTCTGTTTCTGTCCGTCGGTCTCTCTCTTTCTTCTGCCCGTCCGGTAACACTGGTACGTTAGGTACCCACCCGCTCCGTCACTAGGACCCACCTTCCCCCGAGTCCGTGTCTCTCCTCTTTCCCCCTACCTCGACTCCCCCGACCCCTCCCCCGGACTGGGACTCGTCGAGGAGTCCGTTCAGGGGCGGGAGCAACTACGGGGCCAAGTACCGGTGCTTCGCGAGGTCAGGGCCGAACAGGGCCTGCAACCCCAACACCTCCGACCACAAGTCGTACTAGTGCCGCTTTCTGTTATGCATCGTGCACAGACGTGGTCTGTCAGTACCCCACTGCTGACCCCGTACGCTCGGGGGCCCTGAGTCCTCGAGTTCAGGGGGGGGCGGGGGGGTCGAGGGAGGAAGGGGTCCTGGGATCCCAGACCCAGGGATGGACACCTGACCTTTTGGGGTCCCAACGTGTTCGTCATCGCGACCCGTTTCCGGAGGTAGTACGCCAGCTAGAAGACCCGAAGAGGTCCCTCCGCCTTCGAGGTCTCCTTGACGGACGCCGTCTCTGCTCGGCTCCCATCTAGGTCTTGACCACCCCGGCGGGGGTGGGCGAGAGTCACGGGCACCCTCCTTGACCGGTCACTCCCGCGGTGTGGACACCGGTTGGACTGGTGACTTGCGGCCGGTCCTCGAGACCTACTACATATACCTTTACGGGAACGAAAGATGGTTCCAACGACGTACCTTGTCTACCAACGAACCCCGGAGACGGTAGTGCACCCTCCCAGACGACGCTCGTCGCGGGTGGGGTACCGCTCGTGTTAGTTTTCGACAGGAAGGGTAAGGTAAGTTCACGGACCTATGCCGATACGGACTTCCTCCGAGATGACACCTGAAACCGTTGTGAGTGCACGTTAGGTAGGGGATTCAAAAGGAAGACAAAAACGGAAGTCCTCCCCCACTAGTAGTGGCCATTTCTTTCGGGACTGTCCAGGGAAGGACGGGAAAGTTAGGACAGGAAGAGTGGACTCCCGGACGTGGTCCAACTCCAGTCACTTGAGTACGTCTAGGTGCTTCCGTACTTCGTGACGGTCTAAGTCGAGAAGGGACCCTCCTATCCCTGTTCCAGTGCCCGTCCTTCCCCGAACCCGTCCACCCCCATGTCTCCTCCGCTTCATGACTCCTCCGACACCGGGGAGAAGACGTGTCACCGATGGAGACATCGGTCACTTTCAAAACCGGTTCGGGGGTAGTGGTCGGACCGTGTCCCCATCCCTGTGAATCTTGCGAGGACCCTTCTGGTAGACGGAACTCTTGAGACCACACCGACCTTGAGACACGTCAACCCTCTTTGTGTCGTTTACACGAGACGACCAGTAGAGACTACTTGGGGTCTAAAGTATCTACGGGTCTCTACCGGAGGATAGGGGATCTCTGGGTGTCTCTCAGGGTCCCGTTGGGTCTACGGGTGTTTTGGTCGGGGTGTTACAGTGTGTTGGCCTGACAGGGATACGTGAGGTCTACAGTGTTCGCTAGGGGTCTGTCGATCTTTACTGCGGGTACGAGGGTCTGAGAGGTCAGGGGTACGGGAGGTCGACGGGTGTCTGCCAGAGACGTGGTGTCTATAGGTCTTCCAAGGTGTCTTGGGTCTACAGGTGTGTTTGGGACCCGTAGAGTGTGTCAGGACACGTGGAGTCTGTAAAGTCTGCCGGAGGTGTGCAGGGCCTACACGTGGCTACCAGGGGTCCAAAGGGTCTGAAGTGTCTTCCAGGGTTCGTGGGACCCTCAGGTCTACCAGGGGTGTGTGTGGGTTGTAGGTTTCCAGCAGGCGTACACAGGGTCTTCAGGTGTTTGAGGGTCCGTGGGATCTGTAGGTGACGACCAGGAGTATGTGAGGACTGCAGAGTACGTGAGGGCTGCAGAGTACGTGAGATACGAACATCCACCAGGTGTCTGGGGCCTGTAGGTGTTTACCGGGGGTACAAAGGTCTACAGGTACCCGGGGAGTACGAGGGGTCTATAGGTGACTAACTGGGGAGGGTGAAGGACGTAGTGACAGGTGCAGCGAGGGTACGTGTGGTCGACAGAGGTTACCAAGAGTGCGAGGGTATGGTGGGTGTTTACAAGAGGTGACAGGACTGTATTTACCCACCACCAGGGGCGTAACGAGTCTACAGGCGTTTCCAGGGTATGGGAGGTGTACGAGTGTCTACTAGGGGTCTAAGGAGTTTTCCAGGGGGTGGGGTTAGAGACACAGTCAGGTAAAACAGTGTCAGGTCAACGTTCCGAGTAGATAGTCCCGGAGAGGAGTTGTTTTCGACCCACGTTCCCCGTCTCTCCTCTACGGGTCGTCCACGACCCACGTCCCTCACGCTAAGAGTGGAGAGGGGGTCCATCAGGGGTTACCGGCAGAACAAGTCCGGGAGCGGGAACATGTCCTTCGCCCGCTAGAGGAGTCCACACAAGACGTTTTCAAGTAAGAGGTGGTCCTTGACCTAGGGGACCACCCTTCCCGACCCAGAGTCACGACCGTACGAGTCTTTCTGTGGGGATCTTTGGAATCGGAGGTTTGGGTGGGGGTAAGAGTTGTCTCGTCCCGGACTCAAAGTAAAAGTCCGAGAAGGGTCCGGGGACTTGTGGCGGCGAGGGAGTCGGATCTGAAACGTAGATGACGACGGAGACGGAAACGGACCACTTAAGGTCAGGGGGGCCTCGTCCTGGACCGTTCTTGTCCTCGAAGTACTTGCAGACGACTTACTGAAATGTTTGATGGCAACGAAGACCGTTCTTCTTATTTCGCCCTTTGACAATCTTCTGTAGTCAAGTGCCCCTCGACACTCCCGAGTCCGACCTCCTCCAGAAAGAGTCCGAGAGGACTACAGAACTCCTGGTACTTGACTCCTGGGGAGTGAGACCTAAAATCATAGACGCAGATCCCCGAGGGACTCCCGTTCCGTCGTAGTTTGGGATGTGACCCAGGATACGTAATGGATCGTCTCGGCGTCGGGTCTCCCTCCGGGCTCCTTTACCACATTTTTACTTACTGGCTTACTGGCTTGTAGAAAAGAGGTGGCCCACTTGTGAGTCAGTGGGAAGCGGACTGGGATTACAGGAGGACTCCCTTCGGGAGGAACTACGGTGGTCCGAGTGAGGAGACACAGGTGTCAGGTCATGGAGAGAAAGAGAGACAGTACCGTGAAGAGACAGGTGTAAGGGATGGTCTGAGTTAGTTCGAGGAGGACCCCTGAGTTCTCACTGTTCTCTTTACCCAGGATTTTATACTCGTTTTTCCTCTCCTCCTGGTGAGTCCATCTTCAAGGTCGTATGTGTTTCTAGTCCTCCGGCTTCGTGAACCAATCACAAGTCCCTTGTTTATGACGGTTATAGACCTAGGTCACTAGTCCTGGTTAAGACAGGTGGATTCTGTCTAGAAATTGGTGGTGTGAAGACCTTGGGCCTCTACGGTCTTAGGATAGACCTACAGTCGAACCGGCTAGGGTCGGGACACCGGGGTTCGTGGAAAAACCCCAGGTATAACTTGAAGAAGGACGGGTAACGGTAGAAGGCCAAGGCAACGTTCCAAAACGACGTCCCCGTCTCTCGTCTTCCCAGTTCCAGTTACGGACCCGTAGGGACCGGGGGCGGACCGGGGTACTGGGGATCCGAGGGACGGGATCAGGAGTGGACGGGAGTAACCGGAGGTCTGGGAGGTGGAGCGAGTACCGAAGCGACTCGAGGAGGGCGTCCGCGACCTAGAGGTGGTCGTCGAGGACGAAGGCGGCAGCTTACAAGAGGTCGAGGTAGGCGAGGAGGCCTCAGTCCAGACCCCCAAGACCCCCTCCCTTAGTCCTCGCCCTCTAGTCAAGACCCCTGACCCTCGGATCTGAAGACTTTAGACCACTTCCTGTCTCGAGGATCCAAGTACCCCTCCTACTCCTATTCTCAGGGCGGAGGCCAGTCACCTTCTTCCCCGACCCCCAGTCAGGTCCCCTCCTTCCCGACCCTTAGATCTGAGAATCAGGAACCCTCTCTTCCCCCGAACCTCGGAGATGAGATTCCAAATGTCCCCTTTCCCCCGACCTTCGAACTGTGACGCCAAGTAATGAACGTTCCCCGGACTCCGGAACCAAAAGACGGAGGTAAGAGCCGCTCCATCGACCCCTGGACCCACGGGCCTGAGGACCCAGGTACCTTTCATTGGTACCGTCCCCTTCGATTACTGTCGAACGCTCTCACTTCCTTCCCCACCCCGTAGCTTCCGGGGGCGGGACCGGGATCGCCTTAGAGACCGGGGGTGCTAAAGAGGGGTGGGGTGGCAGGGGTCTTCGGGGGGAGGGGAGAAGGCCGTCCGTAACCCGAGCGGGCCGGGGATGTCTCCCTTACCAAGGCGGAGTCGGAGCGGAGGCGGCGAGGTAGGGTGGGGGAGGGCGACGGTGGCCTTTGTCCGAGCCGGGTTTGTTACCGGACCTTGCGGGGCGAGAGGACGGGACGGCCTTCGGGCAGGGCGCGGGGTGTTTTCGCTCCGCTGATGTCCCGGCTTGTTCGAAGAGTTCCGCGCGCAGCACCACCCCTCCAGCAAGCGCCGTCTTGCAAGCCCGACTTTGCGAGGTAGACGAGGGTCGGCCGGGGCGGGGAGGGGCTGAATGGTATCTGTGGCAGGAGGTACCGCCGATCCTTCCGGGCGCCCCTCAGGCCCCGCCAGGGCGGCCAGCCCGGGCCTAGGCGCAACCGGGCGCCCGAGCCCACTCGGGCGAGTTTGCGGGGCCCTCGGTGGCGGCGGAGGAGTCGCGGTCAGGAGTCGCGACTTTTCTGAGAGGGAAGCAGAGGGTTGGCGGGGCGGTCATCCCTGGCGGGGAGCAAAACTGTGGCGGGTTAGGTGCCGCACGGGAGAGAAGACAAGGCGGAGGCTTTGGCTTCCTAGCGGGAGGTCCCGGTTATCCGCGTGATCCTCGTCCGCATCGTTACAAGTCGGGTTTCATCTGCCAGACACCCCGGTTAACCTCACTATCGTCCCCGGCCCGGGGCGGAGGCTTTGGTTTCCCAAGAACCGTCCGAAGGGGAGGTTACTCTTCGGAGCTTTTCCTCAACGTACCTCCGCCCTGATTCGTCTGCGTCTCCCTCCTGATGCGGACGCGTTCCCGAGACGCGTTATCCTATGGTCCAGTTAGCTCGGCCGGGATATCGTTATGCAGCGATCCCCCGCCATGAAACAATCTGAACAACGATCCCCCGCCCCGGTGTCGAGGGACAACAAAGGCACTCGGTGTGGAGGATCGACCGGGCGGACCGAAAACTGGCGTCACCAACGGTTCGTTGGCCCTCGGCGAAACCGAGTGAAAGGAAAACCGGGGGAAAGAGTTTACATGACCGGAGAGGCTAGACGTCTGGGAAAGGAATGGGAGGAGGAAACTGGAGGGGGTAGGTGGAGTCGGAGAAGTCTCAGTTCCTCACCACTTTTTTTTCTGAAAGAGAAAGAAGGTTTACGACGCGAAAACGAGAGACATCTCCTCTTACCCTGATATCTCCTTCCGGTTTAGGTCACTTTCCTGTCCGAGACGGAAGGACGGAGAGCTTCGGAGAGTCAAAGGAGGGAGAGAGGGGGGTTGAGGAGGGAAATACAATCGTAGGAAAGGGACGGGTCCTGTCAAGGGGAAAGGAGTCGTAGGAAGGTGGAGACTAGGGAAGAGGGAAGAGGCTCGGGAAAGGGAGGAGAGACGGAGTAAAGCGCAGGGGGAGGAGAGTATGAGAACGAGAAGAATTTGAGGAGGGAGAAGAGGCTGAGGAGACCGTAGACTCCGGTAAAGGGGAGGGGGCGGAGAATAAAGGTAAGGAACTTCCGTTTTGTCCACGTCCCCGGACCGAGCCTCCCTCTTTGACCCGTGGGGGTAGTGCCTGTCCAGGGTTTAACCCAGACTCCCAGCACAGACCCGGACCCGGAGTGAGTAGCAGGGTCTCAAGCCGTCCGTCCCTGTCTAAGGTCCGGTCCTGGACCAATTCGACTGTCTAATCTGTGCCTCGGAGGATTAGGGGAGTTACTGGAAATACTCACCGAGTCCGAGACGGGAGGGATGGTCTTTGAGTCCAACACGGTCAGGACTGGGGTGAGCGAGGGGAAGGTTTGTCTTGGGAAAAGGACAGGGAAGTGGAGGTTAAATTGTGGGAAGAAGTACGAATCCAAAGGTAACAGGACGACGGATGAGGTCGGTGGGTCTCCACCCCCTCGTTGGTCGATTAATTAGGGTAGGCCAATAATAGACCTCTAAGACGTCCTATTTCCCTCCACCCCTTTGTCCTTCCCCCCTTCACCCAACTGCGTCGTGACCCTGTCCGACTACCCGTTACTGTCACGGACGGGAGTTGGGACCGTGTGTCCCCACCCTTGTACAGGAACCGTGACTGAGGAAGAAGCTGACCGAAGGTGGACGATCCGTGAATCCATCTATCGTCGTACCCGTCTCCGGTCTAAGTTCCTGGGTATACATGGGGTCTTCGTGTGAGGGTCTGTGTGGTGACCCCAAGGGTTATTAAACTGGACCCCCTGTTCGGAGGGATTTGTGTATGTAAGGGGACTGTAAGTCTCCATTGAGGAGGAAGGGGACGGGGAGGTTCGACCCGGTCTTTCCTCCACTAAGACCGGGAATCGGTGTTGGGTATAAGAGGGAACGGAAGGGACAGTACGTCCGTAGGTTCAAGTCTGGATCGAAGACTCTCGTAGAGGGTAGGGACAACGGGGGTCTTCCGGTTCGTAAGGTCGTGGACCACCCCCACCAACTGACCCCATAGAGGCTCTGGGGGTAACATGGGAGTCACTTCTTATTACGATCACCTTTCCGGGAACCTGTTGAAGTTCAAGGTTACGGGACAAAAAATACCTACCCTTTTGACTCCACTCCCGCAGGGACACCGCGATCACCATTTCTTGGGCGGACGGTTACGTCCTCTACACTCTCTACCCCCAAGTTAGGGACCCAGTCCTTCTAGGGGACCCCCTCCCGTCCGTTGGATGAGGTCATAAGAACCGATCTCTTAGGGTACCTGTCTCCTCGCACCTCCCGATGTCAGGTCTCCCAGCGTTTCTCAGTCAGGAACGTCTGACTTCACTGAACGTGTCGTGTCGTGTTTGACTCCACTCCTCTCTCCCCCACTAAACGAGTTTCGGTGTGTGTGTGAGTCGACTCCGTCTCAACCCTAAGTCTCGTCTTGAAGGACCTAGGAATGCTTCCTGAGGTAAGGTGAAGGAGTTCGAGTCAAAGATTGGGATGACATCCTTGGTGTCCTTTTTTTTTATCTATCTATAGAAATAAGTATAATATATATATATTATGTATATACATATTATAGAAATTCTTTATCTCTGTGTAGTGATCTACCTTCTAAGGTCTCGTGACATCTGAGTGGTCGGAACCCGGAGAGGGAAGAGAACGGGTTATTGGTCAGGACAATGGGTGTCCTAGAGTAGGCCCGGGAGTGGAAGATCCAGTCGGGTCGTTACGACGACCAGTTCAGGGTTCAGGTGGAGGAGCTTGTCGGTACTAGGTCCTCGACTAATCTTGAAGGTCTGACTGTTGTCTGTTGAGACCCAGGGACCTCGGAACTGAGGAAAACCGTAGTGTCTTGGTGTTTCTTCAGTAGATAGGAGTAGTTATGAAAGGTGAGGTAACCCTTTCGACCTTGGTCGTTTAGACTGCAGTAGTGACGGTTAGGAAGGGGCTGACACTAGTCAGATCTCAGTGTCTTAGAACTAAGGAAACCTATAAGATCTTACCGTGAACTTTTTTCTGTGTCTCGAACACCTAGTGCCTCTTCGGAACGTAGAGAGAGACCAAGCTACAAGATGGGGGTCACCCAAACCTCAACAGCGGATAGTTCTTGAGGGTCAGACAGTGAAATCAGGAACATCTGGGTGTCTGAGAGGTGACAAACCACGTAAGATCTCTGTATTGAGCAATCAAAGACCTTATCAGGTTGAGAGTCCAGTTTCGACGAGATCTTGGGGGTCACGACCGGAGACACCGGTTAGACCTAAGTGTCTTAGAGTTGAGACCCCAAAAGACCTCGGTGTTTCAGAAAGGAACTGAATTTTAGTTGTCAGAAACAGTAACTAGTTAGTCATATCAGAATTTGAGAACCCTCGTAGGGTATTGAAGGGGAGGAATCCAGTAGATCTTTTTCACTAAACGACACCTCAGTTGACTCAGCTCTTCGTTGTCAGGGAACTTAGATTTCAGTCAAGTCCGGTTACTTAAGACCTAGAGACAACGATGAACTCTTGTCGGCTGAAGAAGGGGACCTCCGTCAGATATGAAGTAAAGTACTAGGACGAATTGTTTGGTTTGGTCGGTAGCTCTCCTTAGATCTTAGTGGTCAGTAGCGGAGAACTCCCCAGGTCTTAAGACCCAGGGAATAGAGATCGCTCAGAGTCCTTAACCTTACTGTTCACCCAGAGTCCTCCCTCGTGTCTTAAGTCTCCTTAATTCCAGGGAGGTCATACAAGTACCACCCAGGTGATCCGTACCGTCTTGTAGTGGTCGATTATTAAATGAGTCGTCCGAACAACCAGAATCCTTTGTGGACGGAGGTGGGGTCCTCTCCCGGGTTTGAGAGGTAGAACGATGGAGACCCTTTCCCCACGTTTATTGCCCTACGGTCGAACACAGTGCCCCCGTTTCAGTCGCGGTCCCAACCACACTCTTGAACCCCCGACCGCCGGAACAGGAGACGGAGACGGCGTAGGTGGAGACACCGGAGGAGAAGGAGTAGAAGAAGGACCGTCGTCGAGTCTCGTTCAAGTAAGAGTATCGTCTTACGACGGTCTCTCGATCCCTTCGGTCTGAACCCCGAGACCCTCCGTGCGAGACGGGCAAGTAGGTCGAGGAACCGCGATGTCTGTCCGCAGGGACCCTGGAGTATTCACGCTACCTTCACCGCTATCAGCTGGAGCATGACCCTCGGTGCGACCTTCTCCTGGCCGAGCTTTGCTACCGGGGTCTCGTCGAGTGGTCCCTCCATCCTTCTCGCTGTGACACACCAGTATCGACACCGGAGCTGGTACGGGAGCTCTTACTGGTGGTCGAGTTTCAGTCGGGCCCGGTTGAGTCGGGCAGGATCAAGCATGTCTCCTGACCGCCTCAGTTAGAGTACGTGCTACCACTACCCTCTGTGTTCCTTCTACGCTAGTCACGGTGGTAGTTTCGGGTGCAGGTGTAGGACCACCAGGTCTCCATACATGAGTGGGAGGCCCCAGTGAGCTCCGACGTCGTTTTCCGTCCACCGGTTTCTGTCGCCCTTCGTCTCTCTACTTACCTCTGTCTCTATCGTTCTCCTCCCCTATCTTCACGTCTTCTTCTCCTCCCGTCTCTGGTCATCCCCATCCCCACGTCTCTCTTGTACCTGGGTCTCTCTCTCCCTACCACTACGTCTTTTTCCTCCTGTGTCTGGGTCTCTCTCCTTCTACCCCCAGGTCCTTCCACTCCTGCCTTTGGGTCTCCTTCCCCCCTCCCATCTGTCTCTGAGTCTCTCCCAAACCCCTTCCTTTAAGCTCTTTCTGTTCCCTCTCTTTTTCTATCACTGTCTCACTGTAACCGTGTCTCGGTGTCTTTAGTCGTTCTGTCTTTGTCAATTTCCCTGTTGTCTGCTATTCTTAGTGTAGGCTTTCGTTAACCTCTTCCTCCTCTCCCTATCTTTTTACCGAAAGTAATATACCGGTCTCTTTCTATTTGGTCCTACTGTTAGATTCAGGTTGTCTTCGATACGAATACAAGACGGACAAAGTGGTAACGGAGTCAGATCAGGGACCCTATAAGAGAACGGGTGGGGAGTTGGGTTGATGGAGGTAGGGGAACACACGGACATATAAAGACACCCCACCTTCGGATTGGGGTTCGGTCCATAGCCGTCAAAGTGGCGTGGATGGGTAACCAAGGTATGGGTGGATAGTTCAGGACAGTTACGGGATGTCTGAAGACTCTCTCTGTCACAGGGAGGACCAGTACTTAGAGACCTAAAGTCAGTTCGTCCTCTCTCTTCACCTCTTACCCCGAGGTGAGAGAACGGTTACAGATGTACTTAGGGATCTCCGACGACCCTCAACATCAAGGGTGGTGTTGGGACAGGAGAAGAGTAGATTCAGGTCGGGGTTGGGACGTAAGTTGAATTCCCAGAAATGACCCCGTCTTCGACGATGACGGGGTCTTAAACAAACCCGTCAAACTGGTGTTAAGATCTTTGTGATTCCAAGAAAGTAGTCCCACGGTCTCCCTCGGTAACGGGGTCCCCGGTTACCCTTAACATCAAAACAAAAATAAAAAACGACTCTCCGATTGTAATCTCAAAGGGTTGGGGGACGGGACATGAAGAGACTCGTCCTCCGACCACCCATTCAGACCCGGGGTCTCCACCTTTTACTTCCGAGGGTGTTTACGACGTCCTGGTGTGTGGGTCTCCGGTGCCTCTTAACAGAAGGGACCGAGACGTCCACACTCATCGTGGGGTAGGAGTCCGGACGTAGAGGGTGTTCGGGCATCCTCGGACTGGAGGCAGTGTCCGGAGAGACATGGTGTTGTGACCGACCCCTGGCATTTGGATTCGGCACCAAATGTGGTGGTCGTTTTAATGTTTCGGAGAAGTCTGGTTGGACCCACCCGCGAAAGGGACGGGGGTCTCGGAAGACCCTTAACAGCAAGTTCTTCACTTGCTAGTCTTCACCTGGAGCGTCCGGACGTAAAGGGTGTTGAGGTGCCCCCTTCGTTCAGGGTCCCCTGAGATTCAGAGTTTTAGACAGAGTTCAGATCCGAAGGTCCTTCTTTACTAGTCTCTGGAAAGAGAACCCAAATGTAAAGGGTGTCTCGAAACCCTTGATAGGAGTCGGGAGTTCCATTCCGTTCACAGGACGGGCTCTCTGACGACCCTTAACATCAGGTTCAGGGAAGGTCCGAGGTGCGTGTGAACGAGCCATCTGGATGTTGAGGGTGGTGGGGGACGCCGAGGGTGCGGGTCTGGAGCGCCTCCCCGGGCGGGTGGTCCCCCGCACCGGACGGTGCCCCGGCTGAGCGTGGACGTCGTCGACCCGGGCGTGCACCCGGAGCTGCTCTACTGACGCCGCGTCCAACGGCTGCGCGGTGTACTCCGTCTCCGCCGCCAGCGCGTCGCGGTGCTGCCGCAAGAGCGACTTCTGGTCGCAGAGCAACGCGAAGAACCCGAACCGGTAGAACCGGTACTGCCGCGGGTGCTGCTTCCGCAGGTCGTGCGTCGGCCGCTACGTGACCTCGTGGTGCCGCCGGTGCCGCCGGCCCGTGAGGAGCCACTGCGACGCGTGCGGCATCGGCTACCTGCAGACGCAGAGGTCGCGCTTCTCCTTCCGCCGGTCCTTCGACCGGTGGACGCTCTTCGTCCCACGCCCGCCGCCGCCCCGTCAGTCCAGCGGCACGTCCCTCCGCTACTCGGTCTTCCGGTCCGGTTTCTCGTCGGTCCTCCGCTCCTTCCTCGTCCTCTTCTCGTCCGTGTAGGTCGCGGTCGCGTGCAGGTGCGTGCACCACTTCTCCAGCGAGTCCATCGCGCGCGGGACCGGCGGGTCCAAGTGCTTCGCGTGCAACGTCACGGGCAGGAAGAACTGCTTCGCGGGCGCCGCGGCGGGGTGCCCGCTGACGCGACCGCGGGTGGGCAACACCGTGTCGGGGCCGGGCCGAAGGAGGAGTAGCGGGCGGGACAGCAGAGGTCTGAGGTCCCGCGGCGACTCCGCCGCGTCCCGGGACCGGTCCGGGTAACCCGCCCCTGTGGGGGAGGTGAACCGGATCGTCCCCCGCCCGCGGGGCTTGGACGCCCCTGCTCTTTGCCCGTCGGTGCAGTTCTCACGGTCCTTACCCCCGCCCCGCCCCGAGTGACCGGTCCCTATGAATGACCCGGAATCACCGGAGTAGACCGTTTACCCACCTTTTAGTATTAGCTGTTGTGACTACCATTATGATATCCCCTATAAACACGTAGTTGTTGTTGTGTTGATATCACCATCGTCGTCATGACACAATGTTCGTGATGTCAATAATCTCGGTCACAACACTCGTGCAGTGTACTTAAATCTATAAACTTGGAGTCGTCGTATTTGTAGTAGCGGCAAAATGTCTACTCCTTTGTCCATGTCTTGTAAATTGAACGGGTTCCACTACCGACTTATTCGACCCCAAACTCACGATCGTCAGGTCTAGGTCTCAGGTCTGAGTATTTTCTGATTCGTCAGTGTTTCTTTTGTTTGAATACCAATGGTTTTCCCTTTCCTCGTCTCTACCCCACTCCCAACCCCTCACCTATTTTAACCTCAAACCCTAATTGTCTATGTATGATGATATATATTTTCTCTATTTGTTGTTCCTGGATGACATATCGTGTCCCTTGATATAAGTTATAGAACATTATTGGATGTTACCTTTTCTTGGTCTTTTTCATATGTATATATTGACTTGGTGAAACGACATATGGACTTTGATTGTGTTATAACACTCAGTTGATATTACGTTATTTTTAAATTTAATTTTTTTCTGACTTACCATTGACGACTAGACATACCTCAGTCGAACCTCTCTACTAGGTCCCGAGATTCCAGTGGATACCCAGTCCTCCGTGTTTGCTGTTTTCCTTTTTTTTCCTGTTTTCCTTTTTTCTGTTGTCTGTTGAACTCGAAGTAGTCTTAATTGTTGAGAACACGTAGGTTCCTGGGATTCTACTTTCACTTTTCTGGTAGACGATTACCCCTTTTTTTTTTTAAACGTTTAGTATAGATTTTTTAAACATAGGTGTTGTATATTTCTCCGGAATATCGACTTATTCTTTTTCTGTTGGGTTAAAATTTTACCCGTTTCCTAGACTCGTCTGGAAAGAGGTTTTCTATATCAACTGGGAACTTGTTATGCCCAAACTTGACGTACCAAGGTCAATATGCGTCTAAAAACTTTTATTTAGGATCTCATCATGATGTACAAGGCACCATCCAACTTAGAAACCTAAGTCTTGGTACCTACGTCTCCTAGTTGAGTCCCTAAAAGGACCACCAGGTCACCAACTTTTAGACGTAACGTCACGTCCACTGGGTCAAGGTAGGGACCAGTCCCTTGATTCTAGAGGGTACTACGTCTCGTTGATTCGTGTTCGTGGTGTTGATCTCTCCGGAACGTGGTGCTCCTTTCTAGAACCTACTGTGTCGACTCTGGGCTCCGTCGTTTATTTTCTTTATTTATTATTACAATATGAACCTTAAAACTGACACCTCTCTCAACCGTGGAGGTTGGGGGTACAACAAGTTCCCAGTTGACATGTTTATCAGTTATTTGTATCCTTTTCTATTAACTGTAGTAATACGGTAGTCCCTTTACGTTTAGTTTTGGTTTTACTCAATGGTGAAGTATGAGTGAATCCTACCGATATTTTCGTTCTTTTTTGTTTTATCTTTTCACAATTGTGCTTACACCTCTTTGACCGTGGAAGGACAACAATGACCACCTTACATTTTAACGTGTCGACCACACCTTTTACCAGACCATCAAGGAATTTACCACTTTGCATCTCAACGGTTAAGGTGTGGGTTCATAGATGGGTTCCCGTAATTTTTGTTCGCAGGTGTGTGGCATGTTCCTATAAGTGTCGGCGTAATAAGTGTTGTCGGCTTTCTGCCTTTGTCGGGTTTATGGGTAGTTGACTACTAACTTATTTATTTTGCACCAGACAGGTGTGTTAACTGATGATGGGTCATTGATTTTCTTATTTTTCACTATCTACAATGTTACACCTACTTGGAACTTTTGTGGAACACTTAACTTTCGGTTAGTGATTTCTCGTATATAACATATGAAGATAAATTTACTTTATAGGTCGTACCCGTTTAGACAATTCGACTCTTTAATCTGATCACCACCTACCCTGACCTCTCTACCCCACTAGCCCTTCGTCATCGGTCTCCTTACCCCAAAGAATAATCTCACTACTGTTACAAGATTTTACCTATCACTGCTGCCCATGTGTGGTACTCCGTGCGACGTCAGGTACCCCAGAGTTTCTCAACCTGTGTTGAACCACTGACTTATTGTTGTACCAGCGTGTTGAGACTTATGGTGGTTTAACATGTGAAATTACACACTTAACATCCCATACACCTAATGTGAAGTTACTTTGACAATACTTTTTGTTCGTGTTATTTTGGATCCGAGTCGGGACTGAGAGTCTAGTACCCCTTTGGAAAGATTTGGACAAAAGAGTCGTCATTTTACCCCTACAACCTAAAATAGTTCCAGTCCTAGTTCAACATATCTGGGTCCCAGGGTAGGACCGAGTCAACGACTGGGTCATATACGAGACCCTGGTGGACGAAGTTAAAAACCTCGGACTCCAACGAGTAGACACCTTACCCCTAATTTTTTTTTTTTTTTTTTGAAATTTTTCCTTAGGTCTTCTTTCTTGAATCCGAAAACTTAGTCCGTCAAGATCCGACTTAGGGTCGAGTCCGTGAATTTTCGATATACTTACCACCGTTCAGTGTAAAGAAGGACTCGAAGTCAAGGGAATAGACTCTTTACCTCCCTTAGAATCGACTTGGTCCCCCTGCGTCTTCTTCTTTCCCCGGGCGGACCTGGACGTCTGGCGTAACGGGAGGTCGTCGACGCGGCAATTGTAAACCGTGACACCACAACCCTGAAGTCCCTGGACAGACCCGATCCCCAATTTACAAAACGTAGAGTCAAGGTAGTTGTGGATGGTTCGTGGACCCATGTTACTTGAGGGACACGGCCCAAGATCCCACGATGCTCGGATAGCTGTTCCTTCAGACGAACAGAAACGGGCCAACGACCCCCGTGAAAGAGGTACTCCTTGCTCAACAATCAACGACAGTTCAAGTTGTGAACGTACATGGGTGAGGGGACGGAGCGACGAGACGTGGACGACAGACACTGGTGGGTCAGAGGTGGGGGTTATACCCGTAAAGAATCCGGGTGAGATGTGTCCGTTTCGACTCCGAGGTCAGTCGCCTGGACCAACACACGTGTCGGGTGCTGCACGGGGTTGTAAAAAATATGGGAGTTGAAAGACCCGTAATCTCTGACAAGAAAGTTCGTCGCCGTTGACTTCGACAACTTCGCCCGTCCAGACTCCAATCTTATGTCCGTTTACAACGGTAAACGTCGGGAGAGAACGAGTCTCAGGGGTGATGGACTACTGTACTACGTCCTCCACCCACTACCCACCCCCCGGAGGAGTGTGGGTGTGGTTACCCACACCCCTGAGACGAACTGCCCTTTCGTTTGTCTCCGCGACTCCAAGTAGGGAACAGGGTCCACAGAGTCAGTTCCTTTGTCGTCTGGGACCTGAGGGTAGGTCGGAAGGACCACGGGTTCGGACTCGTGGTCTGCCCTGGTGTCTGGTGGAGTAGTGAGCGGGAACAAAGGACTCGTGGAGCCAGGGGTCGGAACGGTTCGAGGGTCTTCAGACGTCGGGTGGGCGACCCGAGTGGAACCGGCGAGTCCTGCGACCCTTCAGTTCTAGTAGTGGGACGAAGTGTCCAACCCCTCGCCTGAGTCTCTAGGCCGGTCTCGGTACTTCACGGCCCCCACCCGACGGCCAAACTCAGGACTCGGAGACGTTGGGTCCTAGAGCAAAGGGATTTAGGAGGGCAACAGTGGGAGTCGGGGTTCTCTGTCTGCACTAGAACAGGTAAAGTGCTCCGTCCGACCCCCACCCCCACCCCTACGGAAAGTGGAGACCCCCCCCAGGGCAGTTCTCAGGTCGTACCGGGACTCTCGACCCTACCCCAAGACGGAACCCCGGGTACGTGGAGGGTAGTGGCTGTCGTCCTAGGCTCCCTTCGCCTAGGTCTCGGAGTTCGGGAGGGGTGGGGGAGTGGCGGAGGGAGACTGGACCCTCTCGTCGAATTACAAAGGTATATTTCCGCTGTACCCCGAATTCCACGCAGTTGAAGCAAAGTTTCAGTGACAGATTAGACCCCGGCTCTTCGGGGCGGGTTCACGACGGGGGGGCGGGGGGGGTTACCTTCGTAAAAGTGTACGAGGGACTCTGGGACCGACAGGGGGGTGCTGGGAGGGGGCTGAGGGGTCACCCCGGACTCGTTGTCGTCCAACCTCCCGTCTTTGACGGTCCTCCCCCACATCGCACCTCTGACGTCTGTCTGGTCCCATGTCTCCCATTCTCTACCCGTCCCTCTCCGACAGGGCTTCTCCTTTCCTGTCTCCTGGAGGGGTGCCGGTGTCCGTGGGTCTCTCCTGTCTCACCCTCTGTCTTTTCTCCGTCCGTCTTCCTCCTCGTTGGCCCGTTTCCGTTCGTCTCTAGGGTAGAATCCTTTACCTCTCTGTCTGGTCTAGTCTCTGCTTCTACCCTACTCTTCTCTACGTCCTACGGCCCCGACCCCGCCCCCCCCGGCGCCTCCGTCACTTTTATTGCGGCTTTTACCTCTACCCTCTACCCGACCCGACCCCCGGGGTCTAGACCCCCTACTCCTTGGCCCTCCTATCCCACCCTCGTGACCCCATCTGTGGGCTCACTCCTTCTACCACCCCCCTCCGCCCCCTGTCAAGAGTTTCAGTCCTGGGGACGGGTCCCACAGACGCGCCTCCGTGCATGGACCACCCCGTCGGGTGGGGGTACGGGAGACGGCCCCCTAGGAGACGAGCCCGGTTCCTTTCCGGAGACACCCACGACGCCACGACGCCGGGCAGAGCCCGGGGGCTGGAGACACGAGTGCCCGCCTAGTCTCCTCAGGATCGGGCTCCCCCCCGTTCCCCACCCCGGTCGAGTCTCGGCGTCTCCCCCTCGGTCCCTCCTACCGGTCCGTCCTGCCGACCCGACGCCGGGTTCGTCCGACCTCTCCTCTGTCGCCACCGTCTCCTCTCTGTGTCCCCCCTCCCCCGTGTCTCTGTCTCCGACCCCCGGTCCTCTACACCTTTCTACCCCTTTGTCAGCTTCCTTGTTTCTTTACCCCTCTTTCACTACTGCTCCCGTCCCCGCTTCCTACTCTCTCTGCCCCCGAGGGACCAAGGGGGCTCCACTTCGGAGTCGTGTGTCCCTGTGTGTACTCTATTGAGAAGGGGTGGCTCTGGACCCCACTCAAGGTCTACCTTATTTTAAATCCTCTCCGTCTGGGTCTCTCACGGTTACCCGACTCCCGACCTGGGTCGCCAGGTCCCTGTCGGTCCACGGTTTGGGAGGCAAAGGAGTACTCTGACGTCGGTCTTCCTGGTCGGGGGTGTCAAGCCCGAGGTAAGACCGGGAAATAACGGGGAGCTCTCGGGGACTGAACGGGGGACGTGTCACGGACAGAGACCCTCCTCCCCTCTTTCGAGGCGGGTCAGGTCGGGTCGACCGTCCTTCTGTTCCCGGTGTGGTTTAAGACGACCTCCCTGGGTGTCGAGCTTAAACCAGGTCGGTGAGATTCCGCGAACTCAAGGGACCCCCTCTGGTCGTCGTCTCTCTAGTCTCTCAGTTCGGGTCCCGGACGTCGACTGTTTTATGGGCGTCGTTGTGTCCGGTGGGGTCCGGGTAAACCCTTTACCCGATTACCTGAGAAGACTGTCCACCCCGAGTGACCCAACTGGGTTCAGAAACCCAGTCTCCCAAGTGACCTCCGTTACCGTCACCAAAATGTCCCCAGTTGGGTTCACGAAGTCAACCTCCTTAGTTCCCCTCGTTTGGCTCAGAATGAAAATCTCGGTGTTCAGTTTGGTAGAGAGAATCGTTCTCCCCGTAACCTGGTTTGGTTCAGAAACGTTTCTCGTCATTCAGTCTGTCTTAGGTAGTACCACCGGTTTCCCGGTTTGATTCAGGAAAGCCGCTCCGTGACCGGTCGTCTAGACTTGCTCAGGGAAGGTCCCTTTACTACTTGAAGTTGAAGTCAAGGTTCATTCACCTCCTTGTCTGTCCGAGCCGGTCCGGCTCGAGTCTGCGACTACCACGCCTTCTGTCACTTCGGGCTGTCCCGCCACGAGTGGTCGTGGGGCCCCGTGACACCCACGGTCACGTCGAGGAAGTCCAGGCAGAGCGGGACCACGTGCTTCTCGTCGACGACCCCCTCCGGGCGGTCGCGGCCCAGGCAGAGGTGCAGTGGCCGGAGTCCCAGGGCGAGGTGCCGGTCCAGGGTGACACATTAGACCAACAGGCGTGGGCTCCGACGTTTCTGGGGTGACAGGACCCCCACGGTGAGCTGCCTCCAGTGCCCCCGGTGCACGACGAACTTCCACCGGTGACCCCTCGGTCTGATGCCCTTCTACCCTCAGTCCCGCAGACTCAGGGAGTCGGACTGAGGTCCCCACTGGGTCCGTCTCGGGGGGTGGGGAGAGGTCGGAATCCCAAGTCGATCTGGAAGTGGGGAGGTCGGGGGTTTCTGGGTCCCAGAGACTTTCCCTACCTCCCGTCTCATGTCGACCATTTTTTCCCCATCACGGGGTCCCGGACGACCCTCAACACCGAAGTGGACGTTTCTTCGGGGTGGGTCGAGGTCCAGTGTTGAGGGGTTAGGAACGAGGAGCGACCCGGACGGAGGCGGAGGAAGGGACATTTTCCTTCCACACCCCCTGAGGGACGACCAATTCTGGGACGGGAAGGTTATGTCCCCCTCGGTCAAGTTTGGGACTAACCGACCCTTGATTCTAGGGTGTACTGTACGTCGGTTTTCTTTATTTATTTTAACCCAGAAGTTTTGTTTAAAAAGTTTCATTTAATTTTTTTTAATTTTGCAGGGGGGTGAAGGGGGTGGGTCTTCCGACCCAAAAGATTCACGAGAGGGGTCACTAAGATTTAGTAATTGCCCCCGTGTCCGTGCTGAGGGTCCGAGCTCTCTCTCGTCTACGTTTCTTTTCGGGAAAATGATTTTCGTGTCGACGACCCCCGCCCTAGTCGTACAGAGATTGAACCTCCCCACCAAGGTTTCAAAGTCGGACCCGGACACTAGGTAGACCGGTACGTGGACGGGCCCTCCCCTTTCCCCCGACCTTGGGTGCAGTTCTTCGAAGGGGTCCCGACTAAGACATCTCGAGTAATGTGACCTCCCCCTCATTTTTCTACTAGGGCCCTTCCGGGTCTTCACATACCTCAGTACCGAAACAGGCCCCCTCCGGACCTCGAGGAGAGTCGAGACGGCTCAGTGGTGTTTCGACCCACTAGTGTAGGATAGAGAAGGGCAGGGAGACCCGGAGGTACGGACGAGGGTCGTACTGACTCGACTCCAGACAAGAGTCGACTGGGATATTTTAGGTGGATGTCAGTGACTCGGGAACTCGGGGACCCGTCGTGCCGGCCACGTGCCGAGGGGAGTCCGTCTACCCTCAACATCCGAGACGAGCCGGGTCGGGGCAAGGAGGTCAGTTGAGAGGTCTACCATCTCCCTCTCTGGGGTGTCATCGGGGTTCGGAAGGACTGAGACAAAGGAGTAGTCATAGGGTCAAGACTACCCTAGGGTCAAGACTACCGTCCCGGAACGGTCGAGACCGCATATTCGGTAGAGTCTTCCCTTTTGGGTGTTTAGGATCGCCGGAGACCCTCGAGAAGGGCGGGGTCCCCAACCGACCCTACCATGGAACTTGACGGCGTCCAGGGTCTGGAACTCGCGAGGCAGTAGGGGCGGCGACTCGTCCTTCCCGAGGGCCACCGAGGTCAACTACTGCAACTGCAGGGGCAGTACCCGCCTCCGCCACCACTCGTACGTCCGGAACGACCCCCGACGGGCCTACAGGGTCTACGCCTACCTCCGTAGTCGACTCGTCCTCCGTTTGTGGACCTGCCCCGTCTCAACCTCCCTTGGGCCACCTGGGGGCGAGGTGGGACCTCTGGCCCCTGGTCACCACCCGGTCGGAAAGAAAGTCACTGGGAGGGCGGGACGTGGTAGTGAATCTGGACGGGGGCCGGGGGAGGAAGGGGGGTTCTGGGACCTCAGGTCTGGGGATCGGGAAGGAATGACACAGGAGCCAGCCCCTGGTGACGTCCAGGAGGTGCCTCGCACACACCGGGTGCTTACCGGCGACCAGGTGTACGGTCCTCGGGGGTAGGCAACCGCAGGTCTCCACCTACAAGAAGACTGTCAGTGGCCAGTCGTCCGCGGGACCTTTTTCGTCAGCCCTGAGCTGGAACAGTGTGAGTCGGCCGACACCGAGTGGTCTGGGGCAAGAGTGGGTGGGCGCCCTGAGTGGTCCGTGTGCTCCCCTGGTCAGTTCCCGTTTCGGGAGCGGGTACACCGGTCTCTTCCGCTTCTACCCGAAGTGCGCCCGGACGAGTAGAGCCTCCTTCCACCGGTCCCGAACCCCCAGTAGGTGGTGAACGTCCTCAGCGGCGTCGCGTTTGTGAAGGTGGACCGGGAAGAGACTGGTGTGGGGTCGGTAGCCGAGGAGTGGGTCGGTGCTGTGGACGTCCCATCCCTCCTCCCCTCCCCTCCACTCGTCCTGTCCTTCGTGTCGTACTGCTGTCGGGAAAGGAGGGACTCTTGGTCTCGACGGAGGGTGGGTTCGGTCCCTGATGTCGAGGGTCTTTGGAAACGCTCTTACCCGAGTGTTGAACTTCTGGTCGAACCCGAGGTCCTGTTGAGGGGGGTGACACCATGTCTACTACCGACTCCCTACTGTCTCGAGGACTTGAGGGTTCTGAACTCGGGGGTCTTTAGACAAGTCTGAGGACTAGAGACCTTGACAAATTCAGATCCGTCCAGGGTCCGGGGTCAGAGGTCTAGAGAGACGGACATATGGAAACGAGTGATCCTCTAGGACAAGTCGGAGTTCCAAAGGTCATCGGGGATCGGGACTGGAGAGAGTTGAGGTCCGAGTGTAGTTTGACTGACAAATATCTGCGGGTTCCGGTTTCGGTTCAAGGGTTAACGGGTTACGGTGGATGGGGAGGGACCCCCCAGGGGTGGAACCCGAGTGACGGATGAACGGAGAGGAAGGAGTGTGATGCGGACGAGGTGGGTTTTACGGTGGTGAAGGTTGGGAGAGAGCCATCGAGACGACAGTAGTGAGTCCGATGGCGACTTCAGTGGGAAGGGACGTAAGGACAGGACCGGGAGAGGAAGGGACAGGAGGGACGTCAGATAAGAGTTATGTCGTGTGTCTCCCTAGGGAAATTCTGTGTTCAGTCTAGAGTAGGTGGGAAACGAGATTTGGGAGGTCACTGAGGGTCAAAGAGGGGTGTATTTTCGGTTCAGGAATGTTACCGGGTGTTTCGGGATTTGTTAGACAGAGGAGGCACGGGTGGGCGGTTTGGGGCAGTGAGAGGGGGAGTAGGTAAGTCGTCACAAGAGGGGTTGAAGGGGCTTTTGAGGAGTTAGTCAAACGGGGTCCTGGAAACGTGAACAATCAGGGAACGACCCTTTGGAGAAGAGTGTCTGTCGGAACGAAGTGAGGGAGTGAAGGACACCCAGAGACAAGTTTCCCGTGAAATAGTCACTTACGAAGGAACTGGTGTGACAAATTTGATCGTTGGGGTCCCCGAAGGGACCACCAGACCTTAGACCGAAACGTCACGTTCCCTGTGACAAGACTAGGGACCAGACCTTTCTAGGGTGTACGGAGTCCCGTTGATTTGGGTACTAGGTATCGATGATTCGGTCACGACATCTCGGACTGTCGCAGTTGACTCAGGTGAGCTACATTGATGCTTCGGGAACGTGGTATCTCGGACACGAGGCGTTGTCCTCTGTGGTCACGGTTACTCTTCGGGCTCGTAACTTTCATTCTCGTCAGAGACGAACAACGTTGATCTCTTTCGGTCTCCCGTCGTTGTTTCTGAGTAATGTCGATTTTTTGATTGATTTATTTCTTTTATCGTTCAGGTAAGGTCTTCTGGGATTGAGGGAATGGAACGAGATAAAAAGAGACGTTGAGAATCTTGGAAACCTGTAATGTGTATACGAATCAAAGGACAGGGAACAGGGTGACCGTACATTCAAAGTGCCTCGGTCTCTGGGAAACAAGGGACAATTGAGGGGTCCAGATTTTGTCATAGACTTTGTATCATTATGGAGTTGCCTTTGTGAAGAGTTTTTGATACCCGATTCGTGACGAGGTTCGTGATAACGTATCTCGTAGATCAAGTTAAGAGTGTAGCTGGACTAATCTTCCTCGATCTTGAGACTTAGCGTTTTCACTGGAGTGTCGGGTCCTGTGAGGGACCCGTTATTGTCTTTTGTGTATCTAGAGTACAATGACGGTTCACGACAAGGATCTGGGGCCTTTAGTGGCATAAAGTCAATAACTTTATTCCCATGACCGATAAGGTAAAATAGAAGTGTAGTCGGGGTGGTTCATTCAAACCATTGAGAGTGGTAAGATGTCTTTTCCTTTCTTGTAAAATTCTTTTTGTAGAGGTACCGTAGATCCTGTATCACTGTTGCTAGTGTTAATTGTGTATTGATTAAAGTTTTTGATATACGGTTCTCGAGAAGAATTTCGAATTCCCGTACCTGCACCCCCCCCACCACTCGAGGTCTCATGTGTCCCGTCCGAGGACCCCGACGTAAATGGGCTTGAGACAACTACGGAGGTATCACCCCGTGGTATCGGTCGAGGTCGACTCCGAAGGCGAGAAGAAGTAGGAGAAGCAGCAGGAGGAGGAGGAGAAGCAGCGACGGGAGCCTACCACCCCCGAAACAGGGTACGTCTAACACGTAGGCTTCGTAGTAGTTAGACTCCCTCCACACCCTCCTTACTCCGTGGCCTACCGCCCTAGGAATCCTTCCTCCCTCCCTCCTCGGACCTTTGGGGCTGAAGGTCCAGGACTCTTTCTCCTTCGACCTCCGAGTCTGCCGGGATCGGGACATTTCGGAGTCAAGAATGGACAACGAAACCCGCGAGAGCCGGACGCAGGGTCGTGTGTCCATTTCTCATTCTCCTTCGAGTCAGGCCAACAGAGGGTCCACTAGGGCCTGATACAGCTTCGACTCTGTCCCCCGCGGACCCTTACCTTCCTCCCTACCCTTTTAATCCTAACCTGTCTCCCAAGAGCCGGGAGAATTCACACTACAGTTAGGAGAATTCAGATTAAAGAGAAAGTTTGTCGGAGAGTTCAATTTCTAAGTCCTAGTCGAGGGGAGTCCTGGGTTCTAAGGTCAGAGGAGTAAGCACTCCTGGGTCCTACGGCCCACGGGTCGGGATGGTCAGACACGAGCTACCATGTCGTGCATCCGGAGGAGCAGGTACTGGTCGAGGAGAGGAAGCGCGTCGCCGCCAGGGGCCGGGCCATCCATCTGGACTCGGACTGGGAATCTGGGACAAAGAACCCTAAGCCAGAGGTATCTGAGGGGTCCAAGTGTGCACGCGGCGGCTGGGAACGCGCGGCGGTAGAAGCCTCGGAGAGCGGCGACCGCGCTCCATTATTGCAGTGAAGACCCAACGCAAAAGGAAAGAATCCTCCTAGGCGGGATGACGGGCCAATGGAACCTTTGGAGGACCAAGTGGTTAATCTCTCCCGCTACCCCTCTCCCGCTTCTTCTTGATTCTTTTGTCGTAGGACCGAACCGATGGCTCCGGACGCCTAGGCTTCGTTGATATGGGAAGGGCACTGAAACCCCGCGAGAAGGCGTCTCGCCGCCGTTCCGGAGGACCCTCAACATCAAGACGTCCTCCGGACAAACGGGGTAGTTGATATGTCCGTGAGGTCTGGGCCTAAGGTAGTAAGGTGGAAACTGAGGGTTACGAAAGAATGAATTAATTAATAAGCACCTACGTTTACTCTCGAAAATGACCGTTCCTCTGATCCAAAGACGAGGGACTCCTAGGTATTTCGGCTAAAGAAAAGGGGAGGAACAATACTTCCGAAATTAAATGAAGTTTTACGAATTCACATCCGTCCTACTATACATATTTAATCAAGCAACCTAGATGGGAGGTCCCCATCAGTCAACGGATTGGTCCGCAAGTGCCACTTCGGGACCAGTCGTTCGTGAATTAGTCTTTCAGATGGGAGATCTCCGTCGATGATGTTCACGAAGGCGAGAAAAATAACGGGTAGTGGTCTCTAAACCGATTAACCGTATTACTTTACAATCTTTATCTAAGAGTAACCACTCTAATTGTCTTAAGTTCCATACACTTAACGGATTCTATATTATCTGTGAGTGGAGGGAACGTACTTGTCCTATAATTCTTGGATCGTTCGGAGTAACGAACAACGGTATCCTTACCATGGGATCTGACTAGGATTTTACAATACTAGGGTCTAGAAATCACTCAAGAGACTGGGGAGAAGAGGAAGACGGGGGTGGGAAAGAGTCGGGTGGGGTCGACAAAACCGGATCGACCCATCAAACACCCTAGAATCAAGGGGTTGGTCCCAAGTTTGGGAACGTCACCTTTCCGTTTCAGGATTGGTGACTGGCAGTCCCTTAAGAGAGACGGGAAGAGAAAAATCCCAGAAAAGAGTGGTGAAGAAAGACCCAGAAATAATCGGTGGAGGGAGGTCCTAGAGACAAGAACGCCTTTAAGAGAAAGACGGGGGAGAAGGAGACATCCTGAAAAGAGCGAAAGACAAAGGAGGTGTCTTCAAACTTCCCCTGATTCTCTTCCTGTGCCACGAGTGTGACCCGAACTCCTCCGTATTTTTGTACCAAATAAGGTTTGTGACGTTACACCATGTCCTCTCTCCCTTTTCTCCAACGATCACTCACACCTGAGGGTCTGAGGAGGGAAGGTGTTGGGTCGAGGTCTGGGCCGACCTCTAGACCCTCCACCTTCAAAACCCCGCCCCACCCCTCCCAGACGACGCAGAAATGACTTTCCCAACCTAAACCTCTCCTATACCGGCCACCGTGGACCCCGACCAGCACCCTTCAAAACCGAACTACCTCCAACCCTAGTTGCGACCCCGTCACCTCCGCCCTGAAGCAACCCCCCGCACAGGATCCTGTTTTCTCCCCTTTCGATGACTCCCGCCTTTTCCTCTTCTCCCACAGTGCCAAACTGCAGCTCCCCGTGTCAGACCAGCCCCGTGTCAGACCCCGAGCCCAGTGTCAAACCCCAGTCCCCAGTGTCAGACCCCAGCCTACTGGTAAAAGTCCCCAGCCTTCAGTGTCAGACCCCAGTCCCCAAAGACACACCGCCCCGGTTCCAGACCCCAGTGTCAAACCGCTTGCGCAGAGTGTCAAAGCTCAGGGTTACCTACTTTCCAATTTTTGCCCGAAGGGGCCTCCGCACGGACCCCCCGGCCCCTCGACGTGTCACTACACCCCCGGTGCCGGGGCCCGCACCCCCACCCTGCGCCCGCACCGCACTGGGGCGGTGGAGGGCGGGGTAGACCACTGCAATTTTTCGGGAACAGCCCAATTTTTTTTTCAGGTCACCCGAGACTCTGGGGGCGGGGGAACGAGGGTCCGACCCACTCTAAACTCCCTGGTTTAGGGGAGGCCAAACTTCACGGGGGGGTATCGCTCCCCGCGTCCTGCGACGAGGTCCGCCCCAGGCCGGTCAAGGTAAAAGAAGTAAAGGTTGGGAGCGCCCAGGACAGGTGGGGCGCACGGGGGAGCCCGACACCGGACGCGACTGGCTCCCCCGCCGCCCCGGAGGGTCCGGCGCAGTATGGAGCCTGAGCTCCGACCTCTTCACGCGGCTCGGGGCCGCCCATGGGTCCAGGGGCGGGGCCACAGAGGCCACCCCGCGCCGCCCGTCGCCGCCGGGGGTCACTCGCCGCACGCCCGTGGCCGCGCGCACCGCCCTCCCGGGTCACTCGGACGCGCGCCCCCGCCGCGCCCCTGTGCTCGACTCCAGGAGCTCGCTAGCGCTCCACCCGCGCCCGCCGCCCTCCAGGGTCGGGGGCCGCCGCGCGGCCACGGCCACCACCACGCCCCGCCGCCGCCGCCCGCGCGCCACACTCCGGGCGCCCGCCACTCCCACGCCGGCGCCCGTGGGCGTCGCTCGGGCCGCGGCCACGCCCCCGGGGCGCCGGGTCCCGCCCCCGCCGCCGCGGGTGGTCGGCGGCAGGTCCGGCAGCACGCTCGTCGACTCTACCGCGCCGCCGCCGTCGTCGAGGTCCGACCGCGTCACCGCTGTCACGGTCCGCCGCCCCGGCGACGCGCCCCCGTCTATCAGGGTCGACGGCCGCGCGGTCGGGGGCTCGAACAGCTGGCTGGTCATCGCCGGACCGCCGCCGGGCTCCGCGAGCCGTATACCCATCCCCTTCAGCCGCTTGGTGGTCCCGAGATCCGGCGGGTCGCTGCGCGGCGGGTCCGAGAGGCTCAGGAGGCTCAGGCTGCCGCTGCCGAGCTCCAGTTCCATTCCCGTCCCCCCGCCGCGCCGCGCCGTGCCCCCGCCGCGCCGGACCCGAGGTCGCGGGCGCCGGGGGCGCGGCGGGCGCGGGGGTCGCGGCCCTGGGTCGTCTCCGACCGAGAGCCCCAGGCTCGCGCCGGTCGCGCACCCGCGGCCTCCCGAGAGCAGGAGCTTCCGGTCCGCCGTCTCGCCGCCGGGCTGCCGACACCGGCGCCGCCGTCCCCCGCGTCCACCGCTGCCCTTCGGCCCCTTCCGCGGCCGCCCCCCGAGCCGGACGAGGAACAGCGCGTGCTACCGCTTCATCCTCCCGCCGCCGAAGACACCGCCGACGCACCAGCCGCCTCTGTCGCCCGCGGGTCAGCGTGGGGCCCCGCGACGCGCGCGGAGCGGGTGCGGGTCTGGGACGCCGAGCTACCCCGGCATCATCGCCACCTTCGGCAGCCGGTTCGGGCGCGGCGGCCCGCCGGGGCGTGGAAACCGCGCCGCGGTCGCTAGGTGCCGACGCGCGAGCGCGCCGTGCTTCCCGCGACCCGGCCCGCCCCCGGAGCGGCGGCCCATACGCCCCGACCCGTCGCCGACGCCGCCGCCGCCCCCAAACCGCCCGCCGCCGCGTCGGAGACGCGACGTCGTTGACATGTACGGGACATCCCCGGCGCCCTCCTCGGCCCAGTCGCGCCCTACGAGCCCTGATGGACGGAAGGGAGAGGGCGTGGGCTGGAGGGGTCGACGGAAGGTGAAGAGCGGTAGGGACGGTCAAAGAAGGAAAGAGAGCAGGGAGGCGGGGGGAGAGAGGGGGCATGGGACCTCTTCCGGTCGTCCTTTAGGTACGCCACCCACCCGGGGTCCGTTACGGCGTCCGCGGTCATGTGGTCCACGAGGGTCCGCTTCTGGTCGTCCCTCTCCGGGTACCGGTGGTCCTCGTACATCTTCTGCGGGCGGTACAACAGCTACAGGTCGAACGACGAGTAGTGGAGCTAGAACAGTAACACCGTCTAAGGGCTCTCGGTGTCGGCAAGGTCGTAGAGCTAGAGTAGACCCCTATCCGCCCACCCGACAGTGGAAGGCACCCGTGGGAGACTCCTAGTAGAAGAGACTATACTTTCAGATCCAGGAGTCTGGGAGGGGGGGTGGAAAGGGGTCCTGGGTCCCCAGAAACGGAGGGGAGGAGGTGAAAGGGAGGGGGCGGGGGAGGGGTCCGTAGAGACGCACGTCGGCGTGGTAGGGGGTCCTTGACGTCGTCACGGTCCAGTTACCCGGCGAAGGTCGCCCTTGGGAACACGTTCCGCTACGGTATCGGGCACCACCGTTTCTGGAACGGGCTCGGCTACCACTGCTCGAACGTCGGGAGTAGAAACGCCCGGTACATCAACTCGTGTCGGCGCAGTATCTACTTCCGCAGGTCGAAGGACGCCCGTCCCCGTACTTTCCGTCTCAGTCAGGGTGGGTCTACGGGTCTACAGGTTGGGTCTCGGGGCGATTGAGGATTGGAGGTTGACGAGGTCTAGGATTGACCACCACTTGAGGAGTCTTTCGGTGACGTGGAAAGACACGGAGTCAAATTTGTAGACGGGTTACCCCTGTCGTCGTTGTCAGAGGGAAGGTTCCAACAGTGTGTCTATCGGGACCCTCGTTTCCTTCACGACCTCTTTACAATCGACACTCACAATTACTTTATTGATGAACAAGTCAGGGATGACCTTGGAAGGTTTTCTTCCAGGACGTATGCGGAGACAAATAAAATTTTAACATAAATAAATTTATAAATAAATAATCTGACGAGACCCAGAAACAAAAACAGTGAGTCAACAAAGACTGGGAAACGTTGGGGTACCTGATGTCGTGTGGTCCGAAGGGACAGGAAGTGGTAGAGGGTCTCAAACGAGTTTGAGTACAGGTACCTCAACTACTACGGTAGGTTGGTGGAGTAAGAGACAGTGGAAGAAGAGGAGGACGGGAGTTAGGAGCAGGACGCGAGCCTGAATCAACCTAGATCAAGGGACTGGACGCGGGGGACGTAGCCTCGGACCTCAGGATCAGTGATCTGGTCGTCCCTTCAAGGGATGAGGAGGTAAAATTTCTCCTTCCGACTTCGAGTCTTTCCTCTTAGTATGGTTATGATTATTAGAATTACTACTGAAGACAACATGGTGTGTAAGAAGATCGATGATATTATTGAGTCAAGACAGTTGTAAAGACATTCCATCTTTGGTAGTAGAGGCAATAAGTCTGGTCCTTTGCGTCCGCGTCTGTACACAGAATTAAACGAACCCAAGAGGGAGATCCGGGACTAAAGATGTTAGACCACCGTTCTGTTCGTGTCTAAGACTCAATCATCAAGAGTCTCTACTTATGCAACACCGTGAACGGCGTGTAGTGAAGGAAGGGTGGACGACGATAAAATGCAAATGAAGACACTACTAGACTAATTAGAGTCGGAGAGGGTGGTCTGGCGTCTGGGAGATCGTATCTCAGGTTCTGGGTAGTGTAAGGTCCGACACTGGGTCGTCAAGGACTGTGTTTGTTCCACCGTCAATATAAACACCCTATTTACTTTCTTACTATTTCCTTACGTTTGAAGACCCCTAATGTGTGGTACATTGATAGGACACTGTATTCTATTGACGAGAGCTAGACTGGATACTTCTACAGGTCCCACGGAATTCCTCTTTTTTTATTTTTAGATCAGGGCCATAGGATCTATCTTATCTCAAGGTGTCAATAAAGGACCCCACTTTAAAACCAGTAGAATTGACATCTGTGACCTGATCAAGAGTCTTTCTCCTTAGACAGAACAGATCAGGTTGTGACAGGTTTTCTTGTAAGACCCTACGACCTTTACAGGGTAGACGTGACAGGTTGTACCAACGGTGGTCGGGGGACACCGAGGCCTCGTGAATACACTGGTCATGTTGTCTCCCTACCTTGAAATTTAACATAAATAAATAAATAAAAACCAGTGACGTAACACACCCTAGAATCAAGGGGTTGGACCCTAGTTTGGGTGTGGGCGACGTTACCTTCGTGTCTCAGAATTGGTGACCTGGTGGTCCCTTCAGGGCTTAACATAAATTACAATCAAGTTTAAGGAGGAAGTACCTAGTGTCGGAACAACATCGTGTCCCCGAACTTTCCAGACATATCAGTTTCGATACCAAAAGGGTCATCAGTGATGCTTACACTCTCGACCTGGTATTTCTTCCGACTTACGGCTCTTTGACCATGAAAGTTTGACACCACGACCTCTTCTGAGAACTCTCAGGGAACCTGACGTTCCTCTAGTTTGGTTAGTTAAAATTTCCTTTAGTTGGGACTTATAAGTGACCTTCCTGACTACGACTTCAACTTCGAGGTTATGAAACCGGTGGACTACGTTTCTCGGTTGAGTAACGTTTTCTGTACCTACGACCCTTTCTAACTTCCGTTTTCCTCTTCTCCCGCCGTCTCCTACTTTACCAACCTACCGTAGTGGCCGAAACACCTGTACTCAAACTCATTTGAGGCCCTCTACCACTTCCTGTCCCTTTGGACCACACAAGTACTCTAGTGTCTCACCCTGTGCTGACTCGCTGACTTATTGTTGACCACCACATCACCAATTCTTAGGAAGAAGGTTACGTCCCCTATACCCAAGTTAGGGACCGACCCCTTGATGCTAGGGTATACGGAATTTCTGTTTTTATTTATTTATAAAAAAAATTAAACTTTTTTTTTTTTCCTCGGTTTACTTACTTAAGTATGACCAAGTTCTGGTCGTAAGACCCACGGTCAGGGACCTGGATTCTCGATTCTAAATCAATTATCCCTTTTTTTACGTTTCTCCGAAAGGAGGTTCCGGTTTCGTTCTCTTGTCACACATGAAAATCACTCCTTACATATTTCTCCACACACGTATGTACCAAATTAACTAGACCTTTTTTTTTACTTTTTATTACGAAGGAAATCCCTTATCCCTGAACTACAAAGGAAAAACCGGGAAGATTACACTCACTCTTTAACTTGGAGAGAGTACCCGATCCGAAGGTCTTGACTGACCCTCCTCTTCGACACAAAGAAATATAGAAAAATTCTTTACGTCAAGGAAAGAGAGGGGTACTCCAACGAACGGGAGTCGTCATCCCATTCGTGTGTAAACCACACACTCGGTCCGTTTCGGTGCGCTCCGACGGTTACGGGAACATGGAGAGACATTCCTACCTTAAAAGATCACAACAGGTGTCGCCACCGATAAACTTGAGGTTAAAATTAAGTTAAAATTTTAAGACTTCAGCGTGGTTGATGTGGAGGTCACTAGTTCTCGACAACCGATGGTATAGCGTGACGGATCCAAATCGTACAAAGGTAGTAGTGTCTTTCCCGAGATCCTTTCGCGACGAGATGTATGGACAGGTAGACCGCAGGTCTGATCTTACCTTCGAGGTCCTCTCTCTCTGAAGCTAAACGGGTGACGACGTGGGACTCACGGATCGGGTCACGGACCACGCGTTTCTGAGAAGATAGAAGATAGAAATACACACGAGTGGGGTGTCTGCTATCGGGCAGTCCGAGGAGACAGGTCCCCTAAAAGGGTCGTTCTTATGACTTTATCCAACGGTAAAGGAAGAGGTGCCCTAGAAGGGTTGGGTCCCTAGCTTAGACGTAGAAAACGTTACGTACGTCTAAGAAATGGCGACTCGGTGATCAAAGGGTTTTCTTCTGGAATTATTTGTAAATGACCTACTTACTTACTTACTTACCTACTCACGGAAAATTGAAAATATAGTAATCCCCATAGAACAGTCTCCGTAGCACTGAGTAATAAACCAAAGAAAGAACCAGGAGAGATATAATTTTCGTATATATATATATCTTATATGTGTATTTGTACATGTATAAGTATACGTATATATCCCCGAAGGGTCCACCGTGGTCACCATTTCTTGGGTGGACGGTTATGTCCTCTGTATTGTCTGTGCCCAAACTAAGGACCCAGCCCTTCTAAGGGACCTCTCCCTTTACCGTTGGGTGAGGTCATAAGAACGGGCCTCTTACGATACCTGTCTTGTCGGATCACCCGATGTCAGGTACCCCAGCGGTTCTTAACCTGTCCTCGCTTCGCTGAATCGTGCGTGTGTACGTAAGTATATATATATATATCTCTCTCTCTCTCTGTCCTTTTCTCTGGCTTTTTATGACTGTAACCCCTAGGGGGTTATGTTTACCAGGTCTGTCGGGTGGGGTGTCACTTCAGATATCAATTTTGGGACGAGTACACGAGTGTCCACGTGGTGAAGGTCTCAAAACCTACGGATGAAGGTTTATACTTGACTGATGGCCTCCAATGATCTGTGGTCTATTTCGGAGCTTGTTTTAATTTCTATCTTTATCCCTGAAGAGACCGGCAGGTTACCAATCCTGAGGTGTGCAGGTGACGTCTCCCGTGTCCAAGTTAGGGTTCAGTCCCTTGATTCTAGAGTATTCGGTACGGTGTGCCGGTTTATTTGTTTATCCTCCCTCGCCCTTGAGCCTCCTTCGTAATACGTCTCTCTTTTACAATTTTTTTTTGTTTTGAGTCGTTGATAGTAATTACAGTAGTCTTTTCGTTCTGTTCTATGACGTTGAAACTTGGTAATTATCCCAAAATACTTCATCCTATGATGTCCCTGAGGGGACCACCACGTCACGTATTCCTGTCCGACGAGTGCGTCCTCTGTGTCTTAGCTAGGGACTGGACCGTTCTAGGGTGCACGGCGACCCGTTGATTATTCGGACCCCCGGTGTTGATGACTCAGGCGTACGGCGTTGATTCGCAACGTACGGTCTTGTTTCTAGCTACTAGGGCGCAGTACCTCTTGATTCTGGGTCACGTCGGTTTGTTTATTTATAAAAAATTTTCAGACATAAACTGAGAGGTTTGATATACCTACATATTGAGACTATCTTTAACTTACTTTTTAATCTTTTTTTACAATTTTCCTTGTGACTCTTCTTTTTCTTAAGTCGTCTCCGTCCTTTAGGTTCGTTCTTCACTGTGACTCTTTGTGTCCCCCTAGGAACCACCTAAGTGGTTCGAAGACCCATTCCCCGTCTCCTCCTTCTCAGACCCAAAGAGTGACCCACTCACTCCAATATATCACGTCACCAACTCTTTAACCCGACTCTTAGTCTGACGGTCCCAAGTTTAGGGTTGAGAAGGGGAGTCGTCTTAACATCCCAGAATGGTATATAAGAGTAGATATCTTACTCTTGTTATTATAAGTGGATATTTCTCAATATCGACTCGTGACTTCTTGACTACGAAAGCTTGACACCACGATCTTTTCTGAGAACTCTCAGGACACCTGACGTTCCTCTAGTTTGGTCAGGTAGGATTTCCTTTAGTCAGGACTTATAAGTAACCTTCCTGACTACAACTTTGACTTCGAGATTACGAAACCGGTGAACTACGCTTCTCGACTGAGTGACCGTTTCTGGAAGTACGACCCTTTCTAACTGTCGTTCTCCTCTTCACCCACCGTCTCCTACTCTACCAACCGACCGTAGTAGCTGAGTCACCTGTACTCAAACTCTTTTGAGACTCTCTATCACTTCCTGTCCCTTCGGACCACCCACGTCAGGTACCCCAACGTTTCTCAGTCTGGGCTGACTCGCTGACTTGTTGTTTACTTTTCAATACCCAACTTGACAGAAGGGGGCTTTAAGTATTGTAACTTCAGGATAGGGTCACGGAGACTTACACTAGAATCAACCTCTTTCCCAGAGATGTCACCACTAATTCAATTTTACTCCAGTGATTTCACCCGGGACTTACCACAAGAATATACTTCCTCCTTAAACCTATGTCCCTATACGTGTTTCCCTTCTACTGCACTTTTCTGTGTCTTTCTGAAAGGAGCACTAGGTGACCACTTCGTAGACACGACGTTACGTTCCCTGTGCCCAAGCTAGGGACCAGTCTCTTGATTCCAGGGTGTACGGAACCTCGTTGATTCAGGTGTGCGACTTTGATGACTCGATGTTGATTTCTGAGGTGCTCGGTGTCGTTTTCTAGAGTGTACTATGTTGATTCTGGGTGTATCGCGCGGGGGGGGGCGGTTTTTTTTCTTTTACTTATTTTCTGTGTCCTTCTTCTCCCGGTAGATACTCCGGTCCCCCTCCCCGGACCCTACCTAGGAAGTTTTTTCTTTTACTTATTTTCTGTGTCCTTCTTCTCCCGGTAGATACTCCGGTCCCCCTCCCCGGACCCTACCTAGGAAGGAAAGGAAATATCGGTTCGTCCTAAAGATCGGAGGTCGTGACAATCTACTATTTAAAAACAATGCCATCAGGATCGTTTGGTTATTGCCTGAATTTACTCAATCTTGAACTACATCTTATTTGTGATATCATGTAATTTTTCTATATCCTTACTACGGTTCGGAACCGTTCCTACACCTTCTTTACCTTGAAAGGATGTGACGGCTACTCTCACATTTAACCATGTTGGTACAACCTTTTACAGACCGTTATAGGAAACTTCGATTCGTCTGTGGTGATATACTAGGTCGTCCAGGTGAGTACCCTTAAATGACTTTCTGTTACTTGTACATACAGGAGGTTTGTGGACCTGTCCTTACAAGTATCATCCTATTAGTGTTACCGGTTACGACCTTTGTGTGTGTTTACAAGTGGTTAGTCCTCTTACCTTCCTAAGACTATATAAGGACACAACCATATGAGTTGTCTTACCTTACGTTACTTGTTTGAACCATCATCACAACCTGTTTCGTTCGATCTGTGTTTTTGATAATATATGTGACTAAGATAAATACACTATAAGTCTTACTTCGCTTTGATTAAATGTGACTATTAGATACTACTAATCCAGTCTCCCCCTGGTCTTTACAAGGCATGGAATTGGACTCACACCTTTGTACTTACACATCTTCTAGTTGCTCGAAGTGTGACTTCTAAACACCTAAACACATACCGTCCTACATTTACCCACGTCGGTGACACGTCTTTTCATATCTCGAGTCAACCATTTCTTAGGAGGACGTTGCGTCCTCTGGGGCCAAGTTAAGGACCCGGTCCTTCTAGACGACCTCCTCCTTATCCGAAGGGTGAGGTCATCAAAACCCGAAGGGACCACCGAGTCGACCATTTCTTAGATGGACGTTACGCCCTTTTGGACCCAAAAACTAGGGACCCAACCCTTCTAGGGCCTTCTTCCCTTTCCGAAGGGTGAGGTCGTAACACCGGACCTCTTAAGGTACCTGACGTATCAGGTACCCCAACTTTTCTCATCCTGTGTTGACTCGCTAAAAGTCAGTCTAACTAAAAGTCAGTACTTTACAATCGCTTTAGATTTTTATCTCAATGATACACTAGATCGTTAGGGTGAGAACTCGTATATAGACCCTTTCTGTTTTTGAGATTAAGTTTTTCTGTGTATGTAGGGTCACAAGTGTCGTCGTGGTAAGTGTTCTCGGTTCTGTACCTTTGGTGGATTACGGACAACTGTCTACTCTGTCTACTTACCTATTTCCTTTGTACCACACAGATATATAATATATATATGTGTATATACATTTATGTTACCCTAGAACAATAAACAAGCGATTCAACACAGACTGAGACGGTACCTGACGTCGGGTGGTCTGAGGAGACAGGTACCCTAAAGGGCCCGTCCTTATGACCTCATCCAACGATAAAGGAAGAGGTCCCCTAGCAGGGTTCGGTCTGTAGTTTGGATACAGAGGATGTAACCGTCCGTCTAAGAAATGGTGACTCGGTAGTCCGTTCGCGTGTCACCTTATGATGGACCAGTATTTTCTCTTACTTTATTACGGTAAACGTCGTTATACCTACCTTGGATCTCTAATAGTAAGATTTACTTCATTGAGTCTCTCTCCGTTTATAATACCCTATAGTGAATATACACCTTAGATTTTTTATAATGTGTACTTGATTAATTTTGTCTTTGTCTGAGTGTCTGTATCTTTTGTTTGAATACTAATGGTTTCCCCTTTTCCCCCTCCCTCTTTAATCCTCAAACCCTAATCGTCTATATGATATGTATTTTATCTAGTTGTTGTTACCAGATGACATATCGTGTCTCTTGACATCAGTCATAAAATATTATTTGGTATCATTTCTTAAACCTTATATATATATATATATATATATGTATGTATGTATAATATAAGAGAACGACAAGTGGACTTTGATTGTATTGTAACCTTTAGTTGATATGGAGTCATTATTATTATTATTTTCTAGACACGTACAATGTAGAGTTAAAAAAATTTCTACGTTATATTTTTCTGGGTCCTACTTCGGAGTTCGATAAGAATGAATTAATTCCCGACTCTGACGCCGACTGTAAATCTACTTTTCTTTTTATGTCCATTGGGAGGAGGAGACTTGAGTTCCCACCCTATCTAAACCTAAGGAAAAGAACTCTACCCCGACAAGAGGGAACGACCAGTGTGAAAGTGACGAGAGGTTTTGAGTCTTTGGTTCGTCTGACTCCTGCGTCCCGAAGGGCGATGGGTTAAGAACGAGAGGTTTGCATTCCTACTTTAACTGACCTTTACACTCCCTAGGGATGTCTTCATGTTCTCTTCGCCTTCCGTTAAGACGGAGAGCGCCTTCCCGTGGAACACGAGCCCTTTCATCCCTAGCCACTCGTCTCGGACCTTTTCGGCGGGATGAAACGTCTTCGCTCCATCTCCTAGACCTTAAGGGTCCCCGGAAGGGCCTCCCTCCTCGGGTCCTCCTTCTTCGCCTTCTCCCTTCCCCCTCTTTACTCAGTCGACCGACCGACCCCTCCTATGACCCCCCACCCCCCCACTCATTCCGTCACTTCTTCAGGGTCTCTCCACCCCTCCACCGGTCTCGGGAACGTGCACAGNCTTCTTCAGGGTCCCTCCACCCCTCCACCGGTCTCGGGAACGTGCACAGTACAAGTATTGGAAGTGATTCTTTGAAGGACGTAAATCTACTACATGTGGGTCCGGCGGGTCAAGTCATCGACGTTCGGGGACACCGACAAAACTCGTGAACTTAACTTCACACACCACACATTTTGCGTGTACGGACGCACGACTCGGCGAGTCAGCGCAGGCTGAGAAACGGCGGGGTACCTAACGTCGGGCGGTCCGAGGAGACAGGTACCCTAAAAAGTCCGTTCTTATGACCTCACCCAACGGTACCGGAGGAGGTCCCCTAGAAGGGCTGGGTCCCTAGCTTGGGTACAGAGAACACAGAGGACGCGACCGTCTGTCAAGAAATGGTGACGGCGGTGGACCCTTCGGGCCCCAGATTTCCATGGATCTACGATTCCCCGTCCTTTGATCTACTGTAGACCCCTAGTGCCGTTCATTTCCTTCCTTAGTTCTTCACCTTCTTCCTGGGCCTTTCTCTGAAGGGACCACCAGGTCCCCGGGTGTCCAAATTGGGGACCAGTCCCTTGATTCTAGGGAGTGTGGGACACCGTGTCGGTTTTTTCGTTTTGTTTTTTTTTAGTTCCCTTCATGGTCCTTTCTGCTTCTCCTCCTTCTCTTCTTTTTTCTTTTGTCTCTCCTTTCCTTCTTTTGTTGTTCTTCTCCATTTTTCTGTCTCGAGACCTTGAGGTGACACTGACGGTGATCGGTCTCCACTAACTGAGACTTAACTCTATTCTCTACCCGACACTAATATTTTAGACTTCGTGGGTGGGACGGGGGACGGTTTTTTCATTTTGTAGAGTTCCCAAAAAAAACCGACACGGAACGTCGAACACTCTAAAATCAAGGGGTTGGTCCCTAGCTTGGACCCTGGAACCGTTACGTTCGTGTTTCAGGATTGGTGACCTGGCGGTCCCTTAAGGAGTAGTAATTAAAGCTATAATGTACGACTTTACTATTAGACAACCTCGACAACCCAATTTATGTTACATGGTAAGCTTAATTATAGTGGACAAAGAAAATCACACTGAGGACCTCTGTTAATATAATGTATACACCCAGATGACATGTTGTGTCCCTTATAGACTATAGAAGTCATAGAACATTATCGGATATTACCTTTTCTTAGACTTTTCTTATGTATAAATTAAATATATATATATATTTTGACTTAGTGAAACGATATGTAGACTTTGTGACATTTAAATTTTTACAAATGAAGTCAATTTAAAATTTTACAAAGTAATTACTTTTTTTTAGTAAGTAGGTGTTGATTTTTTTTTTTTTTCTTTTAATCCCTGAAGGGACCTTCAGGTCACAAATTCTGAAGTGGGAGTCCGTGTCCCACGACCAAGTAAGGGAACAGGGTCTCGATACCGGGGTGTACGGAGCACCGGTTTTTTCGTTTTGAATTTTGTCTTCGCTATAAAATTATTTAAGTTATTTCTGATATATTTTTACCAGGTGTAGTTTTTTTTTAGAATTTTATATATATTTACACATACACATACACACACACACACACACACAGCGGTCGAGACGAGATCCTTTTTTTCCGAGCTCCTTTACGGAACTTTATACTTATTCCTCCCCCTTTCCTCTCTCGAGGTGAAGAAAAAGTAAAAACTGACACTCGGAACACCCCAAAATCCAGGAAGTTGTCCCGAGTGGGGCAAAGACCCGTCATTCTTGTGACTCAGGATTGGTGACCTGGCGGCACCTTAAGGGTTCTAGAAGTGGAAAATGTAATAATCAAAATTGTTACACGTTCACAATTCGTTTATTTTCGAAATTTGTCTTCGTCCTTTCTCTAGACCCTTCCCCTTACAGACAAGTACTTTGAACCCTTCCACTTCCGTTTTCCACGGTGTATCTCTTTCCCCCACAGGAGGTCCGTCCTTCGGGACCCCTTCCCCACTCCCGTAGGTAGTCCGTAGTGTCGATTTCCTTTCCGTCCTCCTTCGTACAAGACCTTTCCTCACACTCCGAAACATCGGGTGTCCAAGGACCCACAGAAACTCTCGGAAATACTTTATCCCTTCACCGTCGAACCCCTTGGTGCACTGTTAATCTTAGGTCTGTGTCTCTATCCCTGAAGAAACCACCAGGTCACCGAGTTAATCTTAGGTCTGTGTCTCCATCCCTGATCCACCCCGGACCCAAGTTAGGGACCATCCTTTGTTCTAGGGTATACGACGTAGATTCTGGGTCGCGTCGGTTTATTTATTTATAAATTTTTTTTTACTGTCGGCCCAGTTTTTCTAGGTCAATGATATTCACCGGGGAAGTCCCTAGTCGTCTCGCACCCGGACTCCCTTCCACAGACCTCCCGTCATATCACACACACCAAATCAGCGAGTCAGCACAGGTTGAGAAACGTCGGGGTACCTGAGATAGGACGGTCCGAAGAGACAGGTACCTTAAAAGATCCGTTCTTATGTCCTCAACCATCGATAAGGGAAGAGGTTCCCTAGTAGGGGACACCTTAGCTTGGGTTCAGAGGACGTAACGTCCGTTTGAGAAATGGCAGACTCGGTGGTCCCTTCGGGCCTCCCGTCAAATCGGAGACAGATTGACCAGGGAGATTAGGGGTGGGGCGAAGTAAGAGGTGAACCGTCGGTTCCCCTTGTAAATGTTTGTCTTTAGAGTAATGTACCGAGGGAATTTCAGGGGGAAAGGGCACCGAAGAGTGACGGGAAGTTTATTCCGGGTCGGGATTGGAGTCGGAGTCCCTAGTGTGGGACACAGGATGAGAGCAGATGGGAAATTTGACTTGACAGGTGGGAAGTCGGTACGAACGGAAGAACGACAGTGAAAAGGAAACAATTTTTAAAAAACGGAAAGACGGGTCGGACGGTCTAGAATCAAGGGGGCTGTCCCTAGCTTGGGTACAGGGAACATCACCTTCTTACCTCAGAATTGGTGACCTGGTGGTCCCTTCAGGGGGACGACCAGGAGATTCTTCGGTTCTGGTGAGGACCGAGTCTGGAAGACGTATAGGACAAGGGAAACGGACGTTCCAAGACGGAAGTATTCAGGTGGACCGATTCTTCCCCAGGGAGTGGAGGAGACCCGAGAGGTGTCCACTCGGGTCAGTGGAGGGAGCGGTGAAAGACTTTACTAGTGTGACTAAAAAGACGAACGTACAAAGAACAAGTAAAGGACGGAGATCTGATATTCGAGGGACCCCCGTCCTTGACACTAGTTGTACAAACAAGTGACGGACCCTACCCCAGCCCTGATTCCTTTATTTACGTACGACTTACTGATTTAGTTACTCCTTGTCCCTCTCTCTCAGTAACGCGAGTCGAAACACCATTGGAACCTGACGAGAAACCTCGGTCTTGAATTGAAAAGGGATACTAACCCCTTTGACTACAATTTTTCTTTTTAGGTTCATAACTAAGGTCACTCAAGTCTAAATTGCTACTACTACTATCTTCATTATTATTATTGTTGTCGTCTGTGGATGTCACACAGGGCTTGACAAGATTCACAAAACGTGTCTAATTGATTATTATTGATGATATTGTTAAGAATGATTTTTTTTGGAATACTCTACCCAATAAGGGTAAAATGTTCCTCCTTTGACTCCGAGTCTCTCCAACTCATTGAACGAGTTCCAGTGTGTCGGATCTTGCCTGTTTGGGTCCTAGACTTGGGACCGTCGGACCGGGGGTTTAGGTATTGGTGACCTAGGAACTTTTATAGGATTCCCCAAGTAAGGATGGGAGTCACTGGAGACTGGAGGTTCGGCTGGGTGGGACCCGACTGGTGACTCCGACTGTTTACTGGGACTGGGGAACGGTCGAGACTCGGAGGAGTCCTGGGGGTCGTCGGTGTGCGGGTGGGGTGTGGAGGGCCGGGGGTCAGACGCGACTGGGACGGAACTCGACTCACTCGCGAAGGAGATGCGCCCCGACCAACATCGCGTGGTACATTGACACGTACAGCCCCATCAACGACGCCTACAAGAAGAGGCACCTGGGCAACCCGTGGCAGGGTTTGAAGTCCCCGCCCATGACGAGGACCCCGGCGACCTTGACCCCGTATTACCCCTCTATAATCTCACGGGGGGGTCCCCGGTAGACCCAGTTCCTACAGGAGTTGGTCGGAGAGGTAAGACCCCCGGTGGCCGTCTACGGGGTCAGGTCTTCACCAAGAGTGTGACCGAGTGACACTGGGAGTCGTCCTTCGTGATGAGAAGTGGGTCGTGTATACAAGTGCCAATAGTCATGTACACGGGCGTTCACCCATATGTATGTGCATGCGTATGTGTTAGTCCTCATTACAACTTTATAAATTAGGGGTCCTACCGGACTAGTGCCAGATTAATCTTTTCTGGGGGATTAATCTTTTCTCCGGGGACTACCCAGTCCGTAATTGGGAATTGAACGACCTAGTACCCTCCAGGGTCCCATCCCCGACCGTACCACGTGTTATCCCCTACCGTACCGCGTCCGTTCCCCGTCAACGATTCTCAATGGTTAGACAAGTCTTTATCAAGTGATAAAAAAAAAAAAACGGAATGGTGTACCATGTACCCTAGAATCAAGGGACTGTCCCCTAGCTTGGGTGTACGGATCTTCACCTTCATGCCTCAGAGTTGGGGACCGGACGGTCCCTTCAGGGTTACCACGTGACAAAATTGTTGTGTGACCACACGACCGAGGCACAGCCGACATATATACTGATTTTGTCTTTGAGGGACTTTGGTATGAGTGGGACTAATGTCTTTTATGTTTGTATAAAAGATCAGATGAGGTAAGGCAATTCTTTTTTTCAAACAGTATTAAGTACCTCACCCAGTACTGTGGGTCAATTGGTGCAATCAGAGTTTCACGCGACACGCCTGGTGGACAGGGGACTTGTTTGACACTAGGCACCACTCCCTTCATGTCTTTGACTCTCTCACTCGTAAAGATCAATAGAGTCTCTTATTAAAACACGGATTCTTTATTTTACACCCAACCTTAAAACGTACAGAACCAAAATTTAAAATAAAATGAAAAAGTCAGTAAGGAAAGCTAAAATAAAATATGCTCTCAGTCAGAGATGACCTAATCTTTACAGTTTTTAATCGGGAAGTAGTGTCGAACTCTCTTCGTGACTAGATCTTACAAGGAACACCGTGATACCGGGGATCTTATAAACCCCTATGAGAAATGAGGAATCTTATAAATTTATCAAGTAACACTTTGTATTGCAAAAGGAAGGTCTTATAAGGTAAGATCATGAGACCTTGAGAAAGACCCTTTTTTTTTGGGTAGACGGTGGAGGTTGGGGTCGGGTAAGGGAGGGAGGGGTTTGTGTGTGTGGAAAGCCAGTGACTCGGGTCTGTGCCACAGGTGCATGAGGAGGACCTAGTACTTCCGCCGGTCCAACCGACACATCGACCGCTCCTTCTACTGTCGTTTCTTCCGGGTGTGGTTGTGGTACTAAAACGACCACCAGGGGGCCCCCAAGAGGTGCCCGTGACTCAACAACTTGTGGTCCCGGGTCTCGTCGGTCTACCTAAAGGGTTACCACTTCCAACTCGGTGGTCCCGGACGTCCCCCGGTCCTCCCCCTGTACTTGGGGTGTAGGGAAGACGAGTCTCCCTCTCGTCTCTCCTGATGTTAAGGGTCACCGGGGACTCCGGGGACGACGGAGTCCCCTGGTGTCGAGAAAGGGTCCCCGACAACCCTTTACATCAAGATAGACACCAGGTCCGTGTGACTCCATCCCACTACCTTCTTCCCCTGAGTGCAAACGGGCACCGGTCCGACGCCAACATCGGTTGCCCTGACTCCATGAGCTTCTACTTTTGTCACTGGCGTTGGTGTCACTCCGTGTACTGCTTGTAGTAGTGGGTGTGCCGTCCCGACATACCGAGACTCCCGTTCCCTCACACACCAGTATTAAGTAGGTTCGGTTCCGAACCCACGGGTGTCTGTACACTGGGGTAGGATGAGACGGGGGAAGAGTCTCTATCTGAGTGACGGGTGGTCTGGGGACCCCTCTCGTCCCCATCCACCCAGCCCCCCTCTTGTCAGAGAAGGTTTCTGTCAGTAGAGTTGGTAAAGACACTAAAGTTGGTGGTTTATGTTTGACAGAGGATTTATGGAAAGGACTTGTTGTTTGGACTAAGAGGTGGGTGGGGGTCGTTAGCGGGGTCCGGTAAGTACGGGGTGTGACTGGGGTCGTGGTTGAGGGTACACGGGTAGGACCCTCAAAGCGGTAAGTAGGTCAGTGAGGGGTCTGGGAGGAGGGTATAAACGGTGGGAGAGAGGGAGGAGCGAGGAGGAGGGGTCGTAGGGTAGTCAGGGGTGACGGGAAGACGACAGGAGGGAGATGGAGATGAGGACCTGGAAAGAAGAGGTAAGAGAGACGGTTGTTCCGAGTCCGGTGTGGGACAGGGGACCTGGTAGAGGGGTACGAGAGGGGAGGTCGGGAAGGAAGGTGATACCGGGATTCTCCGAGAGAGATGTGGGTCTCTACTCGAGAGGAGTTGAGTGTCAGGAGACGCCGAGGAGACGTCGAGGGGACGCGGGGGTCTTGTTTCAGGGACGGGGAGTCGGAACGAAGGTGAGAGGAGAGACCTGACTAGTAACAGAGTTCTTGGGTAAAGAAATTGGTGGGTCTTGGGTGTCAAGGGGTTTATTCGGTGTAGAAGAGACGGAGAAAGAGTTATCGAAGGGACGGTCTCCGGGGTGGGACTGGACAGGTAGTCGGTTTGAGGAGTGTGACGGAGGGTCTCGAGTAACTGTTGTTTGGGTTTAGTGGCAAAGGAACTCTAGTCAGGGCCCTTAAACTGGAGGGGCCCGGTTCACGGTCGTCGGTCCTGACGGGGATAGTGTCGTCCCAGTGGTCGGACCTGACGGTGGCGTCATAGACCCCTAGACGGACAGTGGAGGTGGTCCGGTGCACCACCCCGTACTTGTACTGGAACAGTGAGGGAACGACTTTCCGTCCCCGGGGTGCACCACGGAGAGTCCCACGGGACGGCGCTGGAGCCACGTTTCTCCTCCGGTGTTCTCTGTGGTGACCCTTTTGTCTACCTTTTGTTTTGTGGTCCCTTCCCGACAGGGAAGAGGAGGGTCGGGAAGGGGGAGGGTCCTCGAAACGAGTCTGAAGTCTCTCGTTCTCCCTTGCTTACCTACACTTGGCGACGGGAACCGGAGAGAAAACAGGTTCGAGTCATTTACTTGAGCGAGGAGTCAGATGGAGTTTCGGTGGTCGGGTAGCCCACAGCCGAAAGATTAGCGTAGGATTCGGACAAATGAAAGAGTGGGAGAGCCAGTGGAAGGACAGGGTACGGGGTCGGAGAGAGGCGTGACTGGAGACGTCATCGGAGGAGTGCCCGGAGGACGGAGGCGTTTCGGTGGTCACCCTATAAAATTTTCGGATTTAGACTAGTATATAGGGGTGTGGTGACGGACGTCAATTTTTGGAACGGTAACGTTTGTTTTGTTTTGTTTGCTTTTTGTCGGAAGGATGGTGTCCCTGGTAGACGCGTTAGGTGGTAGGTTAAGGTAGAGTCAGGAGTGGAGGGTGGGGAGGGTACTAGTGTGTGACGGGGGAGGGGTTAAGTATGCCCGAAGGACTATCAAGTGTTTATTGGGGTGTTTGTAAGGGTGGAACCCCGGAAACGGACAAGGGAGACGGACACTGTGAAAAGGTCGGTCTAGATACGTCCTGGTCCAGTGGGCGAGTCTGTCCGGACGGAGAGGTGGGTCCCGTCGTAGTTGGGATAAAGAGAGGTAGAGAAGGGGCCGAATTAAAGAGCATCTAAATGGTGGTAGACTTTAATAGACCAGGTCCAAAGGGAAAGTCTCTAACAAAAACCAGAGGGGACACTCTGACCGCGTATCGAGAATCTCCCGTCTCAAAACACACGTCGGGTCCCGGACCGTGTATCATCCACGAGTCATCTGTGACAAACTGCTCCGGCCACGAGAAAAGGAGTAGAATATATGTCCCCCTCTACCCAAAACACCCCGGACGACGAATGTGTTAAACCTCCCAAGAGAAATTCTTTTTTCATGTGTGCTAATACTTCTGTTCCCGCCCATGTCCCGGAACTTCCCTAACACGTCTTCTGAGGACTTCGAGTCTGAAAGAATCGACGTACCGTTTTAACGAAGACCACCCCCTCTAAGAGGACAAAATGTCTAGTCCCTTGACTCCGGGAGTCAAGTGGACTCAGTGGGGCGACCATGTTCGTTATCGTTCTGCCCTTAATCTGTGTGTCGCCGAGGCGGGGTGAGGACTGAGGAACAGCAAGGTCCCGGGGGCGAGTGGTTCCTTCCGGCTCCCCCTGTGTCACGGTAACGAGGCGCGGTGGTACTGCGACTACGGCCAGAGATGCTTCCCGTGTCTCTTTAGGTGCTAAAGGCTGGCGAGGAGCAACTACCACTCCCTCGGTTACCGGTACAGACGAGCGACCATCTTGTGGACTCCCACTCCTGTCCCTTCCTCACTCCCTTCGCCCCCCCCCCCCCCCCCCGCCCCCTTNCTGTCTGTCCGGGGTCCTCCTCTGATCGCTGTCCCACTCTCTCTCCCGATCCTCCCACCACCCCACCCACTCCCCCTGCGTCCGTCTCAGCCCGTCCTTTCTGTCTCCACTCTCTTGTTCTCACCCTTCTTCACCAGAGGTAGGAGGAAGGGGCGGTTCGGGGCCCTCCAAACCCCGCGGGTAGGAGGACCGGGACGGGGGAAAAGGATCAGAGATTCCAAGGTGAGAGGCTCAGGGCGGAGGAGGCGTGGCTTCCAGGGCGGAGGACCGGGGCGGGGAGGTGGTTCCACCCGGAAAGAGCACCGGAGCGGAGAAGTTTAGGTCCGCACCGGTGAAACCGGTGCGGGGGTCCGGCATCGCACGGGAGCATCAGGGCGGGGAGAGCCTCTGTGCCGAGGACGGAGGGCCGAGGCTGGGGGCTGGGTCGTCGAGGAACGGGCGCTGGACCAGGACCGAGGCGAAGGGTGGACGGGGCAGAGCCAGGGGCGGGTGGAGTGGAGGGGCTAGTACGGCAAGGTCTGCGGCAGCTAGAAAAACGGCACGAACGGCAACCACTGGTCCATCTCCAGCATCGACTTCGGTTACCAGACGCGGTCGGCGAAGTCTTACAGCTACGTCTTCGGGAACGTCGTCGCGAAAAGGCCCGCCCCCCGTAGCCCGCCTCCCGACGCCCCCGCTAGCCCGAGCCCTCGCGACCCCTGTGGGGCGTGGGGGTGGGGTGCGGAATCCCTCTCTCCCTGCTCGTCGTCGGTTTTGCTACCGCCCGCCGCGAAAGACCCTTTTGACTCTGAGGCTCCTTAATGCGCTGAACAGGTTCCAGTGGGGCGACCTCCTGAAAGGCTCCGGGTTCCCCCCACCCCAGACCCCCCGGTCCTGACGTCCTCTGACGTTCCCCCCCAAAACTTAGCCCTTGAGGACCCAGGGTCCGACAGTGGACACCCACGCCAACTCGACCGAGGCCGTCCCGTGTCTCAGAGCCTACGTTCACGGTGACTACCCCAGCCGCCCGAGGTGCTACTGCTTCCCGGCGAGAAGGTCGCACCGGTGGCACTCCACGACGCACAGTAGGTGACCGACGTCCTTCGCCGGCATCGCGCTGGTGTCGCCCATGAACTCCGCCTCGCAGACGACGAGGGTCGACGGGTGGAACCGGTTCTCGTCCCCAAGTCCGAAGGACTCCCCCCTGAAAGGTCTTACAAGACCGGAAGGACCGGGACGAAGGAGTCTCGGGGTCCGAGGGTCGAGGAAGAGGGAGTCTAGGTCTTCAGGCCCGGGGGGAGGGGGTGGAGAGGGGTCCTGGACCTTTGGGAAGTCCGGGTACTGCGACCCGAAAGAAGATGGTCCTAGGTCCCCAGACCCAAGGGTCAAGAAAGGAACTGGTGGACCTTAGAGTCCGAGAGTCGGGGAAGAGGGAGTCTCCGGTCTCGGGTCCCGGAGTCGGGGGTGGAGACGGTCTTCAGACCCAGGAGTGACGAAGAAGGGGTCCTGGGTCCTCAGGGTGAGGAGCGGACACGGACTCCAGTCGCGACCGTGAGTGGTGGAGGGTCCAGGACAGAGCCCACTCCCTCTACTGGTGGTCCCTCCCCAAGTGTTCCTTCGGCAGGAGTAACTTCCTCATCAGGGCCAACAGGGTCCATTATAAGTACTTCATGGACGGGTCCTCCTTCCCTCCCATCACACCCCGGGACTTGACCTGGAACCGTGGACTTCCGTCTCTTTCAGGGGAACGATGACTGGTTGGGGTGGGGTGGGGGTCAAGTTTAGAGAGAAGGCCCAAGAACTTCTGGGCTTATACGGGGAAGAAGTGATCGGTGAGAGGAAGCCGTCGGGCCACGGGGGTTCTGTTCCAGGGTCTGGGAATCGGACTCAAAGCCCTAGAGTCCCGAGGTGGACGGAGACGTCGGGGTAGAGACTAGTGAAGGGTACCCGTAAGGTGGGTTTGGGAAAGGGACGGGGTGGTGTGACATACACCCCACAGGAGGTTTGCGTAGTTCACCAAAGGATCGAGATCCAGAAACATCCACGAAAAGAGAGACGGAAGGGACCGAGTCAACCATTTCTTAGACGGACGTCACGTCCTCTGGCCCCGAACTAGGGACCCAACCCTTCTAGAGGACCTCTTCCTTTACCCTTTGGTGATATCATAGGAACGGACCTTTTAGGGTACCTGTCTCCTGGGACCACCCGATGTCAGGTACCCCACCGTTTCTCAGCCCGTGCTGACTCTCTGATTGCCAAAAGTGAAAAAGACAGACGGATCCTTTTTTGGGTACCTTTTTCTTTCTGAGGCTCGAAGGTGACGTCCCCTACGCCCAAGTTAGGGACTAGTCCCTTCAAGGTGTACGGCCCGTCACGCCGGTTTTCCTTTTTTTTTTTGAGAATAAGAGAGGATTAGGACTGATCAAGAATCCACAAGCTCTGAGGCGAGTGCAGAAGAAAGACCTGTCTTCGGGACCCTCCCCGAGACCTGAGGGTTTATAGAAGTGATATGTCACCGTCGGACGTGAGACTTACCAACAGTGTAGTGGGACCAGTGACCTGGTCTGGGAGTCGACGGTAGGAGTGGGGGAGTGAGGGGGAGGGCGTGGGGGGTACGTCCCGTAGGTAGGAGTTTAGGGTAGGAAGGACGGGACCCCTATAGAGACGGGGTCGGGAGGAGAGACAGGGATGTTGGGAGGTCCTGGGATGGGGTCGGAGGATGAAACGGAGGTCGGAGGTTAGAAAGAGGAGATTAGACTTGGGTAGGGTGGGGTCTCCCCAGACAGATGTGGGGTTTGACTGAGGTGAGAAAGGACGAGTCTCGGGTGAGTATCGAGGGTTTACGGGATCTTATGTCAAACTTGGAGAGTTGGACCGTAAGTTCTGGGAGCATCCCTGAAGGGACTACCGGGTCACCGATTCTGAGACGAGAGGGTTACGTCCCCCGGGTCCAAACTAGTGACCAGTCCCTTGATTCTAGAGTGTACGACGTTGATTCTGGACCGTGTCGGTTTATGTAAAAGAAAAAAATTTTTTTCCCGGGAACACCGGACAGGGGGGAGGTGGATTGGTCGGAGTAGGGAGGGTTGGGGATTTAAGAGGACGGAAATAGGTGGGACTCGATAATGCCAGGGTGGTTTGACGGGGTTCAAAAAGAGGGGCGACCAGGAAACGTGTTGCGAGAAAGGGAAGGGACCTAATAGATAAAGACCACCTGAGAGCTAACGGAAACTTCGGTTTAGATTTAGGGATTGGACCGGATTTACGGGATGGATGCGACCCGACGCACAGTAAGGTAGTATAAGACGGGCGAACGGGTGACACGAGGTCTGTGTGACCGAAATAAAGTCCGTAAAGGTCGGGGTCCCGGGAATTTGGAAGACAAGGGGGAGGGAAGAGAAGTGTGCCTAGAAAGCTATCAACCGAGAGAGAGAGACAGAGGGAAAACAAAGACCGGGACGACGAGTCGAACACCCTAAAATCAAGGGGTTGGTCCCTGACTTGGGCCCAGAAGACGTCACTCTAGACCTCAGGATTGGTGACCTGGTGGTCCCTTAAGAGGACCGAGAAAGAGAAATAGGTAAAAAAAAAAAATTGGAGGTTTAAGGGGGATGAGTCTTTCCGGAAAGGACTGCTGGAGCAGATTGGATCGTGGTATCCGTAAAGAGTAATGTAAGACGGACGAAATAAAAGTAGAGTCTTCAATAATGGGTAACTACAAAAAAAAGAGAGAAAAGAACAAACAGGTGACTAACAGAACGAATACTCTGACACTCGAGACATTCTCGTCTCCGGAACAAGTTGTAATATGAGACACATATTTCGTCCCGAACCGTGTAGCGTCTGAGAACTATTTCCCGAAAAGTTGTTTACTTACTTACTCGTTAAATAAGAAGCCCAGAGTTGAATCTATAGTGGAGGAGGACCTTTGAAGGGACTTTGGTATCCGACTGGGTATTGAACACATCGGATCAGACCTTACAACTGACCCCGGTTGGGTTAAGGAGAGGACCCTCTTTCAATCGACACTCTAAACCTCCCTACCCACCACCTGTCCCGAAGGGTCCACCACGATCACCATTTCTTAGTCGGACGGTTACGTCCTCTGCACTCTCTGCGTCCAAGTTAGGGACCCAGTCCTTCTAGAGGACCCCCTTCCGTACCTTTGGACGAGGTCATAGGAACGGACAGGTACTCTACCGTTTCTCAGCCTGTGCGGACTTCCCTGAATCGTGCGTGTGTGTACCGTCTGTGTTACCCGACTTTACTACTCATAGTACTCCCTTGTCTTTAAGACCCAGTAGTCTTCTTGACCCGTCCCTCTTCTTGACGGAAGACACCCCTGTCCATCTCTGTCTCTACCTCTACAACTACTTTCTCATCGATCTTAACTCCTTGACCGGAGTTAAGGACTACAGACTCAAAGACACACACAAATAGAAAAGGTTATTTGGGGTAAAAGGGGTTCCTTTGAACTTACTCTGAGACGAAGGACGCTGGTTTTTACAAGACCGAATCGTCACGGAGGTGCCACGAGGGTGTTTCGGGCACGTTGGAGGTAATAACGTTCATAGTACGACTCGACAGTAATACGGCAGGGACAGACGATGGGGATGTCCTGGGGCACAAGAAACTTCTCTTCAGGTGCCAGAATAAGTAGAGACGCAAGGGTCCAGGGTCGTCCTCGGGATCAAGGATCGCCCGCGAGTCCTTCATAAATACTTGCTCCCTCCGAAGATAGTAGCAGACCAGGGACCTAGGACTAAGGGTTTAGTGGTGAAGAGTTAAGAGGAGGGAATCCGAAAGAAGGGGTGGAGAGTGGAGAAGGGTTTGAGTCGAGTAGGAGTGAAGTCATAGGTTCCGGGGAGAAAGGTGACGAGACAGTGGTTTGAGGGTTTCGAAGGATCCCATCTCTACGACAAAGAGTCGTTTGGGACCAGGGGAGTAGATTTTGTCATCACACTTGTTTGTTATATTTTGTCATCACACAGTCAACCCATGTGGGGACAGGTCGATCTTAGTTGTAAGGGGTATAAGAGACTGTAAGGAACGTCGATTGGGTCCGGTACTCGTCCACTATAAGTTTGAGATTGTTAGTCACACCGTGTCTGTGATCGGTTAGTCTTAGCCATAGATCGGTTAGACGTACCTACACCGATGTTTGATGGTCCTTAAGTTCGGGGACGGTTTACTGATACAAGAGTACTTACCCTATATTCTGAGTAGGGAAGACGGAGTGATCGGCTTTCCTTTACCACACAAGAGGTGAAGGAGAGAAAGGGGGAAGAGTGCTCGATCTTAAGTCTGTACGGGAAACTGGGTCGAAGGTGGAATACCTTTCTACCGTCTCGTTGTTCCACCCTCCCAGGACCCGGGAACTTACTGGTGCACCTTGCTACCTCAGAGGACTATTGGACCTGGTACCTAAAGACCATCACTCTCTGGAGAGATGGAACAACCTCTGTAGCGTAACAACCCAGAAAAACCAATGACTTCAAGTCTAGGATGTGATTGATCCCACCACCACCACCAAATCAGTGATTTAGTGCAGACTGAGAAACCCTGGAGAATTACTGGGAACGGTCCGAGGAGACAGGTACCCTAAAGGGTTCGTTCTTATGACCTCACCAACGGTAAAGGACGAGGTCCCCTGGAAGGGCTGGGTCCCTAGCTCGGACGTAGAGGACGTAGAATGACGACTCGGTGGTCCCTTCGGGGGGTTGATCTATAAAATGGCTTGGATTGTACGATAGTACCTTTTCCGTTGCCGTGGGGTGAGGTCATGAGAACGGACCATCTAGGGTACCTGCCTCCTCGGACCATCCGACGTCAGGTACCCCAGTGATTCTCAGCCTGTGCTGACTCGCTGAAGTGAAAGTGAGAAGTGAAAGTACATGACCTCTTCCTTTACCGTTGGGTGAGGTCACAAGAACGGACCTCTTAGGGTTCCTGCCCCATTGCACTACCCGACGGCAGATACCCCAGCGTGTCTCAGCCTGTGCTGACTTCGTTGAATCGTCGTCGTCGTCGTTGTACGATAGTTGATCTTCTACATAGCGATAAAAATGTTGGTACTTCCCCTTTTTTTTCGTGACGGGTACTTTAGTACTATTCGCTACTGACATTCTGTACAGAACTAAAGTTTCTGTAATTTTGACGTTTTTGCGTGTCCGATTTTAGTACTTTATGTCATTAGAGGACCATAGAGTCCACAGAAACAGGTTTAGCGAACTGACTTAGGGTCTTTCCTCTCGGTTAAAGTGAATAAAATGTCTCTTCCTCTAACTTCAAGACTCTCCGTTCCACTGGGTAAACTCCAGTGGTTCGTGGGGTCCACTAGACCGAGTCCTCAGGAGGGTGCCGGGAGGGTCGGGTCGGGACGAGTGGACACATCTGAGAGGGGAGCTACCCACGCCAAGACCCGTGCTGTCAGCACCGGTTCAAGTCCGTCCTTCGGTATCAGTGCGTCGTCCCGGACCCGTGGAGACCGGTGTTGCCGGTGTGGTCGACGGTGTGCGGCCCGGTTCAGTAGGGCGGTCGGACGGCTCGCGTGACGTTTGTCGGGTCGTCCGTCACCCCGCGGAGGACCGTCTTCTCCGCCGAGGGGCCCCCGCGGACTCGGGGGCGGAGGTCGGTCGACCCCGGGGTGGTATTTGGTCTGCATCGGTCCGGGTCACTCCGGTCGGAGGAGTCGACGGGCCTTGTGTCCGAGCCGGAGGAGTGCCCGTGTCTTCTCGTTCGCCTAGACCCGCGACTGTGACGCCTCGACCCGCGGGTCGTGTCGGAGCGGTCGGGGTCCCAGGTCACAGTTACGGGGTGCCACGAGGGTCGGGTGGTCCGACGGTAGTCACTCGTGGAGCTACATCCTGTCCTTCCGGGCCACCGGCCCCCGTGCGCACCAGTGCCGATGTTTCCTGCAGGTCAGCATAAGGAGGTCGTGGAGCTTCTACTGGACTTCGACGACGAGACACCTGCTCGGGTCGACGTCTTTCCACCTTGGAAAGAGGACGTCTCCTCTTCCTCCTACAGTCAGGAGGGGGTACACCTCTAGAGTCGAGGATCGACGACTGGAAGTCGTCGGTCGATCCCCGAGTGTCGAGGGTCCCTAGGTCTCCCCTGGAGTAGAGGGTTGTTACCTATTCCCGTAGTGTCGAGAGTTGTAGATCGACAAACGGTTTGGGTAGAGGAAAGGAACGAACCCCGTGTCTCGATCTGACCCCAATCCAAATCGGAGACCTGACTCAAGATCCGAGTAGGTACTTTTGGAGAGGCGGACACGTGGAATGAGAAGGGACAGGCTCCCGTCTACGTCTCCGGGGACTCCTCCTTAGATCCCCTAATGTTTCGGTGTCGTACCTCCTTTGACTCAGGGACTCAGTCTCGAACCTCCTCTCGGTTGAGGTTAGTCCTTGTGGACAAACCTAAAATATACTCACTCCTTGTTGGAAGATAACTCAATTCGGTGATTCACCCCCAAATAGACAATGTCGTCGATCGTATTGGGATCACTTGTGTCCGTCGTTGGGTCCTTTCTTGATGTCAAGGGTCGTAGGTGACTCTCCCTGATGTAGAGGGTTGTCCGGTACTCCTACGACTTCCATCAGAGAGGGTTTACCCTCTTCGAAACGACCCATCCGAACGGGAAGAGACGAAAAAAAGGATGGAAGGACAGGGGAGGAAGAGACAAAGGAAACGATCTGAGAGAAGGAGGCAGTCTTAAGATTTGTATCCTCACGGGAGTAGAGGAGAAAGGAAGAGACAGGAGAGAAGGACCACTAGAGTAGGTTTGGGTACCCAAATTTATAACAGAGGACACCAGAGGTCATACCATCGACGATCGGTGGGTACTGATAAGTTTAATTTAGTTTCAATTTATTATAAATCAAGAAACCAATATGATTGGTGTGCAGTTCACGAGTTGTCGAGTGTACCGATCACCGATAGTATAAACTGTCTCATCTACTTCTGGTGAAAGTAGTAAAGCCGTCTTTTAGGACAACCTGTCGGGAACCCGGGTGTAGGTCCGGTAGAGGTTCAGAAGAGTCAAGAGACAAGTTTTGTACTGGGGTCGACAAGTAAGAAGTGATACCGGGGTAGTACTGGGAGTAACGAAGGGGAAAGAACGGATCTGCTGTTGTCGAAGGATTGGGTAGAGACGAAGGAAAGAGCTTGGAAAGTAAGAGGTCTGTCGTCGGTCTCACCTAGCGGAGGGAAGAACCAACTTTTGGAAGGTTTTTAAGATACAGTCTCAGTTTCGGTTTCAGGAGAGACACCGGGTATTCCGGGGTGTACTGGACCAGGGACACCGGAGAAACTGGAGTACAGGGCGGTCGGGGTGGAGACGAGAAGGAGTTTGTGGAGTCCAAGGAAGATCTGAGTTCCCGAAACGGGAAGTGACAGTGGAAAGAGTCCCTGTGGGGGGCCGAGGAAGGGGAGGAGGCGGGAGTCCAAGTCGAGTCAAAATGGAGGAGTCCCTTCGGAGGGGACTGGTGATACGTGCCGGAACCAGTAATGGAGAGGAGGTCCTGTCTAAAGTGATAGACAATAAACAAAACAGACAGAGGAGTAATCTTTACGTTCGAAGCATTCTCGTCTCTGGCACAGAAAAAAAAAAATTGGAAGGGATTGACATAAGGGGTCTTGGACTTTGTCGGGACCGTGTCTTAGTCAGGAGTTATTTAGAAGGTCATTACGTTACTCTGCTCGTTCACCTGAAAGAGGGATCCGTGTACGGACACCAATTTACACTCGCCCAATGCCGTGAACAGGACTCCCATACTCCAAAGGGTGTTACGATACTCTGGGACACTCCGGGAGTACGAACCGTCGACTTACACATGAGTCCCCTGGTGCAAGGGTCGTAAGTCACCCCCGTGTCTATCTCGACACTCCTGGTGCGATTCTGTGATTTTCCTGATGTAAAGGGTCTTCCGTTACCCATACGTGAGTTCCCCGGTGTCACTTTACCTCCCCGTGTGTGAAGAGTCGGCGGTACCTCCGTCCTCCCTGGTGTAGAGAGGCATAGGGTTCCTCCGCAGTCGGTCCTTCATCATTCAAGTGGAGCGTCCACTAGACGGATGTCTAGAGACCTGTTGGGGTACGGTTTCTCTTCTTTCAACCTGTCTCCAGAAAGGGTCTCACGAGCTCTGTTTTCTTTTGATGCTCAGGGCCGTACGTTGTCTCTAGATCAGTGTTTCGGCGGCCCGGGAGTGTCGTCCCTTAACCACCTCTGAATCCGAGGTGGGTGAGTCCACCGGGGTAGGAGTCCGCTATGGGTGAAGAGACAATGTGACCGAGGTGGGGACTTATCCGGGGCGGAGAAGAGTCTGCGGAGGAGATTTGACTGGACCAAGAAGAGTCAGGCGTGTGGTCCGAACAAGTTTAGGACGGGAAGGGATGGTCTTCAGGTGAGGTCGACTGGGGAGGACACGGGAGCCCTCCGTCCGGAGAGAGGTACGGTGTCGGTCGATCGAGGTCGGAGACGGGGACGGAAGGGACGTCCGAGGACTGAAACTGGAGAGTTACCGACTCGGACGGAGATTCCCCCTCCGGAAGTAGAAAGGTCCGGGTGAGAGACCTAAGAGCGAAAGGTGCGTAAGGTCAACCCATGGAGGGGACGGGTTTAGGGTGGGGGTCTGGCAGAAGGAGAGATCTGAGACGGGGAAATCATGGCTTGACTCCCGGACATGAGGGACCGGAGGGACCGGAGGGGGTAGTGGTCGATCGGAGCGGGGAAGGAAGTGAGTGGAGGGCGTAGTGGTCGATCGGAGCGGGGAAGGAACTGAGTGGAGAAGGAACTGACCGGAAGGGGGTGAAAGATCGACGTTCCGATGGGTAGAGAGAGAGTGAGTGACTCCTACGGAGGGAAAGAGTATGAGAAGGAAGGTGGTCTACTAAGTCAGGAAGATGTAACTGGAGATCTGGAGTACGAGTCGGCCGGCCCGGGGAGGGACAGGGAGTCATGAATTATTAGGAAAAAGGACCAGTGGCAGAGACTGAAAGACCGAGGACGAATGAGAGATCGGAAGTGGGGAAAAACTCGGGGTAAGGAAAAGTGAACTGTGGGGCAGCGACTAGGGTCTCGGGTGGGGAGTGAGTCTAGAACGCTAGCGTCCGTACGGGGGAGACCGTGGGTGGGTCAGGAGCGGGGAGCGACCGGTCGGAGCGGAGAAGGAGCCAAGGGTGGGGGAGGGCTAAGTGGCGAGGGCGTCGGAGAGTTGAGAAGGGTATCGGACGAGTGGAGTCTGGGACAAAGATCTACTAAGGGGCCGTGTGAGACATGGAGGATATCTAGTGCAGGGAGGTTCAGTCGGGGCGGGCAATGGATGTGGACTGGAAATGTAGACAGGAGTGACATAAGGGCTCCGACTGGGAGTCCTGACCGGTGCGGGGAATGGTGGGCGGGTGGGTGCCGGCCGGGTCCGGGGCGGGTGCCCAGCGGGGGGCAGGGGGCTCGGGGCGGGTGCCCAGCGCGCGTGGAACCCGCACTCGTGCTCGCGGCGCGGCGGCACGTGCCGGTGCTACCCGTCGCTCCAGACGCGGCTGTCCTTCAGTTCCTACCCGCGCTGCCGCCCGCGCGCGCTCAGCAGGAGCTTCTGCTGCGGCACGTGCGCGTCGGGGCTGTCGTCCAGCGTCTCAACGTCGTGCTCCGACGCACCTAGGCTCGGCAACTCGTGGTCGCGGTGGCCGGAGTGCAGGTCCGGGCCCGACGCGTGCCGGCGGCGATGCCGGCCCGGGTCCGCGCGGCGGAGCCAGCGCATGCGCCCGGGGCTCTTGTGCTCGCGGTGCAACTCGCCAGCGCGGGGCGGCCCCGGGGGCGGTCCGGGCGGCCGGGGCGGGCCGGGGCCGTGGAGGAGGCCCTTGCCCGACCGTGTCCGGTCGCGGTCGTCGTCGTTGTAGAATCGCCCCGGGGCTCCCGGCGCCCCCGGTGGCCGCGGCGCGTAGCGGACGCCCGGGACGGCCCGCCGGAGACTCGCGCTCCCGCGGGCCCCTCCCTGTGCTCCTCCCTCCCCCCCCCCGCGTCTCTACCCCGCCGCCTGTGCGCTTCGTCTCTCTCCCTGTCCTTACTCTCTGTTCTCCATCTTGCTGTCTCTGTTCCTCTCTATGTGCCACTTCCCCTCTACGCTCCTTCCTCTCTACGCCTCCATCCTCTTTCCAACCTACCTCATTATCGCCCTCTCTGTGTCCCTTTATGCCTCCGTTTCCCTTTCTATGTCTTCGCTTCCCCCTTTGTCCCTCTTACCCATTACCCCGGTGTTTTCTATGTCCTCACCCCTCTTCTCTCTCTGTTCCCTCCTGTTACTCTGTCCGGTCTACCTTTTCTCTGGGCGTCTCTGGTCTGGTCTTGTCCTCGTCTCTCTCTCTCCGGGTCCTTCTATCCTTCTGCACTTTTGTGGGTGTCTCTCTACCAGTCCCTCTCTCTCAACTACCTCACCTCCTTTCTCTACCTTCTTTGTCTGTCCCTGTCTATCCGAGTCTCATTGTGTCGCCCTCTATTCTGCCTCACTGTCTTTATCCCTCCCTTACTCTCTCCGTCCTCTCTACGTCTCTATCTACTTCCTTCCACCCTCTCTCCTCTCTTTGGGCTTTCAACCTGGCTCTCTCCTTCCACCTTTCTTTGGGGTCCTTCTACCTCTGTCTCTGGGGTGTCGGCGGTGTTCCGTGCGCGGGTGTTTTCTGCCTCTTTCTCCGTCTTAATCTCTAACTTCTCCGTCCGTCTCGTCTGTCTTTTGTGTCCTTCTGTCTTTATCGCTCCGTTCCGTCTCTAGTTCTGGGGGTGGTCCCTCCACGGGTCGTGTCCGTACTTTCCTTCCGGCCCCTCCGCTCACCGTCCTCCCTGGTTTTTATTTTCGTTCTTTTTCACTCCCCTTGTTTTTTTTTCTCTCTCTTTCCCTTTTCCCCAGTCCACACAACCCCCTCTCTCTCTCCTTTTTTTTCTTTAATCACCCGGTAGGACGTCCCTCGTTTACGGAGACACTGACATGGGGAGGGGACCTTGTGTTTGGGGGGTTGGGTAGAAACAGGGGAATGAGGATGGGGGCAGGGAGGTGAGAGTTATTCTCGATCTTTCTCAGTGTCAGGTCTGACCCGAGACCCCAATCCCCCTCGTGTCGACACCTCTCGACCCTTCCCACCCCCAGGGACCGAGGGTCGGGTCTCGTTAAACCATTTACTCTTCGCTATGTCGTAGAGAAGGAGACGAGGGACAACTTATGATCGACGGACCCCACCAACCCGACCCTCGGGTCTGAGGACCGAGGACCCAGAACTCCTTCCTCCTGGGACCCCCGGACCTGGGGACGAAGGGTCTCTCCCTAAACTCGGACGTCTTCCCCGAAGACCTTTCCCCACTCCCAGGTCTGTTCCTTCCCGAACGAGAATTGACAGTTAGTCGGAGGACAGGCCAACGGTACCATCGCGTCTCGGAGGTAGGTGGGATGTCGGTCGGTCCCCATCCCCTTTCCGGGTGTGGGGAAACGGACGGATCTCCGGAGTGAGGGATGGGGCGATGGGGGTCCGGAAGGGTCCCTGGGACCCCGTGACAGAGGGTTCCCCACCCCCACCCCCGAGGATCGTACGAAGTTAGGACCGAGGGGGAGCGGGGAGGAGAGGAGACGGGAAGGGGTTCGTCGACCAAGTTAGTCACGAGTCTTATCGGGGGGAGACGGGGTTTTATTGGGTGTCGACACCGGACCGTGAGGGGGGAGGGGTCCTATTGTGACCGAGAGGGGAGGGAAGGACCACCGACGAGTGGGGAGTCGGAGAAGAGACGGAGAGAGTCTGAGTGGGGACGGACCGGAGACCGGAACCCCTAAGACCCCAGGACGAGGGACCGACTTCGGGTTCTCCCATCGAGGACGGGGTGGGAAGAGTTCTCCGACCTACGGGTCAAGAGAGGCCACTCCCTAAGCTCTCCTGTCAGAGGGTGGGGAGGTCCCTACCTATCTCTCCACCGTCGGGGTCGGTGACCCCGTCAGACCGCAAGGTTGGGGGTTTGGACGTGGGAGTCCCTAGTGTAACAAGTCCGGAGGTTAGTGGTGGAGGAGCACTCAGAGTCAGGGGTGAAGGTAGGCGTGTCCCGGTCTCAGGTCTTGGAGTATGGGACGGGGCAGTTCCCGGGTCCTGTGACGCGGGGGTCGGGGGAGAAGGGAGTCTGTGTCTTCGGGGTAGGAGGGTTAAAGAGGGTAGTTGAGGCCTTAGGACTGAGAGCCCGGGGAAGAAAGGGGGTCTGGGTAGCCCCTGACACCCACGAGTCGAGGTAGGAAAGGGTCCTGGGTCCTCACGGCCGAGAGAGGACGGGGGTCTGAGTCCTTAGGTCCCCGGGTCGGAGGAAATGTGGGTCCTGGGTCCTTAGGTTCCGGGTATCGGGAGAGTAGGGAATTCCTGGGGAACACCAGAGGGTGGGGTAAACAGGTCATAGGAGCCGTTGGGGACGGGGTCGAGGTCGGAGAGACTCAGCGGGGTGAGTCCAGGACACGTGTCATGTCAGACAGGGGGTCGACTCCTCCTCCTCCCACGGTCTCTAAGGACCCCACAGGGACAGAGGTAGTGAGGGGGGCCTAGGTAGTGTCTTCTCTACTCTCCGGTGAAGTTATGTGTCGGGCGCAAGGGGTGGGGGGGTGTCAAGCGCAGCACGACGCCTGCCGAGGGCGGGGGGGGGAGGTTGGGGTAAGAAAGGGGTGGGATTAGGACCACGAACCTTCTCCGATCTTCCCATAAGGTCTTGGAACTCCTTCCCTACCCTCGAACCCCGCTCCCCACGGTTCCGGACCTATGAGAGTTCCAGGAACCGTCCCCATAATTATCGGCTGACCGTCGACTCCTCCCTCCCCTCTACCTCGACCTCTCTCCCTTCGCCTGGTCGGCTCCTCCCTCCGACTACGACCGTCAACCCCCCGCCCCCCCTGCCGAGTCTCTCCCTTCCACTCTCCCTCTCTACCCCCTGTGTCTCTACCCCGCAGTCCACATACCCCGACCCCTCTTCCTAGTTTCACAGTCGTTACCTCCCCAATCCTCTAGACCCCACGTCTCTGGACCCCTTTCCCGAGTCGTTCCCTCTTCCTCTATCCCCCGTTTCTAAAGGGGGTCTCTGGGGACAGGTGGTAAGGTCGGGAGAGGGAGGTTGACTCCGGGGAACGGTTGAAAGAGACAGGATCTAGACCTCGCCCCGCCCCCCCCCCGTCAGGTCCAAGGGTGGGGGAGGGGACGTCGGGATGGGGTCGGAATGGAAAAGTACTGGGACAAGACCCCCCACAACGTCCCCACGGTCCTTGCCTTGTCCTCAGGTCGCTGGGCTTCTAAGCCGCCCCCCGAGTCCCTCGGCGCCCCACACACACACCCCCCGGTCCGGGACCCCGCCGCCGCCGCCACCGCCGTCGGCCCTGGAGGACGGGCCGGGACCGAGGGACCGAGGCCGAGAGAGAAGGAGTCAGGCAGGACGGGACAGACAGGGGTTCCAACTCCGGTGGGGCCGATCCGCTCCTGCGCCGATGTGTACAACGCGACCTTCAACCCGGGGCCTGTAACGCCTCCGACAGCCCCACAGGAGAGCGGCGAGGCTGGGGCACCCCTAGGGGGGAGGCGGGTGGGCCCCACGGGGGGAGACGGCGAAGTCGGGGCCGAGGAGGGGGGGCAGGTACACAGGCCAGGGCGGAGAGGGACAGAGTAAGCGTTTGGGGGTGAGACACGGGAGTCACGGGGGGGGTTCAGACACAGACAGACAGACAGACAGACCCAGTGGAGACTTCGGCCACCGACCACACACACAAACGCATTCCCCGTCCGCCCTCTGTCGGACAGACCCGCTGACGAACGGGGAAGGACGAACCGGTGGAGGGTGGAGGTCCGTGGGGGGGTGCAGGGGTGAGAGTTTATGTCCGTCTGTGTGTGTATATGTGTGTGCGTATGTGCGTGGTGGAGTGAAGGGACCCTAAGGGGATTTGTGGGGGTCTCGAACTCCTCCCTCTGTGTGTGTGTGTGTGTGTGTGTGTGTGTGTGTGTGTGACCTCCCAGACTACCCGGTCCGACGACAACGACAGTCCCCGACAAGTCTGTCTGTCCTCCTGTGTCCGTTGGTCTACGGGCCGGCCTGCGTCCGTCCTCCGCGTCTCGGGTCCATGTGTGGTACGTAGGCCCAAACCCCCTCCGAGCCTCCCTCCTTGGACCCCCCGGGCGCTGTGGGTCCGTCCACCGAGCCCCAGCTCTGTCTGTCTGTCTGGGGAGGGAGGGAGGACGGGCGGGCGTCGGCGGCGGCGTCGGGAATGTCTGTGTGGGGGGGAGGTCGGGTCGGGGTCTGTGGGCGTGTGTGTCTAGGAGTGGCCCGTCTACCGTCTGCGTGCTCTCTGGGGACCCCCGGTCCGCCTGGGTGGGTCCGGCTGTGGGGGCTCGGCCCGTGGCCACCGGTCCCTCCGACGTCCGCCCGCCTCCCGCCACCGCCTCCGGTCCCGAACCTCCTCGGCCTCGCCCTCCCTGAGCGTGTGAGCGAGACAAGAGTGTGTGAGTGTGTGTGTGTGTGTGTGTGTGTGTGTGTGAGAGTGAGCCCTATCCTAATTGTAAGTCAGGAGCAGGCGGGGACGGCCCTCTGGGTGTCGGGGGGAGAACCCGAGGGAGCCCTGGGGAGGAGGACAGTACCGACCCCCTCCCCCGGCCGGGGGAAGGGTCGAGGGTCGGAGACGGAAGGGGGACCCTGGTCTCTCACTCCCCGACGTTTATTTAGGCCCCTCTCCCCTTCCCCGCCCGCTCCCCCCTTACAGCCCCTGAGTCCTGGGTCTGGACTCGAGGTCCCGGGTCCCCGACGGGCAGGAGGCGAGGGACGGGTGCGACTCCAAACACTTCGTCCTCCGGTAGGGGTCTGAACTCAGACAGTGCGATCCTGGGTAGAAAACCGAAGCTAATGGGACCCTCCGGTCCGGACGTTCTTCCTGAGGGAGTACTTCGGTCCTTAGGTCCGGGGGTCCGGGGAGGAGAGAGTCGGGTGGAGGAAGGAGTCAAAGTCCTCAGGTTCCGGGACAGAGGGAAGAGGTGGACCCTGGGTCATTGGTCTCGGGGGAGGAGATCCGGACTCAGGGAAAATCTGGGAGTCTGTTTGACTGAGGAATCGTGTTTGGTGGGAGTCCCGGGATGCGCAGGTTCTGAGTACCTACAGTGGGAGTTCGTGGGATAGGTAGGACGCTAGACTCCTTTGACTACGGCGACATGGGGAAGACAATAACTGTCTGGGACTGTAGGTAGATAGTGGGTACCAATAAGTCTGTAGGTCCTTCTTTCGTGGTACAGGGGGGAGGATCTGCGTCGGACAAAGGGGAGTTCTCGTCAACGGGTCGAGGACGGGGAGGACTATCTCTCCCTCCGATCCGGGGTACGCAGATATTTCCCCACCCCACCTCACACCGTGTCCTGTGGACCCGAGGGCTCTCACAGAGACACACGGAGACTCCCCCGTCAAGGGCCTACCCACCCACCCCCACCGGTCTCGGTCCCGAAGGTCGATGGTTGAGGTCCCAGTGCCTCTCGTCCTCACTTCCCGAGTATAAAGACTTTTTCTTCTCTGACCCGCGGACTTAAACACCCAGGGTCTCCCTCCTTCCCTAACACGTAGAGCTAAAGACCCGGATACTATGAACCCTGTGTTTTAAGAGTCCACCCTGGGATTCAGGGTTTCTTCGCCCCTGACTCGAGAAGAACCCAGTCCCTCTCCTTCCCGACCGCCGACCTGAGGACTCGGGTTCCCTCCTCCTGTGACTCCAGGACCTGAGGACTCAGACTACCTCCTCCCCGACCTCCGCCGAAAGAGAAGAGAGCCTACTTAACCTCGACCTCCAGGGACTTTTCGGTCGGAGACCCAGAAACACATCCTAGGACTTTCGAGTCTCTGGACAGAGGGCTTAGCGACAGTTCCCGTCTTAGATACGCCGACCCGACGGTGGAAATGTCTCCGCGTCTGACGGAACCCCTTGTCCGCGGGCCTAAACCCTCAACGCCCAGAGCCGCTGCGGCGTTCAAGGATCCTCCGCCGGAACCACCCCTTGTAAGCCGTCGGCCGAGACGTTCTCGCCTCTTCGCCCCCATCCCCCGCGGTCTCTCGGACCTGAGGCGGGAGCCCCCGCCTCGGAAGGCGGCCTGAGGAGGGGGAGGGCGGGAGGAGGGAGAAGGATCGAGGCCGAGCCGGTGGTCGAGGCCGGAGCCGCGGGGGAGGGTCTCGGGGGAGGGGCCTCGCCTCGGGTGGGCTCCCGTGGAGAGGGCGGGGGGCTGTCGGGTCGGCGGGCCTGTCTTGTCGTCGGGGCCCCCCGTCGGGGGGAGGTCGGAGGGAGGTCGGGTCGAGACGGTCCAGGGGGGTTGGTACTTAGAGAAGGCTAAGAACCCTCTGGAGAGGGTGGAGGATCGGTAGTAGAACGATGACGACTTTTAGACCTTCAGGGCGAGCACACGGCCACTCTGTGGGTGCCCCCGGCCTCCTTCCCCCTCTCACGCCCCCTGTGGGGTCCTGAGCCCCTCTCCCAAACCTCCGTATCCCCCTGCCCAGGGGAAAGGGCAGGGACGAACGACCCCCAGGGGGAAGGTCCAGGCCCCAGTGGTCCCCCAGTCGAGGAAAGGCGTTTAGCCCCTACGTAGGTCAAACCACCCCCACCGAGGTCCGTGGCTCAAGTCGGAGGGGGGCCGGGGGTAGTCCCACCGGAGTCTCAACGACCCCGACCCTTGTCCCTCGACACCGTCCGTCCCTCCACCGACCTTCAACCACTGCACCTGACATCGCCGGTCCTTCCCTCGGCCTCCGTCCGCTGGACAAGACCTCCGGTCTCCAGTTCCCCCCCAGGAGGACTCCGGGGTGGAACCTAGGCCTGACGTCCTCCTGGGACTCCCACAACCCCCACCGGCACTCCGGATCGGGCCCTGTGTCGGAGCCCGACCTCATCGAAACCCCGGCCCGACGGGGGACCGACACCCGGCACCCTTTCTCGGGACGAGGCCGGCGGTCGACCCCTCCGGAGGCCCCTGTCGACGGGAGGTCTCGGCGGAGGTCCTAACAAGGTCCGGAACCGGGGACCACATAACGGGGACGGAGAGACGTGGTGTCCCTAAAGTCCGTTCTCGGTCCAGGACAAACGACACCACAAGTGACGGGCGATGGACCTGGAGAAGTGGTTGATATAGAGTGAGATGTTGTGCACGTACTTCCATTTCCGGAGGACTCCCCCTCGGTGGTCCTCCCAGCCCCCTCCTCCCTTGCACCCAGGGTCCGAAGTCCCTCCTCCCCCGATCCCCAGGTCTGACGACTTAGATTCCTCCCGCCACTGTCACTGACCCTGAGGACCCAGACTCCCCGACCTCCGGTCCTGAGGATCAGACTTCCTCCTCCCCGACCCCCGACCTGGGGACCCAGACTCCCCCCTCCCCGACCCCCAGGGCTGAAGAATCAGATTCCTCCGACCCCCGACCCCGGGACACGGACCTCGACTTCGAAGGAGGAGTAGGAGTGGGCTGTCCACCAGATGTAGCGGACGAGAAAGTGGTGTCAGACCTACTAAATATCGTTCAAGTTTCGGTGAATGCTGCCCTTGGTACTGTGCAAGGCTCACCTCAAGGAGCAGTAAGGGTGCCGGTAGGACCGCAAGAACCAGTTGGTACTGAAATGGGGAGACCTCCATCCGGTGGACGCCCAGGACCATCACCACATCACCCCACCCGACGCCCTCTTGCCGACACCTGCCACCCGGGTCAGTCTCCGAAGGAAGACGTCCCAAACGAGTCTGAAGGAGGAAAATCCTTTATTGCAAGTTTTGTCCCCGGGACCTCAGCCTACTGTCGTTACAGTGCCGTCGTCGTGAGTGGTTCATCGTCTGCGACGAGACTCACACAGTGTGCACAGTAGCGTAATGAAAAGTGTCGTCGGGATAAAATATCTATCCTTTGACTCCGAACCCCTCAGTTTTACTGAGAAGGTTTTAATAACCGGATTACTTATCAAGTCCTCAACCCTTGCCCCCGAGATCCCCCGATCCGATGAACCTAAACTTAGACAATGAAAGATAATCGTACTGGAACCTTGAACTGAAAAAAACGGAGTCAAAGGGATAGACATTTCAGTTCTAATCCAGTGACACTCCTAAAGGACTCTGATCGGTCGTACCGAATGTGTCCCTGAAATCTTGGTCTCTCGGTCCTAAACTTCGGGTCCCGAAGGGACCCCCGAGTCTACCATTTCTTCGACGGACGTAACGCCCTGTGGTCCCAAACTAGGGACCCATCCCTTCTAGGGGACCTTCTCCTTTACCGTTGGGTGAGGTCACAAGAACGGACCCTTTAGGGTACCTGTCTCCTCGGTCCACCCGATGTTAGGTACCCCAACGTTTACGAACGTGCACTGAGTCACTGATTGTGAAATCTTCGACACCCCGAAACCCGTTCAGTACATTAAAGAGATACAGACTCAAAAGAGTAGACATTTTACCCTTGTCAAGGACGAAGTATCCAAGATTGAGCCCTGACTATAACTATTTCGTGTCACAGACCGGCATCCATCCTTCACGACGGGTACTGACAACGTCACGAAACCGAAAGATGAGGATTTCCGATCGACAGCACCAAAAATAACGGACCATAAAACCATCCTCGATATGTCAAAGGACCCTCATTAAAACTCTCCCTGACACCAGTCAGACGGTAGAGGACGGAGGTCCCCGGACCGTCCTTAGTTTAAGTTTCGTCAGAAAGGAGGGGGTCATGGTGAGTGAGGACGAACATTCTGCGACCGGGACCTTGAAGGGACCACCAGGTCACCAATTCTGACCACCAATTCTGAGACGTGAAGGTTCCGTCCCCGGTGCCTAAACTAGGGACCAACCTTTTGATTCTAAGGGCGTTCGGCGGGGACGACACGACTACAAAAATTGTCTTTGATATTAAGTCCTCAAAAGGACTCTACAGAGTGAACTGTCAAAACCGATGTCTAAGGTTTAGATAAAGATTTTCGTAGGACGTCAGAACTGTTTAGACTAACTCCCCATTGAAACCGGGTTCACGGGGTCTTTACAGTCTTCCCCCTTTGGGTTTCGAATCAACGTCCCAGACCTGAACCGTTTGAAGCCTAGTGGTAGTAGAACGTACCTCGTAAGTGACTCGACCTGGGTAAAATGTCCGTCCCTTTGACTCCGACCTCCTTCCGTCACCCCGAACGAAATCCATCTTCTCCGACCTGGTCCTAGATCCGAAGAACTAAGGTCCAACCCACCAAACCAACTCACCAAGGGAGTAAGTCTTCCTCCAGTGAATACGTTTCATGACCGTGGTTTAGATACAGACTGAGACGTGTTTAGGCAGTAGTAGGGCAGACTAGGGAAGCGGTGGACTCCTTCGTCTGGAGCAGTAGGGAGAAAGAAAATCCTGATTCCACTCCGAGGGTCGACCGTCATCACCATTTATTGGACAAACGGTTACGTCCTCTACGTCCAAGCTAGGGACCCAGCCCTTCTAGGGACCTCCTTCCTTACCGTTGGGTAAGGTCATAAGAACGGACCTCCTCTTAGGGTACCTGTCTCCTCGGACCGGTCGATGTCAGGTATCCCAGCGTGTCTCAGCCTGTGCTAACTTCGTTGAATCGTACGTTCCACTCCGAGTCTCCACTCTGGAGTGTCTTAAACTTGGTTTCAAGTGGACGAAAGTTTTAGGTATGAAACAATCAGAGAGTCAGCACAGGTTGAGAAACGTCAGGGTACCTGATATGGACGGTCTGAAGAGACAGGGACCCTAAGAAGTCCGTTCTTATGACCTCACCCAACGATAAGGGAAGAGGTTCCCTAGAAGGACTGTGTCCCTAGTTTGGGACCAGAGGACGTAATGTCCGTCTAAGAAATAGCAGTCTCGGTGGTCTCTTTAAAATTTTGGGGTACGATGGAGGTTAATTTTTCTTTTCTTTTGTTTTTTGGGAACGATCGTAACCCACGTGCGACTTTTTGAAAAAATTAGTATCTTCCTTTCCTAAGGAATTTTTAAGTCTACAGTACTTATTTAGTTCATTTTTATGTTGTCTGGAAAAGAGAGAAAAAAACAGTACTAAGATAAGGGGTTCCGATCCTTAACCCATATATAGGTAAATTACCTATACAAAGGACTCTCGGAGTTCATTGGACTAAATGACTCTTGGAACGACCACCTAAGACTCACTAATACCCTTGTTCGGGACTTCAGATCGACGGTCCTATCCTTAGACAAAGATGGGTGTAGAGTCAACACACCGGAACCTGTTCAATGACTAGGGTACCCGGAGTCAGAAGAGTAAACATATTCCCCCTATTGTTATCCAGAATCGAGTATCCCAATTCCGTATTCGGTCAATCATCGAAATTCCATGTATTTCGTCACAGAAGTTACATCATTAACGATATATTTACAGTGAAGAATCTTTATGTAGGACAACCAGTGGTGAAACGAGGGTGTTTGGTTTTGGTGGGTCCTCCTTAGTGTGGACGGTCGACCACAACAACAGACTGACCTCCAAAGTCACTTAATTGTAGAGTGTTCAGTGGGGTCCACCCCGAAACTCCCTTGACCCCTGACTTTTCCCCGGTCGTCGACAGAAGGGAGAGAACCAGAGGGAGGATGCTACGGGACAGAACGAACGTTTACTACTACCAGTCACGAGGGACTTACCACCGGGTACTGTTCGTGGACCCCTGGAGCGAGGGTAAGAGAGCACGTAAGTAGGTCCGTACCTCATCCAAGGTCCGTGATACGGTCCCCGACCCGGGTATCTCACGGGTTCCACATCCGAGGACCCGGAGTGCCTCGAGTGTCAGGCCAGTCTCGACGGTTCTCCTTCTGTTCTGTCCCCGACACTGTCAGGACCCCCCTCCTGCCAGTCCCTCCTGGAGCGACTACTCGACTCCAACCTTTCTCCATCTTCTCCGTCCTACACTGACAGAGCCCCCTCTCGACGTCCTTGTCGTTCACGTTTCCAGGACCCCGTCCTTCCTCCGACCATACAACCTCTTGTCTGTTCCGGACCCATCAGGGAACATCGGACCTCCCTGATCCTCCACTTCGACCTAGTTCCTCTCGGAACTTCCAATCCTTGAATCTCGGTTCCAATCCTCGAACCCAAAATAAGAACAACACTATTCTTCATCGATGACCTCTCAAAACTGGGTCTCACTGTCCCAGACTAAATACACAGAGTTCGAACGTGTAACTTGCAACGGGGATGGTCCCGTCCTTTTAGTGGGGGTGAAATCTCTCTTCCTCCACCCCCGAGATTCTTAGACCCAGAGAACGGGTTCCAGAGCATCTTCCCTTCAGAGTCTCGGTTCTAGGGTTGGACCAGGAGGGAACCCTCTCCGCATTAACGGTTCGCGAGGCTCATGGTCGAGACTTGAGAAGCAAGCTTAGGGTCGAGACGGTGAAAGATCGTTACACTAGGACCCGTATAGAGAATGACAGGGACTCGGAGTCAACGGAGTAGACATCTTCCCTTACGACCCCTAAAGGACCACCAGGTCACCACTCCTGAGTCGTGAAAGTGACAGTTCCGGGTCCAAGTCCGAGGCCAGCCCCCTTGATTCCAGGACGTTCGGTACACTGAGCCGCCTTTTTATTTCGCCCCCTCTTACGATTATTAAAATGGAGAGAGCACCCAATAACACCCCTAGCTGTCTTATGCACACCCGACCCGTCTCACCAACGACCGTGTGCCACTCACGGGCCGTCCGTAGCAATAGGTGAGAGGGGGCAGTGACGCGGAGGTTGGTTGTGCGGGGCACAGGAGGGGGAAGAGAAGGCGGGACAAGGGAGGGCGGGAGACGGCGGTTGAGGGGCCGTGGGGGACCATCTAGGAGACCTGGAAGAGGTAGATGGACCTCAGCCACCGGTAGGACGGCGTCGACAAGTACCACTCGTTCTGCCCGCTCCGCCTCTGGTAGTGCTCGGTGATGGACAAACGCGACCCGCAGATGGCGTGCGAGATAGAGAAGTTGACCTAGACCGCGATGGTGAAGCTCCCGAAGAAGCTGGAGTAGCGGTAGCACCGTCCGGACCAGGTCTGCCAGGAGATGACGCTGAAGAAGATGGAGATGTAGTGGTTTCCATCGACCGCGCCTCCGCCACCCCCTCGCTCGGACGTGGAGGAGGTCGAGGGCGGGAGGGAGGGGACCCCGGGACCGAGGTAGAGGAGACGGGACATAGGGAACTTCCTTCTGTCTTGTTTCCCTCCCCGTCACCACCGGAGACTTAAAGAAGAGAACCCTAAACAGGATTCGGGAAAGAGGACGGGACTCGAAGGTCTAGGTGTCAGAGAGTCAGAGTGTGGACAATTGTCTAGACTTTAGTCGTCGGGGTCGTCGCGAGTCCCTTCCCACCCGCAGAAGAGACGACTAACTAGAGACAGGAGTGAGAGTCCCTGAGTCCGGGTGGTCCTAAGTAAGTAAGTCAGTCAGTCAGTTGGTTGTTTAAATCCCTTGTGAAAGATACAGGTACCAGTCCCGATCCGAGACTCTATGATGGTGTCCCCTTCTCTACCTACTTCGGGAGGGGAGGAAAAAACATAATATCACACACACACCTCCTCCCACCCTCCTCCCACACCCTACTTACTTGTCCTCTTTACTGACGTTTGCCACTCTTCCCCTCTCTACCTTTCCTTGGTCCCTCCACCACCACCTCTCACTCCCCAACGGCATGTACCCCCACCGCCAACCCCCTCCGGAGAGTCTCTACTATTAATTTTCGATCCAGGGTTCAGTCAATCGTCCTTCCTTCTCCTCTGCCCTCCCGTCTCCGGACCTCCGTCGTGTCCTAAGGGCCGTCCCTCCCGTCTTCCGCCCCCACCAAAGCCGGTGACGGGTAGTCTCTAGGTTCCGGAGGTCCGGGTCCTCAGGAAGGTCCTACCTTCTTATCGGTCACAATCCTCTTTACCCAGGTACCTAGTCAGGGAGTCGGAGTTGGGAGTCATTAAGCCCAACTAGGGGGCGACACCGATTAGGTCTGAGGCCTCCGACGGACACGGTCGGGTCGTAGGTCGGGGACCACACCCGCACCCTCCGACAGGCGCGAAACCCCCGGGGTACCAGTGCGGGAGGGGGCGGGGAGAGAAGTGTCAGGATTTCCCCTTCTTCGACTCAAACGGGCGCATCGGGGCCAGGCAGAAGCAGAGGTCCTGTCGCCGACGCTCTCCGTCACCTTCCGCTGCGTTCTACTTCTCGGAAGGCCAGGTCCCCACTGAAAAAATTCTTGGGTGGAGAGGACCGAGGGGTCGAGGTGTCGACGACCCAAAGTTCCCCCGCCACCTCCTGGGTCCACAACCCCCTCGAGTCCTGGACCCGACAAACATCAAAAAACGGAAAATCTCTTCTTTTTTTTTTAGAAAGGTGATAAATCAAAAACTAAGACTACTGAGGAAAGAAAAGAATGAGAGGCCGAGACTAAAAATATTTGACAAAATTTCACAGGACACCCCGCTCCGTCCCAACCTCTAGAAAGGGGAGGGGACTCGGGGAACCGAAGGAAGACCTAGGGTGGTGAGGTGGAAGGTGGGGTGGAGGTCGGGGTGACCAGCGGTTTGTGATTGAGACGGCTATGGGTGGACTGTGGACGGACGGACGGCCTGGAGACTGGCACCGGTACTTGTGTGTGGGGGTAGGTGGAGGACGGGGGGTTTGAAAACGTGACCCCTCTCCCTCCTCCCCTCCTTCAAGAGGGGACTAAAAAGTATCATTAAAAAAGGTCTTAAACCTAAAAAACCAGAAAAAAAAAAAAAAAAACTGTTAAATCCCCCCGCACCCTTGCCCCAACCGGGCTCCCCAGTGTAAAAACATGTCTTGACTTCCAACTAAGAAACAAGAGAACTTTATTTGACTCCTTTTACTACGGAGAGAAAACGATGAGGAACGGGAGAGAGACCACAAACACCCCCATGGGGACTGGGGCCGGGGAGAGAGAGACGAAGACGAAATAGGACTGGTGACAACCGTCCTCTGGGTCCGGACTCTCCTCGTCCTTCTATTCTTTGACCCGAGGCTCTGATCGACGTGGGACTGGTGGCCCCTTCTCCAAAACCTCCTTCTTTTCTAGAGCTTCTAAGCAGAACAGAACCGTGTGGTGAAGGGACTGTCAAGAGGGATTAGGGTCCCACCGTCTCCTGTCGGAAGGTCTCAGACACTAAACTTTCAGTGGTTCCCTGTCGGGGGGCGGGGACGGGGAGGCAGTAAAATGTAACACACCTTGGCGAAAGACAAAAGGAATTTTTTTTTTTTTTTTTTTTTCCTTAACCAACGGTCGGAAATTTTTGGTCTAAAAGGGTAATTTTAGCTCTAAAGACCGAGGAGAACTTTTTTATAGGCAGTTAGACTGTTACGACCCAGGAGTAAAGACCCACCGTCGTCTACCGACCTTACTTACCGACCCTGCGCTTGAGGCGGGGGAGGGGGGCTGAGGGCGGCGGAGGGGGAGATCAGGGGTCCTGAACCGACTCCCCAACTCTGGTAGATAATAACCCGACTACGACAAAACACCAAAACAAGACACTTCAAGTTTCCTTTCACTTATAAACGACACAAAGGGAGGTCTGACCGAAGTGTAGACCAGACAAAGGAAGTGAGTACAATGGACGGACCAGGAACAGTCGGAAACCTCAAAACGGGACCTAAGACGGTCTAGGGGATGTACAGACGATTCTGGAAGGAATCACCCGGGGTCAAGAGGGGATCCGACCGAGACCTTCGAAGTCCTCCGTTCCTCCACCGTAAAGACTCGTAAAGTACTCGTCGTCCGTCTCACACAACGTACCCACTCGGGCGCCCCTGGGAGTCTCCGGGGAGGGAAACGACGCCTCCTTTGGCTCCGAGTCGTCCCCACGCTCACCGGCTCCACCGCATCCACCGGTCAAAGGACGACGACCTAGGGCCCACGAATCGGCGACGACACCTCGAAACGTCTACTAAAGGGAAGGAAAGAACAATCGGGTCTTCGGAGTGTGCCTTCTACCTCCTCGTCCGGACGAAACCAACTAAGTTCCAGCCCTCGTCCGCACAAAAACTGGTGTCAGACGTTTGGTAACTAGATTTAGGCCAGGCTCCGAGACCAAACTGTCGGTCGGGTCACACCCGGGTCTCTGTAATTCACCGGGCAGGCTCCACTAGGTCGGTCACTGTCCCACTCCTGATCTCGAACCCCCAAGGAAGACAGAGGGTACGGCCTTTGGACGGGAGACGTCCCAACGAAGAAGGAGGTTCACGGGTATCCCTGGTGTCGGACAAATAAAGACGTGGGGATCGTGACTCGTGACGGTACACACTTTGTTTTCTTGTCCCTGGTGCCTCGGGTACAACCAGAGGGGTGTTGAGTGTAGGGAAACGGGTCAGACATGTACTCGGGAGACGTCGGTGGTACCGGGAACACACCCACACAAACCTACCGACCGTATTGTAATTTGAAGGAAAAAAGAAAAAAAACATAAGGAACGGTTGGATAGGGTGTATTTTTATTTACCTACAGGTCAACAAGATCTTTATGGTCTTCCAAGATCTCGACGTGGCAAGTGATACTACTGGTAATCACGAACTTTACACCACCGGGGTTCAGTCCCACACCACAGACGCATTTTATGTACTTCCTAAATTTCTTGAGTTACGGGCTCTTACATTCGATGGACCGATCACTGAAAAATATGACTACTATACAACTTTATTATTGTAAAACCTACACGTACAATCAACGAGTCAACACAGGTCGAGAAACGTTGGGGTACCTGACATCGGACGGTCCGAGAAGACAGATGTCTTAAGAGGTCCGTTTTTATGACCTCACCTAACGGTAAAGGAAGAGGTCTCTCAGAAGGGTTGGGTCCCTAACTTGGACCCAGAGGACGTAACGTCCGTCTAAGAGATGGTAGACTCGGTGGTCCATTCGGGGGTTATAAAACCTATGTACCCCAATTTATTTTACATATAAGTAAAGTGAACGGAATAAGTTGAAAAGTAGGACACCGGTCCCCTGTTTAAATTTACGGGGTAAAGGGACTGTGGTTCCGAGTTTAAAATGAAGATAACCTGTCGTGACAAGATAAAAAAATAAAAATAAAAAACCGACGGGACGACGAACACCCTAGAATCAAGGGACTGTTCCCTAGTTTGGACACGGGGGACGTCACCGTTGTGTCTCAGGATTGCCGACCTGTGGGTCCCTTCAGGATCTGTCGTGACGAGATCTGCAGGACCCGGTGGCACGACTTGCGACCCACGACTCACTTCCGACGGGGAAGGGCCGGGGGTGGTGAGGGAAGTACCCTCGAAGTGGGTGACCTCAGTAGACGAGTCTCAGAACACTGGGCTCGTGTTCTGGGACTAGCCGAAGCCCCAAGACCTTCTCCTAAGGAAAGAGGGGTTTGTTCGAAAGTTTATAAACTCCTGCTCATAGAGGAGACTACAGCCAGTCCCTGAACAGTAGGAGATCAGTAATTTGCTGAGGAGTGAGTCGTACCAAAACTCGACTCCTCCACAGTGACCCCACTCAATTTCTTCCCACCCGAGAGTGACCCGTCGGTCCCCCCGGACTCACAACCGGGACCAAGAGGACGGGAGAGGTGACCACCTTCGTAGAACAGACACTTGAACTCGAAGGAGCCGACCTGTTACCCCGTGGAGGATGGAGGGAGGGTACCGGTCACGCTCGCCATTTCCCGAGTGACACACGTCCGGGCCTTCTTCCCAAAGGAAAGGGAGGGTAGTGACAGACATCGACAGTTCTACCGTGGGTTCCCTGAAGGGACCCCCCGGTTACCGATTGTGAGGTCCGAGGGCCGTGGTCCTCGGGTCCAAACTAGGGTCCAGCCCCTTGATCTAGAGTGTGTAGTTTTGAGTCTCGAGGGTACGGCGTTGATTTCTAGGGTGTACAACGTTGATTCTGGACCGTGTCTGTTTATTTATTTATTTTGATTTATAAAAAATTTTTCACTGTGAGTCTACCTCTCAGCCCCTCCACCCTACCTTTACCCTGGACGGCGTCGCTGTGGGGGAGGGGTGTTCCTCTGGGGACCGGCGAGCTCCCTGACCTCTCCTTGTCTGCACTCTCCTGTCTCCCGACGAAAGGCTTTGGGAAGACCTCCCTCCTAAGATAGAAATAACCACATTTGTTCCGAGAGATCAACAGCCCGTAGTACCGCTCCGCCCCCCGGTAGCCCCACGAGTCTATCCCCCTGTCCCTCCTCGACCGTATCGAGCCCGGCACCCCCGGTCACCACCCGCACAACTGGCCCGACCGCCGTCTGCCGCCCCTCTCCCTCCAGTCCTGGTGTGGTGGGAGCAGGTCCCTCGCGAACATCCCCTGGCCCCGTAGCAAAGCCTCGAGGACCTTCCGGTCCATCCGGACCTTATAGACGTCCGTCTCCTCCCACTTGACCTCCGACCGACCCCGCCCGATCCCTCCCCCGGTGTCCCGGGTCGCGAGGGACTTCGACCCGAAGCAGACGGTCCTTCTTCCACCCCCCGGAAGGGGTAGACGGGCTCTGTGTTCCCCGAACGTCTCCGGACCCACTCGAAATTCTCGCCAATCCAAGAACGGGACAATTGGGTGTGGTGGGCGGGACGGGACGACCCCCTCATCCCTACCCTTTCCCCCGGGAGGAGTGGGTCTACTCCTACCTCTTCTTTCTCTTCCACTACCGCCGGAACCGCGACAACGAGGGGTCCTCCTTCATAGACCCACCGCTTGCCACGGTGACCAACCGGTCCTTCGTCTTAGGGTGTCGGGTCTACGGACGGGTCTACTGACCCCCCAGCTCCCTCTCTTCTCCCCGCCCCACCCCCCCGCCTGCCATCCGAGTCCTTCCCGCCCCCGATTCCAGAGGTGACACCGGAGAGGGAGGGTCGGGAGAAATTTCTTGGCGGGCCTCACCCGACGAGGTAGACGACACCCCCAGCCGTCGATGGACACTGAAAAAGGTAAAGTTAGTTAATTTCTAAAGTCAGGTAATTTTATCTAATAATTTTTTTAAAAGCCCTGAAGGGATCACCAGGTCACCAATTCTGAAGCGGACGGTTACGGTCCTTGTGTTCAAGTTAGAAGCCAGGTCCTCCTTTGGTGTACGGAACCTCGTTGATTCCAACACCTGGTGTTGAAGACTTCGGGAGTGCGGGATCCCGGGCACGAGGCGTTGTTCTCTTCGGTGAAGTTACTCTTCGGACACGTGGCGTTGATCTCTCACCGACGGCGAGCGGCGTTGATCTCTTTCGGACTCACGCAGTTACTTCTGGGTCTCGTCGGTTTTTATTTATCCATTCCTTTTTTTAAAAAAAATTTAAAGGTGGGGAACTACCGTGACCGGTTTGAAACTCACGAGTCGCCGGTACGTACCGGGCACCGAAGGCGTGACCCTTCGGGTCCGTGTCTTGTCGAGACGGGAGTGTCTTGGAAAACCTACAACGACCTGAGTCACTAGAAATCCCCGGGTGGATCGGGACTCAGAGACCTTGGCCCTTCCACACCTTCTCCTCTCCTTCCTCGGACTCCGTACTCTTTTTCCTTGTTCGTTCACAACCCGCGACACACGGTCCGAGACAGATTCCACGAGTCGTAACCAGTCCTCCGATCCGAACCGAACCTTCGGACCTAGACGGCGAGTCCCAGGCTAATATGTTGGAGGCACTCGGAGACACTTTACCCTTAGACTTGTCCGGTACGAAGGAGTCCACCAAGATTCCTTCTTTCCTCTGTCCGATACCCCACGGGAACTGCGCCACGGTACCGTGCACCCCCGCACGGGCCTTTCACAGTCGTAATGGTGTCCACAGGAAAGAACGGAAAGTAGGAGTCTTTTTAGGACCTCCCCCAAAAACAAAACAAAAACCAAAAACCGGTATTGGTGTACCGTGCACCTTGAAGGGACTGGTCCCTGACTCGGTCACGGAAGACGTCACCTCCTTGTCAGAATTTGTGACCTGGTGGTCCGTCACCCCCAAAGATAGGGTCGAAGATACCTTCGAGTCTCTCCCCTCCTCTGGACGTGTAGTTCCGACGTGGCCTCCACTCTAAAGTTTGGGACGAGACGGACCGCGACGCGAGACGTGAGACGGAGGGCGGTGACCACCGAAAAGTTCTTTCCGACACTTCTTCCCTCCACTTACGGTTCTCTTTCGACCCGTCTTTCTCTCCGAAGATCTCAATGGGAGTCCCAGTCTTCTCCACTGGAAACGTGATTCAGACTCCCTACCCGTTACTGAGGGACTTTACCACCCACGTCTTCTCGAAGCTCTTTGCTCCCTGCTTCGAGACCCAGTGTCCGCCTCCTACGAGACTCCACCACAGGACCCCCGGGTCCCCTCGGACCCCCACCCCCGACCCTCGAACCCCGCCCGTCACGACCCCGAGTGAGTGGCCGGTCCTACTCCAGGTCCTCGACCTTCCGACAGAACTTCGCCCACGACCTCTCCGCCTGGAGCACCCGCAGGTCCCGGTCCTTCCGGTCGCTCGACTCCTTCCTGTCGTCCGGTCGGGGGTGTCGCTTCGACGTCCGGCGCGACAACGACAACTCCTGCGTCACGTCGACACTCAACAGCCAGAACAAGACTATCGGCAGTCAGTCGTCCCTCCTCTTGTGCTAGTCCCTCTTCTGGACACCCACGCCCATCCCCGTCCCCGCCAAAGGTCTCGGCCTTACCTCGAGGCACAGAAGGGTTTAGGCGAGGAGTAGGGAGTAGGGGTAGTGACTCAGCCCCCCCCCCCCCCCCCCCCCCG
>SJYO01039924.1:289881-342458 GCA_006410555.1 Capra ibex | reverse complement strand
CCCCCCCCCCCTCCGCCCCGTCCCAGACGGCAGGTGAGGGGGTCACCAAGGTTCGGGAGGGAGGGCTATTGAAGGAGACTCGGAGGTAGGGACGAACCGAGCCCGGAGTAGGGGAGTAGGGCAGACGACCCCGGGACGGGGTCGGAACGCGGTCGGAGGGACTGAGGTTCAGAGGGGTGAGTCGAGGGGTCCCTTTGAAGGTGTGAGACGGGTAGGACCGAGGGTCGTGACGGACGGGGAGGCGTCGGGAAGTGGAGAGGAGTGGGGTGTTTGTTCATGGGCGGCGGTCTGGGTTGTGCTTTACGAATAATCGTGTAGTGGGCCCTGTGTCCTTCTCACTCGTTACTCAGAGACGGTAGGACAACTAGGGTAGACGGAGGGTCGGGAAGGGAGACGGACGGTGACGAAGGAGGAGGGAGGGGCGAGTCGATTAAGGAGAGGTAAAAGTTTTTCCTTGAACACTTTATAAGGTTTCTGTGTCTTTTCTTGCCTCCTTTGCATTGGTTGTCACTCTTGGACTGTTTGCAAGGGGAAACCGAGGTTCTAAGAAATTTTTTGTTTTTTGATAAAACCGTTACGGTGTGTCGAATGTCCTAGAGTCAAGAGACTGGTCCGTAGCTTGGTACCGTCACTGTCGTGGTTTAACATTGATGATCCAGTGGTACCTTTAGAGTTCCGAAAAAAAAAAAAAAAATTCGTTTGTGTCCCTAAAGGGACCACCAGGTGACTAATTCTTAGGTGGACGGTTGCACCCCCTGTGCCCACGTCAGGGTGTACGGTGTCTCGTTGATTCGGGTACGTCGCGTTGGTGACTTCGACTCACGACATCTCGGGCACGAGACGTTGTTCTTTTGGGTGACGTTACTCTTCGGGTGTGCGGTGTTGATCTCTCATCGGGGAGCGAGCAGCGTTGATCTCTTTCGGACGTACGTCGTTACTTCTGGGTCACGGCGGCTTTTGTTTATACATTTATTTAGTTTAGTTTGAATTTTTTGAAATTTTTCATTTCGTTTATGTCGGAACCCTGAAGGGACCAGTCCCTTGATCACGGTGGGCCACACCGGTTTTTTGTTCGTTTGCGTCAGAGTGACTATACGACCGGGACAGCGGAGACGCCCGTGACGAGAGACGTGTGGCCCCATCGTGGCAGACGGAGATGACGGCCGCAGACGACACAGGTAGCTACTTTGGAGGTCACATGAAGTGGTCGGGCACAGTAGGAATGTCAGTGGGATCCTACACCCGCGACGGTTGTCAGAGAGAAAAAAAATCTATCACCTCGACTCCGTGTTTCTTCCACCGCTTACCGTGTCTCGGGTAGTCGATACTCCCCCGTCGCGGACCTAGACTTGGGTTCGACGGACCGAGAACTTAGGCGAAACGTGTGCATGCACGACACGTATCAGCTAGCCAACACGGGCTGAAAAACGCTTGAGTACCTGACACCGGGTGGTCCGAGGAGACAAGCACCCTAAGAGGTCCGTTCTTATGACCTCACCCGACGGTAAAGGAAGAGGTCTCTAGGTTGGGTCTCTAGCTTGGGTCCAGAGGACGTGACGTCCTAATAAATGGTAGACTCGGTGATCCCTTTGGGCCTTAGACGGGATTGAGGACGATACTTGCATAGACGGACCTGGTCTACGGACCTCCTGTCACCAAGGACAGTGGCACTAAGTCCCTGTTAACCTTCGAGACCACCGAACAGGGACTGCCGGTGTTGTGTCGGACCACCCCACTGTGGTCCATACCTTCCTTGGCCACACCTACACAACCCTCTACCCTCGACCAGGTCCCTCACGAAAGACTTACGCCCCTCCGGATATTCTTGTCCGTCCCACTTCTGATGCCTCACCCTACTAGAGACCCCCAGCCCTCCCTCGTCGCCACCCCGTCCCAGCCGAGGTCCACACACTTCCGGGGAGACCCCGGTACGTCTCTACCTGAGACCACTCTGACCTCCGGTCCTCCGGCCCTCCGACCCCTCTTTCGACCCCGGACGTCGACACCTCCCTCAGTTCTAAACTCGTCTTTTACTTGGGTCCCCCGACCTAAATCCTCCTTCATTCCAAACTAGACTTGACGTGGAATTGATTATTCAAAACCCCCTCCCTATTTAACCCTCTGACCCCAACTGTACATGTGTGACGATATATATTTTATCTAGTGTTCATTCCACCGAGTGTTCATTCCCTCTACCACTTCCTGTCCCTTCGGACCGCACGACGTCAGGTACCCCAGCGTTTCTCAGACTGTGCTGTATCACTGACTTATTGTCCACCGAGTCACCATTTCTTAGACGGCCGGTTTCGTCCTCTGGACCCAAGATAAGGACCCAACCCTTCTAGGGGACTTTCTCCTTTACCGTTGGGTGAGACCATAAGAACGGACCCTTTAGGGTACCTGTCTCCTCAGACCGTCCGATGTCAGGTACCCCAGTGTTTCTTAGTCTGTGCTGAATCGTTGATTTGGTGTTTTGTTTCCTGGATGGTATGTCATACCCCTTGCGATGAGTTATGAGATTACCGGACATACCCTTTTCTGAGATTTTTTTCCCACCTATATATACATACATATTGGCTTAACGCAATATGTCTAAGTCATATGACTAAGGACTTTGTTTGCGTTATAGTTGATATTAGTTGGTGTGAGGTCATTCTTAATTTTTCCTTTTTGACTCCTCAAAACGTCCGTCTGTCCTCCTTCCCGTAAGGTCCGTCCGGCTTGGTACACACGTTTTCGGTCGACGACGGCTCACTTCGAGGACGTCCCCAACCTCTCTTTAGAATCGACTCCCTAGACCATACTTCACTCCGACCTTTACGTCCACCCCTCCGGTCTGGGAGTCTCCGGAACTTGTGGTCTGCCTCCCCTGACCTGAACCCTTGGTACCTTTTTTAATTTAAAGAGTGAATCCGAATTTAAATACGTACCGTCCCGAGAGTCGTCTCCTACCGGTCCCAATCTGGACCCCCAAGTTCCGTTTGAGGTCCCAGTACTACCTACCCTTCCCCGAGGACCCTTAGGACACTCTAAATCCTGCGCTGTAATCTAAACCACTAACTAACCTACACCACCACGGACCCCTACCCTCCCTCCCTCCTCTGTTCCTCTTCCTTCAAGTAATCTTAAACTTGAGGACCTGTCCCACATGCACCCTGGGAAGACAGACGTGGGTCCTGGGTCACGGTCCGACCTGGAGGCGTGTGCACAACCTTCTCACTTACTGACCGGGAAGAAAAACCGAAAACGGGACGGGAAATCTCATCCTCGCCCCTCCGTTCCTAACGGGGATTTGAGGAGTCGGAGACAGGTAGGCGGAGAGAGGAAACAGAATGAACGGAAGAGACTTATTCTTGTTTGTTTTATTATTACTGAAACAACAACAACAAGTCAACGATACAGCACAGGCTGAGAAACCGGGTGGTCCGAGGAGACAGGTGCCCTAAGGGGACCGCTCTTATAACCTCACCCGACGGTAAAGGAAGAGGTCTCTTAGAAGGGTTGAGTTCCCAACTTGGACTCAGAGGACGTAACCGTCGACCCAAGAAATGGCGACTCGGTGGTCCCTTCGGATCATTATTACTGATCAGAGAGGAAAACAGGTCGTGAAATCGAGATTCCCTCCCATAAGTGTAGGTAAGGCAAAGTCCCGACGTCGTGACTCAGACGTCCTCCCCTCGCAGAACGGGACGACCAGGCTCTGTCTCTGTCCAGTTCCTGTCCTTCCGAGTAACTAGTAAAAACTCGGGTCTATGTAAAATGGACGCGGTGGAGGGACGTCGGAGCGAGGTCAGGGCGTACGAGCTCCAATGTTATTAAGTAACGACAAAGTGTCCACTATTTATCTTCGGAACTACCGCGTCACCTTTCTCGGTCTGCACAGACTGGGGTGGGCGACCCACCTGGACCCGGTTAATGAGTGACGAACCGTGGAGTCAAAGGGACAGACAGGACACGGGGTTTCTCCACCCCCTGACCGGGACTTCCATTAAGAGTACTGACCGGTCTCTCCTCTGTACAGGAGAGTTCCACTCAGTACCTCTCTACCCTAACCTTAGGTCGGGGGGACTGAAGGCCCAGGCACCCGACAGACAGACGACTGGCGGGGGGCAGGGGTTTAGGAACCCGACGACAACCTGTGGGTTCTTCCCCCGAACCGACCCGAGGTTGGGAGACTTCGGGCTCACGCTGGAGGAAGGTGTGGGAAGGACCGGACAGGGGTCGCTCCCTCGTTTCTAAGTAGTCAATTCCGTGGTCGACCGCCCGCCGGCACTCCTGTCCTCGTGGTCGACGGGTCTCTGAGGGATGACTCCTCGGTCCGGTCCCCCCCTTCCTCTTCTCCCGCCGTCCGCCCTCCTCCCTCCGCCGTCCGTTTCAGGCACTGACTTCTCAGACCGTTCCAACCGCCGGGAAGGGGGGTCGGGAAGAGGTGTGGTCAGGTGTGGTCGACCCGGAGGAAGAGGGAGTGGAGGGCGGGAAGGAAGACTTCGTGACCTTTGGACGCGTAGGAACCCTGAACGGGCGGTCGACCCACTACAGGAACCCGTTCAGTGAGTTGGAGACACTCGGAACCAAAGGGGAACCCAGGTCGTCCGCAGTTACGGGTGCAGTATCCCAGTGCCACTCCTCGCCTTTACGACTGTGGTGGCTCCCTGACCCTTGACCCCGCACCTTCCGCAAAAGGGTCGAAGGGACCCCACTGCTGCTACCTCTACTCAGGGGTGGTGGGATACGGAGGGGGTTGGGTAGAGAGACGAACTAGGATTCAACCAGGGTCATTAGTAACGATAACTTCCTTACTACTGATGAACGGTCCGGGTTCCACTGTCCGACTCTCCGTGACTAAAGTAAACCTGTATGTCAGAAAGGACTACTCGTCCTTCCTGATCTGTGTACTCACAGACCTCCAAGTCTCTTTAGTTTAAAGACCAAGTTCCAGTGTGTCGGGATCGTACTGGTCCGTTCAATAGTTTATTTTGCCCCGTGAAAACTCTGAATTTCCTCCACGACGACTATTAGTGCGGTCCTGACTCGGTCCGTTCGTCCCCTCCTACAACGAGATACACCTGTGGTACACCGGTTTGATCCTCGGAGTCGGTCCGGACTAGCTAGGAAGACCTTATCCTGGGACCCAAGTTAAGGTCTATAAGGGGGATGAGGGGACTGGGTCTAGTTCAGAGTAGTAGAGAGACCCGGAGTCAAGGGTTGAGACGGTTTCCTCGTGGTACCTCCGATGTGTCACATTTCGGGTCTCAGTGTCGAGATTGAGGAGTTCGTGACTCCAGGTCTCTTCCCGTTACTCGTCCAGTTCCAGTGTGTCGTTTCACTCCCCGAGTCACTCCTAAACGGGGGTCCACAGAACTGAGAAGTCCTTACACCATTACTAATTTGTTTACGTCCATTTCAGGAACGAACCGTGGCACGGACCGTGTGTCACTGGTGGGTGGGGAGACCGTAGGATCCAGACTCTCCACCTTTTACTTACCCGACATAAGAGTGTCTGGGGTCAAACTCAGGGACGGAGAATGACACACTGGAATCGGTTGTCACAAGTAACCTTGAAAGACGGTACTACCTTTACAAGATCTAGAAGTTACAGGTTATACTCTCGACGGTCAGTGTACACCGGTGACTTTACACCGGTGACACTGACCCCTTAATTTTTTTAAAAAAAGACCGACGTGGTACGTCTAACACCCTACAATCAAGGGTCTGGTCCCTTGTTTGAGGTCGGAGGTCGTGACCTTCGTGCCTCAGAATTGGTGACCTAGCAGTCCCTTCAGGGACTTATAAAATAAAAGTAATCAAATCTAATCTTATCAGTGTACACCGAATACCAATGGGGGAACCTGTCGTGTCGGAAGTTTTTTTAATAAATTGAAAGAGACTAGGAGTCAAAAGAAGAGAGTTTTTACCCCGAGGACTCGTGGGTGAAATGCCGTAAGAAAGAAGGGTCCTCTCAACTATTTGCGAGTCTTATGACGTCCCGGATTTCAATTCTAAGAGTCATTTCCCACTGAAGTAAATGTTCAAGGAAAACCGAAACAAGGGGGTCGACCGGGAAGGAAAGGAGGGTGGTGGGACACGTGACCCAGACTCTCGACTCTTGGGGATAAAGTGCAGTGGGTGTCCCGTCGGCCGGGTGTCCTCCCGGAGTGGGGACGTTTCTAGGCACACTAGCAGAAACCGGAGAACTCTTTGACGTGTCGAAGTGACAGCCGGTCCAGGACCTCCGAGAGGCCCTACACGTACCGCCGACGAGACGACGGGCCCGGGACCCTCCGGTCTCGTCCCTACGACCCAAGACGGCCGACCCGTGACGGCAGACGTCCAAGGTCCGGGTGGGACCCCGAGCCGACGACGTTCTGTTGTCCCTACCACCCCCCACCAATCTTAGGTTCCACGTCCCATTTCCCCGACGGTCCCTAGGGTCCTCCTCCCCCATACCCTACCTTCTCATAACCCCTCCCATGGTCCTACCCCAAGACACCCCACTCCCCAGACGGTTCCCAGGGTCCTCTTCCCCCGTCCCCTACTGTCTCCCAAGAACCCCAGGGTCCTGTCCCAATATACCCCACTCCCCAGACGTCCCAAGAATCTTTAACCACGTACCCCACTTTTTCGACATTCCTTCGGGGTGGAGGTCCACCCCCGTCTCCCACTTTCCCACCAAGCTACCAGGGCTCAACCCCACGTCCGACTCCCCCGAAGTCTCTTAAGGTTTCACCCCATGTCCCACTCCCCCGACGACTCCTAGGATCCTTGATCCTTACATCCGACTCCTCCTACATCCCACTCCCCCGAAGGTCTCAGGGTCTTCACCTCCCCGTCCCACCCCTCTAGAACCCGGTCCCTCCTCTCCCCTCTCCCATCCTATAACCCCACTACAGAGACTGTGTCCTCGGTCTCACGGGTAAAATTCTTGACACAATTACCCTAAAAACTCCCTACTCCCCACGATCTTACCGCCAGTCTTGTGGACCCTCCAGACTTTTGTCCTAAGGAAAGTCTAAACCCCCGTTGTCGTGCGTCTCGTCTCTGGGGTCCGTGGAGTCCCATCTAAAATCCGACAGGACCACTACCCCACTAACGGAATCTTAGTCCTGGAAGGGAATCTTAAGTCGAGGTAGAAGTATTTTCACGAAGAGTTCAAACCTGGAGTCTACACACCCCTTGTACCAGAGGCTTGAGTCGACAGGGGAGTATTACCTCCGGTTCGGGGACCGCGATTCGATGGAAGTCTCTTAGGCCCAAGAAGGAAATTCCGCACCTTACCCCCACCACTTCCAAGCCCCTCTACAACGGACTATGTCCCAGTCGGAATGAGACCTCCGGCCCAAATTCAGTGGACGTCCGGCCTAGAAGGAAGGCGGGTGGGAGGGGCGGACCAGGGGCCGTGGTGGAGTCGGAAGAAAAAGAAGGAGAAAAAGGGCGGAAAAGCAAGGAGATGTCGACTAACCGACGCGACTTCGGGGCGGGGTTATGGGGGCGGATAAGATCTCAACTGTGCTCGCCCCCGCACCGAAGTCGCCTGCAATCCGACGGGCGGCAACCCCTTAGAGACGGGGTTCAGGGTCATCAGGGGCCTCAGAGCGCGGGCGGGACGGAGAAGGGGAAACTTCGAACACCTGTTCCTTTATGAGGACATTGCGTACGCGGCTCAGGTTCGTTTCGCGCACTTCGTTCGGTCCGTCTGACGCGTACGCATCAGCGCTAACCCGCAATCTTCTTTTACCTGAGGCAAGATTCTGGGGTCCATAACGCGTACGCAGGATGCTGCCGAACTTCGGCTTTGAGCCTCCGGGTCCCGCGGAAAAACGTGTACGCGTCCTCCGAGTTACTGTCAGCTCGCAACGGATTTCCACTCCCTTTCCCACTTTCTAACGTACCGGCCCCCACCCGCCGGGACGTCTGAGTACATCGAAAGGCTCGTATAGGATATGAGAATTCTAAGTGGACTGGGGATCTGCGGCGTCTCCAACACAGTGGTGTCCCGAAGACCCGGACGTTTTGCGAGGGGGTTTTGAGGACGGACCCTGAGTCCGGTTGACTTATCACACCCTCCCCTACCTGTCCTCCCGGTCGCTCCGCCCACCTACCCGAAATGGGCGACGGACCCCATCTTTGCCGGGGACCTTCAACCCTGCGCCTCCACCTCCCCCGTGGAAAGGGGGTCTACTGAAAACTGGAGAAGGTTAAAGGGAGCAAATCCGACGCCCCTTTCCCAGATCGGTACGACGTACACTGGGCTCCCCAGACCCCTAGGTCCCAGGCTCATACCGGAAACAACGGGAGCAAAGAGCCAGTGGGGGCCCGGGACAGTAGCGACCTCCAGTTCTACCCCCTCATGGCGTTCTACACCTTGGGGTGCCTCGGGGCGCTGACCCGGGTCGTCATGGCGCTTGCCGTGTAGGGCAAGAGGTTTCTCGTCGACGAGGCGGAGGACTATGTCCATGGCGGGCAGGGCCCAGGCTCTCGGACCCCTGATGCTTAGGGCCGTCCGGAGCGCCGCCATGTCGGGAAGTTCGATATCTTCTTACGGGGCCGCGGGGGACCCTTAACATCAAGGAAATGGGAAATACGCTGAAGAGAAAAACACTGAAGGGACCACCGAGTCTGCCATTTCGCCGACAGATGTTACGCCCTTTGGGCCCAAGCTAGGGACCCAGCCCTTCTAGGGGACCTCTTCCTTTACCGTTAGGTGAGGTCATGACAACGGACCTTTTAGGGTACCTGTCTCCTCGGACCATCCGATGTCAGGTACCCCAACGTTTCTCAGCCTGTGCTGACTCACTGAAGTGAAGTGAACGGGAAATATCCTGGTCCACTCGCTCCTCACTCAACCTTTCGACCCCTGACTGACGGCTCTACATCTACTTCGTCCCTAAGGTCTGAGATCGAGCAAGACCCCCGAACTTGTTCGTGAGTGTGCCCCACCCCCCCCCCACCACCAAAATGGGAGACGTTTTGCCCATACTAGAAGTAGGAGTAGTAATGTTACTGATGATGGATTATTATTCATAACATGGTTGCTTCGTTATTAATATAATGTGAGTGACTCGAGAATATACCGTGGCACGATTCGTAAAAGGTACATAATAACTTATTACTTGTTGGGTCATTCTCTATGGTGGTAGTAAGGGTGAAATGTTTCCTCTATTGATTTCGTCCTCTTCCCGTCACTGAGTGGGTTCCAGTACTGATCACTGAGTCTAAACTTGGTTTCACATGACTGACATCTCGTCCCACCCCTAATCCCACTCCGTTCATCTATGAACGAGTTGGGATTCTCGAATTAATTCAAGAATGGGGTGACAGTGGTAGTATGAACACTAATAAGAAATAGTAGTAAGGAAGTAAATTATTAATAATGAACTACCGTAGTGGTTGAGTTACCTGTACTCAAACCCATTTGAGACCCTCAACCACTACCTGTCCCTCCGGACCACACGAAACCAAGTACCCCAGTGTCTCACCCTGTGTCGACTCACTGACTTGACTTGACTTTACGGAGACATACCGGATTCAAGGTATATACATACATACTTTACGGAGACATACCGGTATCAAGGCATATACCGAAATAGGTATATGTCTTCATATATATATGTGTGTATTTGTGTGTAAATCTATCTACCTGTGTACATTAGTGTAGTTTAACAGTGATAGCCAAAAAAGTCTTTCTACCATACTAGGAGACAACGGTCATTCCTTTGTCTGAGTCTCTCCCCTATCGTAAGTGGGTCCCGTGACTCCATCCTTACGATTTTGTCACCCAATTATACACATGAGACCTGGTCCGGACCAGAGCTCAGAGTCGAAGAGAAAATACCTGTCACACCGGGAGTCGTTCACTGAAAGGGTTTGGATCCACAGGGGAGACTTGTTACTCCTAATATTAAGGTAGTCGGAAGAACACAGGAGATCTCCTACTCTAGTACGGTCGTTTGTTAAGGACCGTGTGTTTATTCGTAACACACTGACGACCGGTCATTCCTAGTCTTGAACTTCATTGAACTTTGGGATCGAGAAATTCGGTAGACAAAAAGTGAGAAGTCCCGATGGAGTCAAAGAGAGTCACTTTAACTAGTCAGGAGAGGGGGAGGGGTGGGGGGGGGTTTTTTTTTGGGTGTTTTAAAATTTCTCGAGTCTCGAGACTAACAGACAGACCCAACGGGTCCTTTCTTAATGGGCGGTACTCCTTCCTCTCTCTCTGGATTTCTCTACAAAACGAAGAGCTCCATTATCCTCAAGGTAAGGTGAGGACGCCTCTTCCGCCGGAACCTCCTCAAGTGTCGGGTGCACCTGAAAACATGGAACAAGGTGATGGTAGTACAGGACTGGGTCGACGTCCACTCTTGGCCCTGGGACACCGGGACAACAGGAACAAACGAAGAGACAAGTAGGTCGTTTTTAAGAGGCTCACGAATCAACCTCAGGTCGGGAGGAGATTCGTAGTTCCGTCGTGACTTGTCTTGTCTCCTTCGGTACGGGAAGACCTCGACTATAAGGTCCACCCTTCTACTATTTACTTATTTATACTCCCTGACCGGACCACCAGGTCACCAATTCTGAGACTCGAAGGTTACGTCCTCGACGCCCAAGCTACAGATGATTCTAGGGTGTGCGGCACCACCACAAGTCAGTGAACCGACACAGACTGAGAAACGGTGGGGTACCTGACGTCGTACGGTCCGAAGGGACAGGAAGTGACAGAGGGGTCACGAGTTTGTACGAGTTTGCACGAGTGTGAGTACAGGTAACTCAACCACTACAGTAGGTTGGAAGAGTAGGAGACAGCGGGGGAAGAGGAAAACGGGAGTTAGAAAGGATCGTAGTCCCAGAAAAGGTCACTCAGCCGAGAAGTAGTGCATCACACCGGTTTAACTTTTGTTTTTTACATTTTATACTGTGGGTCCTCACCATTCACGGTAACTTCCACCCTATCTTTCGCTACTCTTTTCCCGGACTAAATCTGTCCCACCAGTTCCTTCCGAAGAGACTCCTCCACTGTCTATTCGATTATGGACTCACTTGACTCCGTCACTCGAGTTACCGACAGACCCCTACCTGTAAAATCCATCTTTACAGGAGAAAAAGTTCTTTTTTGTAACTCTTTTGCAAGAGAAAAAGTTCTCTTTTCGTTAACGTTTCCGGGACTCCACACTCCCGGACCTCACAACCCCCTTACCGTCACCTTGATGACCGACCTCCATTTCTCCCGTCCTCCACTGTCGTCTCTCCCTCACTCCCCTTTAACACGGACCGGAGCACCCAACACGACCTCTGCACCGAAAATACATTCGCTCGACCCTCGGCGGTGTCCTCCTAAGTCTCGTCTCCACCCAGTACTTGACTAAGGCCACAATTATCCTAAGAAGACCGACGAGTCGTCCCTCGTCTGGTAGTCTCCGTCCCTCTATATAATTTCTCAGATAATACAAACAGGTCCATTCTCTATTACCGTCGAGTCTGTTCTCATTATCGTCACCTTCACCACTTTTCACCAGTCCGTGACCATTACCAACCTCCCGTAGTCGTAAACCGACTCACCCGCCCCGGAACTTCCTCTCTTTCTTCAGTCCCCCCGGAGGTCGTCAAGTACGGGTGTGGAGGACTTCCTATGTCGACGGTGAATGACTCTACACCTTTCGTCTCGTCTCTGTCCAGACGTCCCTTCTGACTCTCGAGTCAAATCTGAATCTTTAAACTCGACGGAGAACCTGTCGACCCATCTCTCTACCTGAGTTACGAGTATCAGACCTTCAGTTCCTTCTTCTGACCCGACTCTTTGTCAGGACCCTCCTAGATCTGTCACGTGGAACGTACTGGTGGTCCCTGTACTTGACTAGGGACGCTTACTCGCGAAGTTGTAAGAAAGGGTCCTCGGGGAGTTCCCGGTCCAGAAGCCTTACACGTTCCAAACCTGTTGAGTCCGGACGACTTAATTGGGAAAGGACGGGGACGGGGGGTATCCAGGGGAGGAACGAAACTACTCATCGTCGATACCGGGGAGACGTAGTCCTAGTAGTTGAAGGACGTCGTGGTTTCATCGACGGTCGTCGGGGTGACCGTCTTCTTCTTTGGCTTCGAGGTTCTCCCGGGGCAACTCGGGTTCTACTCCGTCCAGGGTTCTGAACACGAGGACAGACGACCGGAGGTTTGAGAAGAGACCCCGTAGAGACCGGAGCCCTCTCTCCTAAGAAAAAGAAATTTTTCAATAAAAATTAATAAGTTTGCAAATTGATATAACTTTGTATCTTGTACGTCGTTTCTGTGTGTAAGAGTGGCTCCGTCGTATAAAATAAAATAATAATAAACAAACAAACCGACGTAGCCCAGAATTGACCGTGCACTCTAGAAAGCAACTCCGTGAGATCAAAACAGATTACCCGAATCAACGAGATACCGCATACCCAATCAAAGACCTGGTCCCTAGTTTGGGTGTAGGGGACGTAACGTTCCTTCTAAGAATTGGTGACTTGGTGGTCCCTTCAGGACCCCGTCGTCTAAAATTTGCCTCTGGGGCTCTCCCACCCATCTTCGTAGTCTCCACTCACTCTGTGTGACCTAATGTAAACGACTACTGGATTCTTGGAACTCCTTCGTCAAACCTCGTCCGTTTCTTGTTCTTCTCGGGGTCAAGTCTGCGGTCGAAACAGCAAGCGATCCTCACTCCCGCTGGAACCGTCCACGGGAGAGAGACCCGGAGGAAAGCGAACACGTAAGTAAGTGACCTAAGTGAGTCACGTACAAATGACTCGTGGATGACACAGGACCCTACCAAGGTCCGGGGACCGGAGTCACCACGTGGACACGGAGTACCGTAGTGTACGGTCCCTCTCTCTGGCTGGGAGGTGTCCCATTTCTTCATTTTATACAATTCTTCACGATTCATGGTGTCTCTTCCACGGCCTATTTCATGTCGTACGGGTCGAATAAGTAAAGGATTAAGACGGTATCGTTTACTCGTAGGTAACCGACCGAATTTTGTTCTCTAGAGAAACTCTCAAGTCCTCTGACCTTCAGGTTTTAGTTCCACGACCGTCCCAATCAAAGAAGACCTCGGAGTCTCCTTCCCGGGTTAGGACACGAAAAGAGGTTCGAAGGTCGTCAGGCACCGAACACCTGTGTAGTGAAATTAGAGACAGAAGTAGAAGTATAGTGAAAGAAGAGACACACAGGAAAAGACAGAGAATATTCCTGTGAGAGTAACCTAAATCCCGGGTGGGATTAGGTCATACTAGAGTGAAACTATGGAATTAATATGGACGTTTCTGGGAAAAAGGTTTACTCCAGTATAAGACTCCAAGGGTCTCCTGTCCTTAAAAATCCCCTGTGAGAAACTGGGAGATTTGGGTCAATTTGAACTTAAAGTCTATTCGATACTCTTTAAAAAGAAAAATTTCATATTAATACAGGTACATTGATGTTAGGAGTTTATGACGTGGCCTGTATGAATTTGACTTTTCAATAAATAACAACTAGACCTTTAGGTTGACTTGAACCACAGGACACAAAATAAAAAACCGATTTAGACCATTGGGATTGATTCCTCTTTTTCTTTCCTCTCCACAAAAAACGTCAAAATCCACCCCATCAGTCCCCGTCGGAGAGACTCCCCGACTGTAAACTCGGACTTTCTCCGGTCTCACTCGGTACACCTCTAGACACTCTTACCATTCACGTTTCCGGGTCACCGACCTCACACGTACCACACATCCTCCCCGATCTCCACTCACTCACTTCCCCGTTTCGACCTCACTCACCTCCCCGGGCGTCGGTATAGGAAGTCCCGGGATACCCTGTGTCACTTCTGAACCGAAACTGAGACTCACTCCACTCTCGGTCCCTTTCCGAGACTCGCTTGTCTGCGCTCGACTGAAGACAATGTTATCCGCGGGAGATCACCAACGGCCCTTGTCTGAACCCCCACTCCCACCCTCGGCCCTCTGACCACGCCTTCGGTAATTCTGGTGGGTCCTCTACTCTTCACCAGCCTAGGACCTAGATAAAACTTACCCACGGTAGTCCTAAACGACTACCCAACTTCTTTCTCTCCTCAGGTCCTACTGGTCTCCGAAACCCGGACTCGAGGACCTTCTTACGTGAAGAGACTGTACCTCTTCTACTCCCACTCCCTCTCGTCCAAACCCCTCCTCAAAGTCCTGGCCGAAACCCAGCGTCGCTCGAACTCTCACCGGAACTCTCCTCCCTCCGCTCCCGTAAACTTTCCCGGGACCTCTGCCGACAACCTGAGTAGGTCCGTCCTCTTCCGGTACCACCACACCTGACCCGTCCCGACCACCCCTCCTCTCTCGGACCGCCTCACCGAGAGACAAAACCTCCACCTTAGTAGCACTAATTATATAGTACACTCCTTTCCCTTGTCGTCCCCAGTGGGCGGTGTAGGTCCAAAGACCGACCTTCGGTCCCCGCCTACGCTTCAAGGGTCTTCTCTTAGACCAAACGTCACCTGCAATCTACTTACGCGAAGAGAGAGGAGGTCGAGACTCTAAGGGAGTGAGAGTTTCACGTCGAGTCGGGGCCCTTCCAGTAAAGAGCTCCAGTAAGGCACTTAACCTCTCGTACCGGGTACCCTGGCCGAGACAGTCGGACCGACCTTCCTGAACCTGTGACCGGAATCAAGGCCCGGGGTCAGGACAAGACCCGGTCGTGTCCGACCGGGAGCCTCAATCAAGTGTACTCCTGAACGACCCGAGCTAAGAGATGATGTAGTAGTCTGTGGACCGAGGCAACAGAGCCTCTGGGACCTGAAAGGCAGAGGTTTGGAAACGGGTCCGGTAAGGAGGGTGAACCTTACGGGGGAGGGAAGGAAGGTGATTGTTTTCCAAAGGGACCGGAACTACACAACAAGGAATTCCGACGGAGAGGACTCTCTGTGTGTCTCCCACCTCAAATCCCCGACCAAAATACCTCCCCACGAAGGGAGACCCCTACCAACCTATCAGACCCCGTGTAATATACAGTGGGACTTTGAGGTAGAGAGACACTTGTGTATCCGTTCGGTGGACCTTCGAGCAAGAATTTTTTTTTAAAAAAAAATGTATAAATAAATAAACCGACACGACCCAGAATCAACGTCGTACGTCATAGAAGGTAGAAACATTGTGAGTCCCAGAAATCAGCACTGTACGTTTGAGAATCGACACCGTACACCCTTAGATCAAGGGGTTGGTCCCTAGTTTGGACCCGGCGGACGTAACCCTCGTGTCTCAGGATTGGTGATCTGGTGGTCCCTTCAGGGATCGAGAAAAAAAAGTAAGTAAGTAAGTCAGTCAGTTGTTAAAACCCGTCGTAACTACCCACGTATTCTACTCTACCTGTCCGTAATGGGTCAAGATACCCCTGTGACTTCCAGTATCTTTCTCAAACCTAAAATAAGGTTTACAACACTCTTCGGTGACCTCCCTATCGCAGACAAATATTAGAGTTATTCGAGGAGTACTGTCGGTGCACCCCTGACCAAACCTGTACCACCCTCTCACCTTTGGGCTACGTGGACAAATCCACGCTCCGCTACCACCGACCCTGCTCTTCCGTCGTCACCCCTGTCTTTCCTTCTATCTCAGGTCTTGCTAAGCCTCTCAGACGATTTCTAGTCTATAACCCCACTACTATTCTTTCCTTAGTTTCTACGGAGGTCCCAAGGACTAGTCTCGTGGACTTACCTAGTGTCTCGGTAAAGGACTTTCCTCTTCTGACTCCACCCCTCCTCCTTCTTTACCTCGCAAAAGGAATCTAGCACAATCTAGACTCTGCGGTAATCTGTAGGTCAACCTCTACGGTTTCTGTATTAACGGACACTCTTAGACTACGAGTCCCTTCTCCGGTCCCTTCCAACCCCCCTTGTTGAAACCCTCCCCCGTAGGTCCTACCAATAAAACGACCTTCTACCCCTATCCTCCTACACTAGAACACCCGAACCGTATAACCTAAACTCCGTTGGCACTGTAGGGTTTCTTTACAGTCCATCTCTCAAATATAATCAAGGATATTTCTGAATCGACAACATTGTTCGTCTGGGGTGTTCCGTTACCGAATTTCCTCCATCTCCTAAGAAGGAGAAGGTAAATTGTCGGAACACCATTCACCCGGTACCACCATTCTACTCGTCAAGACAAGGAGTACTCTACTACGGTCCTGGGTCCAAGGAAGGTACAACAAGGAGACGGTAGGGGAGTCCCGGGTCAGAAGTAGAGACACCCGAGTCTTGAGCCAACATCCGTCCTCTCGCAAGATTCGACAATTCTTGTTCCTTTCTCACCTTCCACGTCCTCCCCGTTCTTCATAGACAATGAAGACGAGTATAAGACACCTACTTAAGACCGGTGTGGATCGGAGTTTCCTCCGACCCTTACCTCAGATAGACCCGTCGGGGTGTCGGCGGCGGAAGAAATGATGACACCCCCTTCCCCTTCATGTGAGATGACGACGATTTGTAGGGGTGTTTGATTTTTACCTATAACCCAGATCTTGACTCTCCTCTCCAGGTTAAACCTCTACACTCAACCCATCAATAGATGTACCTCTACCACAAATTCCGGTACCCCTACTACTCCGTTGAATATCACTCGAAATCCCCTCTCTGTCCTTCTCCCGGGGTTTAGGTCGGAACCCCATTGGATAATAAATTTTATACCCCGGTCCTTGTAGGAATGTTAGGGAGTGCAAGACTGGATCAGGTAAAAAGAAGAGAGACTGAGAGAGGAGTCCGGAACATACTGGGGTAGTTGGGACTGTCCCTCTGAGAACTGGTCGGAAGTGAATGTCTGGGAGTCGCAGACAGGTTACTCTTCCTTCACGAAGTCCGGGACCTCGGGGACGACCGGGTCCGGTTGAAGAGGGGTGAGTGCCTCCTGTGGGACCGGATGCGAGACCACCAGGTAGTGGGAGTCCTACTCCAGGTCCACGAACAGAAGGTCGATTGTTGAGTTTGAGGGTCCTCTGGAACCCGTCCCCACCTCGGAAACCCTTCGTCTCCGACGACCCTCGACATCAGGATTTGTGATCGGGTACACCGTGGAAACCACTTTATCTTTTTCCACGAAGAAGAGTCCATTGAAGTGACGGTGGACAACCTTTTCGTAGTATTCTATGTCCAGAAGAATCCTGATCTCTGAGATAGTGGTAGACGAACGTCTGATAATTCTCTCGACAGGAAACCACACCCCCCGCCCCTAACCGAGGTCACGGAAACTCCTATACCTTTAGGAGTCTACGACTTCAGAGAATATACCTTACCGTATCATAAACGTATATTGTTACGTATAGGAGGACGTATGAAATTCAGTAGAGACTAATAAACATTATGGATTATGTCACATTTACGACACATTTTCTCAACCACTATGTGTCTTCCAAGGTCAAAACGAAAGACCTTAATTTTAAAAAAAGTCAGGATATCAACCAACTTAGTTGTCTACACTTTGGACGTCAATACCTCCCGACTGATATTATTTATTATGTTTTGTGAGTGGTAATTTCAGTTGTTTTATGCCCTTAAGGAACCGCCAAGTCACCACTCCTGAGTCGTGAAAGTGACGACCCCGGACCCAAGTTAGGGACCAGCCCTTTGATTCTAGGATATTCGACGTACCGTGTCGGTTTTCTTTTTCAGTTGTTTTATGATTATTAGTTTTATGATTTATGACATCATAATATTAGTTTTATGATTTTACTGGCGTAAAACCACTAAAAATTCTACACGAAAAAAGATTTCAGTCTGAAATGGCAGAGACTTTAACCTAACACTGAATCTTCGTCATCACACCGTACCAAAATTTTCACTTTCACTTTACAGTGAGTCAACACAGACTGAGAAACGCTGGGGTACCTGACATGTCAGGTACCTTAAGAGGTCCGGTGTCATGATCTCACCCATGGGAAAAGGAAGAGGTCCCCTAGAAGGGTTGGGTCCCTGACTTGGGTCCAGAGGGCGTCATGTCCGCCTAAGAAATGGTCGACTTGGTGGTCCCTTCGGATTCTTACGACCTCACCCATCGGATAGGGAAGAGATCGTCTAGAAGGGCTGGGTCCTTAGCTTGACCCCAGAGGACGTAACGTCCGTCTAAGAAATGGTTGACTCGATAGTCCCTTCGGGGACAACGTATCAAATTAACTGTCATATAAAAGGGAAAATCAACGAAGTATTTTACTAACTCATGGAATTTTAGTCACCGTAATATCTACGATCCTTTATTCCAGTATTTCTACTGATACTACACCTGCCACGGTAGAACCTACCACACAGGAACACGTAACATGTTGTACTTGTTGGTATGTACCGACAGACGGACGTGTGACCTACTACTACTCAGACCCGTCACCTACCCCTCCGTCTCCTAGTGACTCCCATTCCGTACATTAAGATCATAGGACGTAAGTGTGGCACCGAATACGAGTCGACGAAACGAAGGAAGAGGGAGGGAAACCGTCCACTGTCATTTAAACCTGGTCATATAGATGTACGTAAAGACCCGGAACCCGGTCGCTCAACCCTTCTACGGGGCATTCAGGTCGCACCCGAGGTTCGCAAAGAAGAAGTTTAGCGGGGGACGTCTCTCCACTCCGCCGGGGACAAGGGGTCGACGTCGTTCTCCCTCGTTCCAATCTCAGCTCTCCCCTGGCTGTCCAGTCACAGACCTAAACCCACAGACCCTGGACCCACCCTTCAGTTCTTTCCTGTTTCCCAGTTACTTTATGACGGAGAAGAAGGGTTCCTCTTTATTCTTGACGTTAAGAATCCCCTTCTCTTCCCGATCCCTGTAAAGAGAGGTAAAAGGTTTACTCCTTTTGACTCCGAGTCTCTCCCTTCCGGTGTAAGACTTTTTCACCATGGTGGTCCAAAGACTTCTTGTAATACAAAAATTGTGTATCAATTTATGTCTATAACAATCCCCTCGGTATAGTAGAGTGTCAACCGGTCTCCCGGACAGTTAGTGGGTCAGACAGACCTTTAGTCTGATAGTTTATACCAATACTTAAGTTACTGTTTTTGGTTTCTGTTTTTCGGAGAGTATAGGGAATTTGGTCATTAAGGTGAAGGTCCTTAGATAAGGTTCCTCTATAAATATGAACGTCTGACAGACAAATTAATAAAATTAATAGACAGAGAGTACGACCTGATATTCGAGGTGTTTCCGTCACTGACTGAGTAAAACAACAGAGAGGTCTTGATTTATCGTGAGGAACCGTGGATCGTCTATGGGACTTTATATATATCTTAAACCCAAACTTGTAATTGATTTCTTAAAAATAAGTCGAGAGTAAATAGTTCAGGTATTTTAGTCTTCGTTGGATACACAGGTTATTATCCCCTAACGTAGTACAATCACTAGGGGAGATCAACCTGTGAATCGAAGGTAGACTGAAAGGATGGTGGTAAAAATTCATCGAAAATTTGACTACCACACTGAAGTCTCGGTCTCTCTTACAGGATCCCAACCTCCCCTTGAGGACCCCCGACAAGACTGACAGGAGCGGGGAGGTAGAGACCGGTAGTCCTCTATGAAATTCGCCCACTATGATCGTCGGGCTTGCTTCTTACCCGTGAATCACGACTTCTCGAAGTTCCTATGCGGTAACCTCCCGGACCTCGTCGACGACGGGCTCGACTTCCACGCGTGCAGGTGGGACGTCGCACGGTAGGAGTTGCAGTGTAACCAGCAGAGCCCACATCACAAGAAGCAGTTACACCCGTACCACCACGAGAGACTGGAGTTCTACCGGTGGAGGGACAACGACGACGAGAAGCGACGAAAGTACCCGGACGCCCGGCGGTTCCATGCACTGGGGGGGTGGTTCGGAAGGGAAACTACCAGTCGATCTTCCAGTCCGGTGGGATAGTCAAACAAAGAGAAAAAAACACCTAATAAGGACGAAACCCAACCCGAAAGAAAGGGAAGGAATAAGTGAGTTGTGTTGGAACCCTCCCAAAGAGTCAGAGGGACTCGGAGTCAAAAGAGTAGACCTTTTACTCGAATTATTTATCGATCTGGGAGGATCCTCCCGACAACACTCCTGCTCTACTCACTGAGACATTACTCGCGACCCACGTCCTGACCGGGTGTCGATCACACTGTGTTCGCAAGTGTCGGTGAGTGACCCGTGAACCACTACACTTCCCACACAAAATCTTGTTCTGACGGACCCAAACTTAGATCAAGATGGCAGAAGATCGACACACCGGATAAGAAAATCGAAACCCCACACACACACACACACACACACACACACACACACACTCTCTAGGTGCCGTACACCCTAGAGGCAAGGGGTTCTCTCCTAACTTGGGTACAAGGGACGTCACCTTCACGCCTCAGAATTGGCGACCTCACGGTCCCTTCAGGATTCGATACATTGGAACTTGTTCGACGAATTTGGAGAGACACGTAGAGTTTCCGTCTCTACTGCCAACAACACCACTAATTTACGTAATTATGCGACTTGTACCTTTTGTCTCAGACCGGGTGTCAGGTCTTCCACAATATACTCTCAAGTGGTAGTGGAACTAAAAATAATAATGACTAACCCGAGAACAGGGGGCTCAGACCCGAACGGGTGGGGGTTTGAGACCCTGGTCCCGGACACAACACTTGTTCGCGGAAAGGACTAAGACGATGTACACTCACGTCCCGACGGAGTAGGTCAACACGTCCAACAAGTAGGTTCCTAAGTACCAGCTTCCCTGTCTATCCCCGACCTTAGGTTTAACACCAAACGAACGACTTGGAGCTCGAGACGGAACTCCGCCGACGGAAAAAAACTAAGAGGGGTCCCAACCGTGGCCGGGGTTTTCACGCTTGACCGCGCTCAACAGGTAACATGGACTAGTAAGTGAACGACCAAGTAACTAAAAGTTCGACAAAAGTCGGTAGGGTTGCCCGAGAATCCTTCGGACCATTATTTAGGGTGTCTATTATTGGTCCGACGCGACCGACTCGTCCGTCGTAAAGGACGGCTCCTGGTCCCCAGCCCACAGTAAACTCCCTTCGAGACTTTCCGCCCCTACCTCGGACGACCTCTTCCCCGTGCCACTCGTATTGGGCCCCTTAGAGTATCCCTACCTTAGACCGGACGTCCTGCCTCTTCGTTCCGGGGTCTCCCCACCGCTCCCGGAACTTACGGTTCCGTCCCCGAGACCCGAAGCAGGAGTCCCGTCTCCCCTCGGTGCCTTCCCGACATTCGTCTCTCCCTTACACCGTTGGTGTCTGTCCCCGCCTCCCCGTCCCCCTTCTCCCACAACTCGACGAGACCCCTCCTGTGCGTGTAAAAGTCGAATCCCTCCTGGTAACAGGGAGGAACGTCACCGGGAACCCCTACCTCTTGAGAGCTCAGAGAACCCGAGACTGTGAGTCAAATTTCGGGTCAAGTGGACAAGTAAATGACTAGGGAAAATCTGTAAAAAGGTACGGGGTCCGACTTGGAGGGATTCAAGTAAGACATAAATAAACCGAACAACCTAGAGACAAGAGGTTGGGTGCCTGACTTGGGTCCGGTACTGTGGTTTCCGCGGTTTAGGATTAAAGATCTGATGGCCCCTGAGGGAGGCACGGAATTTACGTCCGGAGGGACCGGAGACAGGTCGACGGGTGTCTCCTAGGTAGAAGGGAACTTTAGGGGAAGAGGAGGGGTCGAGGCATAGAGGGGAAGACTAGTCTGTGGACCCTCCGACTAAAATGTCGTCCTATGTGCCGGGAGAAGGCTGGAGAGCGGGTCTCTCGAGTAGGTAAAGGTACCAAAGGTGTTCGGCGAGGGGGCGTGGAGGATCTAGGTCCTCGAGGCGTGAGTTCAGACCTTGTCGGTCCACCTCCTGTCACAGAGAGGGCGGACGAGGAGGAGGACCAAGAGGTAGACACCTGCCGGGGCAACAGGGGTCTAGTGACAGATCTGGAGACCTTTAATGGGACGGGGACGGGGGGTTGGACAGTCAGGAGTCGGGCAGGAAGGACGGGGGTACCGCGAGACGAGGGGTCCGAGAGACACGGGTAGAGGACAGGAGACAGAGTCGAGGTCGAGTCTAGGAGAAGGATCGGAAGGGGGTGGGTCACTAGGGGAGGTCGGGCAGGGGCTACCGGTGACCCGACGGGACGAGGAGGGAACGAGTGTTGGACCGTAGTCTCCACCCCGAAGGAGCCGGAGTAGACTGTGTTAAGAGTCAAAGTCGAGGTGGTTTTATATGAACATCGAGGAGGGCGACGATGAAGAGAGGGGAAGAGAGGGAAACGTACACGACAAGGAAGACTTTGTATGAGAGGGGACCTCCTCCGGTGGTGCCGGGTGAGGTCATAAGAACGGACCTCTTAGGGGTACCTGTTTCCTCGGACCACCCATGTCAAGTACCCCAGCGTTTCTCAGTCTGTGTTGACTTCGCTGAATCGTACGTGCGTACGTAGGAAACCGATCCGACTGGTTGGGGAGGAGTGGGAGTAGAGTCTCCGAGGTCTTTCGGGAGGGTCTGAAGGACCCGACTTCCCCGAGGACTGTACAGGACCAAGGGACCCCTCCGGACGCCCCGTCGGACTCTTCCCAACAACTCGGCCGTCGGGTCTCTACGGAGTCCCGACCAGGACGGGACCCCCCTCTCCACACCCCGGGTACCTATCTGTCGGTGTACGGACTGACTCCGTCGCCACCCGGGACATCCCTGGGTCCCTACGTCGACGAACAGACACCTTTCACTACAGATAGGACTTGGAACTGCGATTCTGTCACTCACAAAAAGTTCTTTTCTGACCTTCGGTGAACCGGACAGGGTTCCGGGTCTTCGGGTGCTTTCGTCCCACGCGAGTCCCGTTGACAGCCCCATCTGACCCGAGTAAATTATACCCGACGTAAGTACCCTCCCTCGTCCTATAACTCACCCTCTTTAGGGACCCCGGTCCGGTGTCTCAAACCTCAGAGACTCCCGTAATCCCTCGAGACACTCTCACACTCGTCCCCTCCCCGTCCGAGTTGAGACCCCGAAACGTCTCTTCCGTCATCCCCTCTGTCTGGGCCCTCCTCCGACCCACTACGTAATCCACCTAACCTACCCTCCCCTGTCCCGTCTCTCTCAGTTCCGTCCTCCTACCCCGGTCTCTCACTGTCCGACCGCTCCTCCCCCGTCCTACCACGGTCCCCAGACTAGACACTACGACATCTACCACCCCGGTGGGGTCTATGCCTGGGGTCCCCTCCTCCTTCCTCCCTGACTCCTCAACCCATTCCTCTCTGTGGCGAGTCGCACCCGGAACCGTTCACAGCCTCCCTGTAAATCGAACGGTCACCACTCGGGAGAGGTCCCTCTCCAGACCGGAGCGCACAGACGGAGCCTTACCGTACTGGACGAGTGAATTGGACGTTCTTAAGGTGAGGTATTCGGACCGTCTTTGTCCGTGTGTTGGGTTACATAAAAAGTATTGTCAACACTTACGTAGGTTAAGGACGTAGAACGGAGGTTGGTTCCTTTAACCGCTAAGCAAGGTCACGTCCCTGTATTTGACTGACACGGCCGGAACATTCTTCTCTCATGTCAAGTGTGTCTCGCACAGTGACCCCGGCACGTCTGGTAAAGTCACCAAAAGGTCCCGACACAAGTAAAGTCTCCGTAAAGTGGCATCCAGAGGTGGATCCCACCCGTTGTGCGAAACCCGTCTTCTATGAAGTCATTGATTAGAAATTCATGAACACTGGCCGGTCGAAGACACGGTACAAAATAATTGAAGACCACGGGGAAGACAGTAAACGGAACCGAGTGTCTCTCCCGATGGGTTTCTGAATCCAGAACCGGTGTCGGAGTGTCGACCTCCCCGTCTCTGTCCTGACCGTAGGTCCGGACGTCCGGCGTCCTGGGTCGTCGGGGCTTGAGTGAACCACCTACTTTCCTGCTTAAACCCACCTACTTAGACTCAAGCTCAGGGTCTCCCGTGACCACCCGAGAGTAGAGGGAGAAGTCCCTGTTGTCCTTACTCCTTTCCCCAGGTCCGTCCTCCCTACCTCCCACCCCTTCCCCATCGGTCATCTGTCAACCCGGGGTCTGGGCGGAGAGGGAGGGAAGAAAGGGCTTTCACCGAGTAGTTCATAAACAGCAGGTAATTGTGAATAGAAGGCCGAAGGGACCACCGAGTCGTCATTTCTTAGGTGGACGGTTACGTCCCCTGAACCCAAGTTAGGGACCCAACCCTTCTAGGGGACCTCTTCCTTTACCGTTGGGTGAGGTCATAAGAACGGACCCTTTAGGGTGCCTGTCTCCTCGGACCGTCCCCCAGTGTTTCTCAGTCTGTCCTGAATCGTTGATTTGTCCTTGTGACGAGAAATGTTATAAATTCTGGAAAGTTTTTTAATAAAGTTTGTTTACGTGTCTACCTTATCATACTATTCGAGGAGACAACAGTCGTGGGTCGCAGTTGTTAATCATTTTAGTCCAAAGTGGATTTCTGTGAGGGAGGGGGCGGGTGGTGGTAACCTAATAAAACTTCGTTTAAGATGTGTAGTAGACCTTTATGAAGTCACACACAGATCTACTATTCCTGAAGTTTTTTTTTAACATTACTTTTCACGGGTCCGATTTTGAGAACAGACACTTAGGAGCTTGTGTAGGTGACACTGCACCGAGTCTATTCGTTTGGGCCCGTCGCCGGAGGCTCCGTGACCCCGCTCTCGCACACACAATTCGCATTTTTATGGACTCGGCCTCTCCCTGCGCCTCCAGGGCCCTCGGGAACCCTTCCCGGCATGGACGGACTTACTGGATCCCCACACGCATACCCACCCCAACGTATACCCACGCACACACTAACCCACCCCACACACATACCCGCCCCGCACCTCAGGGTCGTCCGGGGCGGGGAGGGCCTAAAACAGGACGCACGTCTACAAGCCTGTAGCCGCGTCGCGCGTCCGCGACCTCGACCGTGTGTACGAGATGATGGCGTCGTGCAGGTTGTTGCGTCTCGACGAGTCGCGGGACCAGGACGCGCGTGTCCTGCTCGTGTGGTTTCTCCGCGACGAACGCGTGTCGAAGGACCGGGCCGCCGGGCCCCCCCGTTTCCCGGGCGGCCTTCCATCCGGGCGTCCCCGGTCCTCCGGGGTGGGGAAACGTCGGGGAGAGAACGATCCAGGGCGGGCCAGAGAACGTCGGGAAAAGGGGTATCCGGGGCGGGGAAGGATTGACGACCCGAGTCTACACCGGGGTGGACCTTGTTTGAGGTGGGACGGTGATGCCTCAGCTCTCAGGGGAATCAGGGTCTACCGGAACGGGGTCACTCTGAGGTAGGGGTGCTACGGGCGGCGGGTTTGGGCCGAGCGCGACCACTTGGCCTAAGTTGTCAGCCCTGGGGACTGGGTCAAAGGCAGAGCCACCCGGACGAGGACCCTACTGGAGTCGGAGTTGGCGCTATCCTCAGAACCTAGTCTGAGGACAGCACCATAAGAGGGCCGAGGGGCAGGCGACGAAGGATATACGGTTGGCTATATGAGGGAATGATCTCTCGGGTCTACCGAGGAGGGACTTGTTCTCAGGGACCGACCAGGGGTCTACTCTCGGGGTTGCAACTCGGAGGATCCAAGACAGGGTGAGGCGATCCGAAGAAGGTTTGGGTCTGGGGAGAATAAGGAACCGGACGTGGGAGGGGCGACGGGTGAGAATCAGGAAGCCCAACCAGACTGGAGTGTTGTGGACGGAGAGGGGGTCGTCTCTGGAGGGTCACCGAGGTCAGTCTCCACCTCTTGACCGAAGATCGGGTCAGTCCGACACTGCACCGGAAGTTGCCTTTCTCCCGGGACCGGGTGGACGTTCGGGACCGGGGGTGGCAGCCCTACATGGGCGGGGGCCCGGAGGGGTTTGATCTGGACAACCGATGATAGAGAAGGGGGTCCAGGCTTGGATCGCTTCTGTTGAGGAATCTCTTTGGAGAGCCGCGTCGGGTTGGGTCATTGGACCAACCCTTGATTCGCGGCGGAGGAGGAACTGTTCGACAGTTAGTACCGATTCTACGAAGCGGTGAGGGGTTGAAGGTTAATGAGCGATGGTGAAGGCAATACGACAAAAGAATTTTGGCGGGTGACTCCGTCGGGAGGCAACGGTCCGCGGGGAGAAGACTACTTGTCGGTTAGTTTGGAAAAACCGAAACGAAGACCAGGTAGAGAATGAGGGAGGAAGTAGTATTTGAAGATTTGTATCAAACCGACTCCTCCCTCCCGGTCGGTTAGTGTCGGCACGTTGCGATGTGTGGTGGTCCGGGTCAACAATTTGACACGGGAGGCCTCCGGTATATAGTGACAGACAAATCGGGCATGGCCCGTTTTACGGGTAGTACAAGTGGCTCCGCCTCGAGGTCGGCCGTCGGTTACTCTTGGAAAATCTGGTGAGGAGACCGTTTGACGGTCACTCTGTCGACGGCCCGTGATGGTTGGAACCCGTCGGTCAACAGGGACGTCTCTTCGTTGGTTAGTCTTAAAGACTTCCTCTGGACAAGAAAGATAGTTAACGGCGATGAATATTCCGTCCGGTAAACCAGTTGACGGATAGTCGAACAGGTCCGACTTCCCCAGCCCTCGAAACACGGGCCGTCTTTCGACACCCGGTCCTCCTTGGTCTTTGGTTCCGAGTGAAGGTGAGTCCGGGATTGTTGTTTTGAGTCCACGGAAGCGACGGGTCCGGGGAGTGGGAAAGATGTCTTTGATGGAGACGGACCTAGAACGGAGGTGGTCACGGGACACGTTATAACCAGATAGTTAAAGAGGGGACAGGAAAGAGGGTTTCCTTATTTAGTACAAAGTATTTAGACCTACTCAGTCTCTCGACGTCCCCAACTTTTCTTCCTTCCAAAGCCTTAGGACCTTTCTTCTGTGAGACCCAGAACCCCCTTACGTAAACCCACCCAGGGGTCGAAGGGATCCCGAAGGAAACACTGAGTCGACCATTTCTTAGGCGGACGTCACACCTTCTGGACCCAAACTAGGGACCCAACCCTTCTAGGGGACCTCTTCCCTTTCCGATGGGTGAGGTCATAAGATCGGACCTCTTAAACTACCCGACATGTTACCCCCAGCGTTTCTCAGTCTGTGCGGACTCACTGAAAGTGAAAGGGTCGAAGGGACCACTGAGTCTGGTATTTCTTACGGACGTTACGTCCTCTGGATCCAAACTAAGGACCCAGCCCTTCTATAGGACCTCTTTCCCTTACCGATAGGTGGGGTCATAAGAACGGACCTCTTAAGGCACCCGTCTCCTCGGACCGCCCAATGTCAGGTACCCCAGTGACTCAACATTGCATATACTGACTCGATGCTCGTGCGTGTGTGACCGTTTCTTTCGACATCAAGACCTCTCTCTGACCCCAACAACGACTTTATCCGACACAGCGTCTTCTCCTAGAATCCCTCCTGGACTGAGAGATTTTGTGACCCAGAAGACTTGTGGACTCTATCTCGTCTAACAAGTGACGTGTTTCTGTGTACCGGATCCCCACCCAACCAGATTTTGGGCCGGAGAGGGGAAGAGTGTTCACAGGACTACACTCCAACTCGGACCTCTTCCCCTCCCTCCTCCGTAGAGTAGATCAAACATGATTCCACAGTACACCTGATCTCCGTTGTAAGCGTCTCCTACCCCCTTCTTCTCCCCGACCCAAAGTTCTCCCTTTACCTTTTCATAGAAGGGTCTCCTTCACAGGATCCCTCTTTTTTTTTCTGGTGACAATGGTTACTCCCAAGAACCGGAAGAATTAGTTAACTTTAACTATTTCTCCGGTCTGTTCCTCAAGTCCGTTCCGAAATGACCCCGAGGACGATATCGCCCTTCCCTCCCTCTTGTTGAAGGGAATTCCTCTCCGCGACCAGGGAAGATACCCCACTCCCATACCCACAAAAGTCCCCACCCCACCTCCCCGCGAATCCACCAAACGGGTGGGGGAACGACCACATACACACATCGCGGGACGAAAACAAAGACCGAGAAGCAAGCCTTCACCGTCAACCCGAAAAACCAGACAAACATAGAATAACAGGTCTTAAACGGGGTTCACGCGTACGTGCGTCAATAAAAATCAAGGAGTATCGAAGAAATGTAAAACATTGACCTCCTCTGGCTAACCGGTCCACGTCCGTAATGACGCGACGTCATTTACCAGAGTCCAGAGTCATTGGACCTTGTTCTGTGTGTAGGACGAACCAACTCTCTCTCTGGGGAACCGGTTCCTCCCTGCCGACCTTTGGGTCTACGGACCAAGAATGGATCTTCATGAACTTATAGATCCGACCCTTCTTAGGACTCAGAACGTGGGCCTCCCGACCCCAGGAGGCCAGACACCTTCCCCCTCCCGGTGGTCCTGGCGCCCGAGGACACAGGGTCTAATCTTCCCCTACTCAAGCTACAAGACTTCCGACTTGACGACCACTACCCCCGACAGGGTTAAGTCCTTGCTAGTCCGCACTCGTGGGTCCCAGGGCCCTCCTGCTTCCTTCCTCAGTTTCCGTCTGAGCCGCCAATTTGTCAAAATAAAAGACAAAGTTTATCTTTTCCTCCGCCCCACCCCAAAACCCCCACTCTACCTCCCCGGCCCTCAGCCGACCCCTTGGTTCCCCTCCGCGGTGAGAGTGAGGGCGAAGGCATTCACCTACATCTACTACGGCGACCGGTCCCGCTCTCCCTTGCGGTGGGTCCGGTCCCGCTTCGTCATTGGTTTCGACGGTGGGCTGCCTACCCGGCGGTCCTAGAGAAGCCGTACTTACCGCATCTAGTCGCGGGGCCATTTGTGGCGGTGCGGACTCCCCTCTGCCCTTGGTGTGCAGTGGGACCTGAGCGTATTGCCCTGGCGTAAAGGGTTGTTGGGTGCCCCGTTTCTCTGGCGGACTCCCTCTCACGTAGTGACGGATGACCCTCAACATCAAGTGCGGAGATCGCGGCGCGGAACCTCCGACGACGTCTGACCCGAACCCGTTAAATCTCCTAGAAAACCCCGGAGACAATGAGTAGGTAATGTACCCTGCTATTATGGATGAGTAGGTAGGTAGGTAAGTTCCTTATAAAAACTCACTGAAATGTGTTCGGTTCGTGTGTCCATCATTTAGTCATCTTGTTCTCCTTTGGATCTTTGTATTACGAGGGGGTTTACTATTGATACTAATTGAAACGAGAAACGTGGACTTCAGTATTTTTTACTTTTCATGTATTTTCAGGGACTTCACAGACTATGTTCCAGCCAGGTGTGTTTTTTTCGTTGACCAACTGTAATATTCTGGTGATGATAATACTAAATCTCAAGAGAGGGCCACAATAAACCTCTTTCGTTACCGTGGGGTGAGGTCATGAGAACGGACCTTTTTAGGGTACCTACCTCCTCAGACCATCCGATTTCAGGTACGCCAGCGATTCTCAGCCTGTGCTGACTCACTGAAGTGAAAGTGCGTAACCTCTTCCTTCATCGTTGGGTGAGCACAAGAACGGACCTCTTAGGGTCCCTGTCCCCTCGGACGCGACGGTAGATACCCCAGTGTGTCTCTGCCCCCTCGGACCCGACGACAGATACCCCAGCGTGTCTCAGTCTGTACTGACTTCACTGAATCGTCGTCGTCATCGTCGGACCACAATAATTAATCGATGGATAGGGACGATCGGAGGGAGACAAGGACCCTAGATCTAATAGGTAGGTGTTGGGGAAGGGGTCGGGACCGAGGAACTTCGAGATTCACGGTCAACGGGGTACTGAGTCTCTGGGTGTGGTGTTTGGTGGTGACTCTGTGACTTTTGATGTTCAAGGAATTCAGGGACCCCGTCTCTCCATCGGTTTCCGTCTTGGAGTCCACCAGAAACACAACAACTCTTGACAAAAGAAAGTAATCCACAGGTAAGAAGGGGGGTGGGAGGGGGGTAGGAGTGTCCGGAGGAGGGAAGGAAAGTCAAGGGACCCCTTGGCACGAGTGACCACGTTTCGACCGTCTTCGGTCACCGTATCTTATCGGGAGGAGCGGCGTACCACATCTCGACCTTGTACTTGTCCTACTTTCTGTCTGTCGTCTCCTACTCGCTTTCGTGGTACTCCTGAACATGACGGAAGTCGGTCGGACGTTATTCCTCTATCTCCTCCGTCAATGTCGTCCAGGTCTCAAGGTCGAGGTGGACGAACGAGTAGTAACGAGGGTGGTTGGCAAGAAAGTAAATCTCAGCAAGTTGGAGTATATGAGTCATCAATAGTGAATATAGTTGAAACTAGGGACATTGAAAGGATTTAAGGGAATCCTTAAGATCTTCGGTGAACGTCTAAGAAATCCTAAAACATATATTTGTACGAGTGACCCTTGACTCTGTCAAAATGAAGAAGAAAAGGGTAGAAAATATGGAAAATAAAGAAAAAGGACGGAATAACGTAACCGATGGAGGTCATACTGTGCCATAGCTTAACATTCTCGTCTTTAAGAAGGAAACGAGAATGTCTTTTTCGTAAATTAGAAGGTGGAAGAAACTGAATCTTTAAAATCGCCTACGTCGAGACGGGGAAATCTTGAGTCTACGTAGACTGGGGTAAATAAAACTTGGAACGTTCCTAAGTCAGAGTGGAGAAATCTTAGAGTTGCACCAGGTGGGGTGATCTTGAACTTATCGTACCCGGGTCGGTAGGTAAGTCTTGTGGACAGAACGGAGAAATCCTGAAACCCTTGTACTAGAACAGAAGAGTCTTAGAACCTTCGAAAGGGGGGTAAGGAATCTGGATATCGTACACCGGAGATGAGGATTTAGAAGCCCTCAGCCCAAAAATTGGAGTCGTCCGTTTATTAGGCGGACGTCACGTCCTCTGGACCCAAGTTAGGGACCCAACCCTTCTAGGGGACCTCTTCCCTTTCCGATGGGTGAGGTCATAATACCGGACCTCTTAAGGTGTCTGATATATCAGGTACCCCAACGTTTCTCAGTCTGTGCTGACTCGCTGAAAGTGAAGTGAGATCTTGTGCTCGTATGAAGGGGGATGGCAAGTCTTTCCACCCAGTAGTATGCAGTCGGAGTCAGTGAGTCGTACCCCTGGGTATTGGGCGGGTGAGTTTGGAACCCCCCAAGGGTTAGGAACCAGGGCCCTCCTCTGAACCCCAATAGGGAGGGAAGACGTCTGGGTAGAGGTCACGGGGAGTCCGGAGTGGTAAGAGTGACTGCGATGACGTCAGGGTACAAAACAACAATGACAAGGTAAGCGTCAGTAAGGTCTCTAAGTCCCTGAGGAACGGCCCCTCTCAGGTGGTCCTGACCCTACCCATCTCCTTGTTCCCGTTTCAGTCCCTCCAATCCGTCCCAACCCTTTTCCCGTTCCACGGTACCCTTTCGTACCTAAATTATCCTTTCACATCCCACCCCCGAGTAGTCCCCTTTCCCATCCCACTTCCGTCTCGAGTACTCCCTCACGATCCCACTCCCCCGCCCCGGTCTTCCTGTCCTCCGGGGACAGGAGGTTCAACCGAATGGAACAGGTTTCACCGGTGCTTTTCGTCTTACTCTTACTCCTACACCTCCCGTCTCTGGTGGTCGTCCTCCTCACTGTACCGACACAACCTTCGGACCCCGCCCTGCAGCCCTCTGTTGCCAGTGAAGTTCTCCAACAACCGTGTCCCCGTCCACTCTACGGACTTAGGACGACTCCTTTCCCCGACTCAGGTCTGAGGGTTCAGATTACCTTTTCCCCCGATCCTCGGGGTTTGAAGACCAGACTCCCTCCTCCTCCGACCCTCGATCTACGGACCAACACCTCCTCCTCCCTCGACCACCGGGCCTGAGTACTTAAAGGGTCCCGGACCTCCCCCGGTCACTATCTGAACCCAGGTCCTTACTCATCCTGATCGTTAGACCGAGGGTAGAGACGTCTCGGGACAGGGACCCCTGTATACCCGTTCCTACACTTTTTAAGGATAACGACGGATAAGTCTATCTAGTCTTCGACCCCCGACGGGGGTCTCTACCTGTTAGAACTGAGTGGGGTGAGGAGAGAACCCCACCTCCCTCCTTCCCCCTGGGCCACTCAGTGGGCCAACCACTGAGTAGAGGGGGGGAGGGGGGGCGGCGTAGGGAGGTTCGTGGTCCCTTTGGGGTCGGGGACAGATACGGGTCCTCCAGGGGTGGGGTGGGACGGGACGGCGGTCTGATCACAGGTGACCTGTGGAACATCCCTTTTACCTGTTCTAGGTACGACCCCCACCCTCTCCCGGACTTTTCTTCCTCGGTCGGGAGTACTGGGAAGTCACAGGTCTTTCCCGCCGTCCCCCCACCACCGCCCACCACCGACCTCACAGAGGTCTGAAGCCAACAAGAGTACTCTTCGGGACTGGAGTCCCAGAAGGCCCCCCTCACCTGTCGGTATCTCATTTTGGCGTCCTTCAAAAACCCACCCCCCCAAGACGACCCTTGGGATTTTAGGCAGCCCGGGGTGGAGAAAGGTTCAGAGGTGGGGTTCACGGTTCTCAAGTGAAGAATTTAATGTTCCTAAAGATTCGAAGTGGGTTAGACCGTTCCCCCACTCCCACCCCCAGAGGAAAGGTTTGACGACGTGTGGGTTCATTTCTTTCTTTAGTGTCCGACTTATTGCCTAACTTTTGAATGGCTCTCGCCGTCTTCAGTCTAAACTCAGGCCAGGGAACTAGCCCGGAGACACGGGGCGGGAAGAGAAGGGAGGAAGGTGGGAGAACTCCGGGGGCGGAGAGTGGCGGAAAGAGGGAGGGAGGGAAAGACCGAGAGAGAGAGAGAAAGAAGGGAGGTTAAGGCCTTGGGAGAGAAAGGGAGAGAGAGAGAAAGAACGGAAGACGGAGAACAGAGAGAGAGGACAGGAGTGGCAGACATGGAGCTAGGAGGAGGGAGAGAGGAGTAAGAGGACCAAAGAGAAAGAGACCGGAAGAGTTATATATGACTGGGAAAATATGGGTGGCGCGGGTCGACTCCAGCCGTCGGTCTCCCTCCCTGGTCCGTGAGCGCAAGGAGGAAAAGACCCGGGGGTGGGTGACGGGGTTGTCCGTAGAAGACCCCGAGGGGCAGGACGTCACCTCTACTGTGCAGGAACCTCCTTTCCTTTGTCTCGACCCCGGGAATCCACCCCGTCGGTATAGCCCACCCTCCTAGACTAAGAGTCCGGAGACGAGGACCTAAACAGGGCCCTTGGCTGTAGACGAAAGGGACTACCCCGAATCCTGACCTAGGAGCCCCTACCCACAGACCCGCCCCTCTGGTCTAAGGACGGTTCCCCTCACCCGACTCCTGAACACCCCAACCGTGGGACCACCCTTAACCCTACCCTTTACCCCTTCACACCTTGAGGCCTTCCCCCGTCCTCCACCTTCAATTCTTGGGTCCCGATGACAAAGGGCGGATCCCCTGGAACTGGTTAATAAGGTTGAGAGACTTGGAGTCAAAGGATTAGCTCTCAACCCGTGTCATGATGAATATGACGACTGATATATGATTGCCGTTGCTATTGTTAAGACTATGAATGAGATTTGTTTGTTCCGCTATGGTGACGTGATTGTGGGGATTGTGTAAAAAAGAAAAGGAGTAGTTTGTAAATAACTTGTAGATAATACTTGGTCCTCAATTATTACTTCTTTTATCTGCGCTCGGGACGACAAGAATGTCTCAAATGGAAGGTCAACTCGTTCTCTCTCTTACTGCGTAGTCATGTCTTCGATCTGAACTCCACCACCCTCCCGAAACTTCCTTTACTTTATGTCACTGTGACGATTACTACCCTCCGTTGAAATTTTCCCTTTGGAGTAAGACCCTACTCTGGACTTCTGTTCTCAATAAACTTACGACCTCCCTCTCCTTCCTATGTCCTAACCTCTTGTTCGAGTTCAACAAACCCCTCGTCTGTCTTCTCGGTCACACCGGCCTTATATCCCTTGATCTCCCTCACCATCCTTCCCTTAAGTTTCTCTCGGGAACTTCGGATCCCCTCCTCAAACCTAAAATAAGATTCCCACCACCCTTTGGTGACCGCCAAAATTTGTCTTCACGTCATGGTCCCTGAATTACAATACTTATTGATAATAACAATAGTAATAATAAATAAAAATCTAACAACTTATTCACACCCCTCACTAATGGTGATACATGGACCCAGAGATACCTCCCAACCCACGAACCACTTTTCGTTCCTTGTCCCTCGGTCCACAGACCCCAGGACTACACCTTAATTCTCGACCTCCTGACTTTAGAACCAGGGGTGTTCCCTTTCCTTGACCTACTACCCTACCGACCCATACTCCCTCCTCCCTCCCTCTCACCAACCAATAGACCCGAGGGACTCCCCCACTCCCTCCCCGTCAAGTCACTGACCCACCTTGAGGATTGGGATTGGACCTTCGACAATGGTGACACTGTGTCCGAAATAAGTAATAGACACTAAACCCCGTCCAATAATTAGAGAGATACGGAGTCACAGAAGTAGCCATTTTATCCTTATTATTATCATTTAGGGAGTTCCTCGTCCCGAATCTCCTCACGGACCGTATCTCTTTCGTGACAACATGTACGTGTAATATCCTGTGTGCCCCTGTACCCTCTACTCCGCAGACCCTAAACCTCTTCCCTGTTTGCGAACCCAGGTAACCCAGGGTTCCGATTTTTAAACCCTCATGTTTTACTTCCAGCGACCCCCACCCAGTTCATCAATGTAGAAACTCTTCCTGTCTCTGACCCCCAGACTTGAGTCAAGAGGTTCATTCAATCCTTCGGACCCAGTGGCCCCCTTTTTATTCCCTGATCTCTAGAATACAAGAAGTTCCTCCGTTTCCCCGACCTGGACTCAGGACCCTCCTCAGACCCTTGGTCCCCGACATCTCTACCTTAAACTCGCCCCCTCCACCTCTTGTCCTTCGATCCTGAGACTTAGTTTGAGGATCTCACCTTAATCGCGGTCCAACCCTATGGGACCTCTACAAGACCCGTCCCCCCAGGGGGTACGATTCCGGGATGTCTTCCCCCTCTTAATCCCATGGGCTCCCGCCACCACCTTAGAAGGGGAGGCCCCGGAGGTTTCGGTGCTCGACTCGCGGGCGCCCGGAGAAGGAGGGTGTCCTTTGGCGTCCGCAACCCGTGTGGGTCGGACGTTCCTCGCCGCGGGTGTCTGTCGTCCGAGACGCTTCCGGGTGCACCCGTCGTCCGCCGTCAGTTTCCCCCCCGCACGGGACGCCTCGAGCCCCCGCACTGGCCTTTCGTCCCCGCCGTGCCTCGCGGGGGTCCGGGGCGGGTGAAGGCGGAGCGTCTCGCGCCTGTCGAGGCCGTCGACTTCCAAAACCGTCAGAGAGGACTCCGGCAACCGGCGCGTACGCATCACTCGCCGAAGCTCCTGAACTCCGTCACCATTCGCGAGGAGAGGGAGTGTTGAGGGCCGTAGCCGTGGCGGACGGACGGTTACTTCGGAGTTTTATTGCACCAGAATTAGTCGAATTATGTGCGTAGAGAGCGCGGGGTAGGACTTCCTGAAGCCGGGTCAAGGTTTGGGAAGGTCTGCAAGGGGAGGGTCGGGACGGAGGTGTTCGAGAAAGTCGATGACGGAGAGGGAGGACCTTTGTGTGTCGGATGGGGAGTGTTGGGGCACGAGGGGTGTGTCTAGTAGAGCCGCCAATGGGAGTCGTGGGGGATGTTCAGAGCCCTTGGACGCAGGAAGGTCGCGGGAGGGCGGTCCAGAGAGTGCACAAGAGGGTCGGTGCGGGGAGCGGTGGGGGCTTCGGGGTGGGGAGTGTCCCGGGCGTCGGGACGGGAAATGTCCATGAGAACAGGGAGGGGAGAGTTTCGAGGCGTCAGGACGAGACCTGGCAATAGACACAGAGACGGAAGCAGTCCAGGGCGTCGGGGTCGGGAGAGGTCAGGAAGTCGAGACGAAAAGGGAGCGATCGGGGCTTCGCGGCGCGGAGTCCGAGTGCGTAAGGGGAGAGGAGTTTCCGGGAAAGCCGGGGCGGGTAGGATCAGGAGGTGTCGAGGCGGGGAGCGGGCCGGATGTCAGGGCGGGAAGTGTTCCGAATGTCAAGCCGGGAGTGTCCGGGAGGGTCGGGGCGGGGAGCGTCCTGAGGGCTTCGGGGCGGGAGTCGGGGCGGGGAGCGTCGTGGGGGCTTCGGGGCGGGAGCATCACGAGGGGATTGAGTAGACAAGAATCGTGGACTGGTGGCACTTCCGCAGCAGCACCGGAGCAGCCGGGGAGGAGGGGTCGGAGGGGAGGGTGCCGAAAGAAGACACCGGAACCAGGGAGGGGCCGACGACAGGAGTCTGGAAGTGACCGGGGAATAGAGGGGTCATTGCTCTGGTGTTGTCACTCGAACCTCATGGGTCCTGTCCAGTCCGTGAGGTCGTCCATCCCTGGCCCGGAGCGAGAGGAGTCGGCTGGCCCCGCCCCCAAAGGGGACGGAGACACTACGGAGGAGGGGTTTGTCGGGGTGGAGCCTCTATGGCTCCCAGATCTCCTGGGGCACGGTCTCAGTCTCGGCATTGCGTTCTGTCTTACACTCTCCACCCTCCAACCTTCCCCGAACCCTTCTCTAGACTGTCCACGGGGCGAGACTGAGTGACCTCCTTGACTCTGAGTTTTTCTCCGGTCAAGACCCCAGTGGGAGAAGGTCACGGATCAGGGAGCGACAAGTAACGGGTGGGAGGAGCGGGAGAGGAGCGGCAGACTTCCCCAGGACACAGCGGGGATGTCCTCGGAGTGGGAGAAACCGGTTCTACGGAAAACCTGAGAGCCGACCCTCGTGAGCGAGGCTCCTACCTTCACTCCGGAAGGACCTCCCTTACCCATTAAGGATGAAAGAAATAAAGTAAGTAAGAAAGGGGGCCAAAAGGGTACAAAGTCCAGGACACGTCGCCCCGGGACCCCTGGCCCCTCCAAAAAGTCCTCGCGGGAGATCACCGATGTGTGAACGAGGCCTTACCTCCACCTCGGCCTGGACCCCTCACCCTACCGATCTTTCCGAAGGACGTCTTCAAACTCACTCCGCGTCTTGAAGAGGGTCCTTAATGGTTGTCCTCTTCCTTCCCTTCTCACAAAGACGTCTCTCTTGTCCTACACTGATTTCGTTTCAGAGAAATGGAGGTATAGCAACTGGGAACCACAGTCCCTAGTCTAGTAAGAACCTATAATCCCCCTCCCAAGACACGCGACCTCCTACGAGTCACGAGGGGACCGAAGATGGGTGACGTACGGTCATCATGGGAGGACTGGGAGGGGATGTGACACCGTTAGTTTGTACAGAGGTCTGTGCCGGTTTACCGGAATTCCCCAGTCTTAACTAGGACCAACTCTTGGTCCGGCACCCCCTACCCCTCGATCACCTACCCTGGTCTCTCCACCCATCCCAGCCCAAACACCCCGGACCTTGGGTCCGACACCTCGACGTCGAAACCTCCACGACCTCGTGTCCCTCCAGACACTGGCGAGATCCGTACCTTTCTCGGAGACCTCGACACTTCCCTCCGGTCCTCCAACCCCTCCTCCGACCCCACTACCAGGTCCGTTCCCTCCCACTCCGGACTCGGTTCCCCTACCCGACTCTCACTCCTCCGCCCTCCCACCCCGACTCCTTCCCACCACCACCCCAACTTGTCCTTCCTACATTGTTCTTTTCACAGGGGGGGAAGGGGCCCTTGAACCGTGTACAGGGGTCGAAAGGGTTCAAGATCCAGGACACGAAGACCAGGGACTCCTGACACTCCGAAGGGACCTCACGGGAGATCACCCCTTTGTCTCCGTACGGGTTTGGGACCTATCTTCATCCAAACCCCGGCCCCTTTGCGCCTCCAGTCGAATCCCATGTCCGTCATACGTCCCTACTCCTTCGAACTCTCTATGTCCTTGACTCTCCGTCGGGATCTCACCACGCCCCCTGACCCAGACGTCAAGTCGACGTCAACCACTCGGGGATTCCCTCGGTCTTAAGGATCCCAACCTCTCCCTCCCCGACCTAAGGATACTTAGGGAACGGACCAGGGCGCGGAGTCACCTGACCCTCGACTCGGCTGACGTCGCTGTCACGTTTCACTACCTTCTGCTTTCCGCTCGGATGTCGTTTCTTCAGGTAGTCGCGTAGTTGTTCGTCGACACTCGGACCCAGGGACCTCGACCCCTCCCCCGACAATTCCTCCACCCCCCAACGTAAGGACCCAGACTCTGCCCTCCCGTCCGAGTCAGACAGACCTGAAATCACTACGACTCGAGACGGGCAAAGACCAAAGGGGAGGGGGAGGGACGGACCCGTCACTCCTCTAGGTCGCGGACCTCCCCCACGCTTTGTTTGACGTCCACGTCTAGTCGTAGCGGGTCTCGGTCCAGTCCGCCGACGCCCTGTCGCTCTCCGACCTCTCGTACCCAGTGGACGAGTTCACGGTCCAGGCCCACGTCCGGCTCCAGTTCCTCGACGTCCGCGTCTTGGTTCGGGACCTGTCCGTCCACCCAGGACCCCGGTCTGAGCCACCCAGGACGAGTCCCCGTTCGCAGTATTGGAGAAACTCGGAGTGGAAGGAGTAGACTTTTCACCCCAATAGCTTTCGTAGTTTTACCCCAGTAAAGTTACCCCAATAACTTTCAATAACTTTCGTAGGAGAGTTCCCTCAAACACAAGTCCGAGGGTATCCTTAATACTCAGAAATGACGAATCGTGTCGGGGTACGGAAGTTTTTTCGTCAATTCTCCCGTTCTCAGTGGAAGACCTCAGTCACGTGGGACGTAATATTATCTTAAAACCAGGTCCGCGTAGTCTCGACACACTGGCACCCGCTCAGCAGAAGAGAGGTCCGGGCTCAAAGAAGTAGACGTTTTTCTCTTACACCCATTACGTCGTCTCAGATCTGGCTGAAAAGTAGGACAACCGAAGTTCTAGGACAATAAACTGGGACCTTTGCAACACTGAAAAGATCCGCTCACAAAAAAAGTCCAAAATCCTGGTCCTGAGTGACACTGTGTCAAGTAAATGTTTCTCTACGTATACCTACATTTGTGTGTATGTTTGTTTATACAGTCTTTGTTTTCAAAGGGGTTTATTATAAGAACAGGTGTACCCTAGGTAATATAAAAGAAAGAAAAAAAAAGGTAAGATAAAAGTTAAGATGAGAAGTAAAATTTTTCAAAGAACGGTTTCCTGAAGGGATCTCCAGGTTATCAATTCTGAAACGGAAGGTTACGACCCCTCAGGACCAAGTTAGGGACCACCCCCTCGACTCTAGGACGTACGGAACCCGGGTTTTTTGTTTTGTGTTTCGTCTTTGTTATAATATTGTTTAAGTTATTTCTAAAATTTTTACCAGGTATAGTTTTTTTAGAATTTTTTTTTTCAACGAACGACTCTGGTTTTCTAAAGAACGTGTAATGACCTAGTGTTTATCCTCTAACTTTCAATTAATAGAACCACCCGACATAATCAAACGATAACGACGACATTACTTAATGACGAATGAACTGAATTTCACTGAATTTCTCTTGATTTCTCGGAGAACTACTTTCACTTTCTCCTCTCACTTTTTCGACCGAATTTCGAGTTGTAAGTCTTTTGATTCTAGTACCGTAGGTCAGGGTAGTGAAGTACCCTTTATCTACCCCTTTGTCACCTTTGTCACCGATTGAAATAAAAACCCCCGAGGTTTTAGTGACGTTTATCACTGACGTCGGTACTTTAATTTTCTACGAATGAGGAACCTTCTTTTCAATACTGGTTGGATCTGTCGTATAATTTTGCGTCTCTGTAATGAAACGGTTGTTTCCAGACAGATCAGTTCCAATACCAAAAAGGTCACCAGTACATACCTACACTCTCAACCTGATATTTCTTTCGACTCACGACTTCTTAACGACGAATAAATGATACCACAACCTCTTCTGAGAACTCTCAGGGAACCTGACGTTCCTCTAGGTTGGTTAGGTAGGATTTCCTCTAGTCAGGACCCACAAGTAACCATCCTGACTGCAACTTCGACTTTGAGGTTAGGAAACCGGTGGACTACACTTCTCGACTGAGTAAACTTTTCTGGGACCACGACCCTTTCTAACTTCCGTCCTCCTCTTCCCCTGTTGTCTCCTACTCTACCAACCTACCGTAGTGACTGAGTTACCTGTACCCAAACCCACCTGAGTCCCTCAACCACTACCTGTCCCTCAGAACCGCACGACGCCAAGTACCCCAGAGTTTCTCAACCTGTATTGACTCGCTGACTTGACTTGACTGAATTTCATTATGGTTACTTAATAGACCGTCACGACCTCCTGTCTTTAGGTTTTACTCAAAGTGACCCGATTTTAGTTCCACAATCGTCCGACACAAGGAGATTCTCGGAAGCCCCCTCTGAGGTAAAGGACGAAAAAAAAGGACGAAGATCTTCGACGGACGTAAGGAACCAAATACCGAGGAAAGAAAATTTTTTAAAAATAAGAATTTCACTAAATAAAACTATCACGGTCCAGAAGTAACGACGAGAGCCCGGAAGAGACCAACGTCGTCAGCCCGATGAGAGATCAATGTCACATACCCGAAAGGCAACGGAACCGAAGAGAACGACACCTTGTACAGATCCCACACACCCGAAGTCATTAACACCCGTGTCCTAATCGACGGGTCACCGTACACCCTAGAATCAAGAGGTTGGTCTCCAGTTTAGACACAAGGGGACGTAACCGCCCGTCTAAGGATTCGGGACCTGACGGTCCCTTCAGGGATACTGAGGAAAGACATGGAAGAATCGGTCGCTACTGGCCAGCTAGAAAGAGTTCGACGTAGTGAGGTTACGGAAACAGTAGAGAGGAGACTAAGAATGACAGGACGAAGGGAGAAAGTGAACATTGTTACAAACAATACTACAACTCGAGTAGGTCTGTTAAGGCCTCTAATAGGAACTCAGTAGAGTTGTAGGAACCGAAATAGTGTAGACATTTCAGGAAATACGGAGAAGTTCACTGTATCAGTGTTCAAGATCCTTAAAACTACATCTGTAGACCCGTCCTCTCACACCCCTTCACCCCCCACGAACACACTGAACAGCGTACTTAAGTCGTCGTGGGTTCTTGTCGAAGATTTACAAATGAGGGTAAAAGACTTGGATAGTGTGGTCTTTGACTACTGTCTGTTAGGAACCTGACATGGTCAAGTATCGTTGTTAGATACACATATATATATACGGCCCCAGGTCGGGGCCACCTAGGTCCCACTAAGCTTCCACCCCCCTGCCTCAGCCGTAGAAACCTTTTTATGTATAAATTAGTGTCTATATCTCTCTAATCTTTACCTGTCACATCACCCTTCTAATCACCTCTTTTCCTCGGACTTATTGAACCTAATGTACCTTATCGTAGGTACGAGGTCTACCCTTAAGTCGGTCTTTTTGTCCTCGTTCTTTCTTCACTGTACCCCCTTAGTCAGAAAGGCCTTTGACTAGGCTAAAGAAATAAAACCCCAAACGAATATATGGAAAACAATGTGTATCCCTACTTATGTCTCAGTGCACCCCCAGTCGTCAGGACTGGAAACAGTTTTAGTCCACGAAGTGTATTTACATATTTTTTTTTCCAGAATCCCTATAATGTAGTAGAAGACCGGTACTCACTCTGGACGACTGTAAAATACTAGGAAAGAAAGACTATTGGTTTTTTGAATAAAAAAGGTTCCCACAAAAAAGAATTTGGTTCGTGGCGGGAGGTTTATTTCAATGTAAGGATATCCCACTCCTACATCACTCAATGTTAGTTCTTTCCTTAAATAAATTGGGTTCCAATTGTACTAATCGGAATTTCCAATTATGAATAAAGAGGATATACGAATTTCCAATTATTAATAAAGAAGGATATACGATCAATATAAGTAATATTCCCATCCCTTGTACCTCTAAATCGTCGTTTGTAGTCGGGTTGTTTACTTTTAGGAAAGTGGTTACGAGGGGAATTCTAGATAAATCAGAATTCTATACTATTTCAATGTAAGAATGTATCGTTCCTGTGTCACTAAATTTTGTTTCATGTCACTAGATAATGTTTTCTCTTTTAGGTAATTGAGTTTTCCAGATCATAACGATTGTAGTTTTTGATGATATAAAGGAAACGATATAAGGTTTATGTAACTAATTATATAAGGGTTCACGGATTCCTATACCTCCGGACCGTCGTTAGTAACTGAGTTGTTCTTCTTTTTCGGGATACGATTAATTCTGAGAGTTTTATGAGGTTTTGAGAGACACGACAAATGCCAACTCTCCATCATTTGTTAGTACACGGATCACCGTCGTCATACCTATTAGGACAGTGTGTTCGATCAGACAGTCGTCTCTCCAAACTGGACTCTGTAGGAACAGGGTGGGTCTCGTCCCTTAATCGTCGTTAATAACTGTGTTGTTTACTTCTTGGGAAGTGGTTATATTAAGGATTGGTTGATATGATTATTAAAGATTGAGGGGTTTTATTAAACGGAAATCATTCAGATTTTGTAGAGTACGGAGAGTCTAACCCTCCGACATTTGTTAGTGTACACCGGCCTGTTTGGATATGTCCACCCGATCTATTGGAAGTCTCCTCAGGCGTTCGACTTTGTGAGAACAGTGCGGGTTCTTAAAAATAACAGAACCTCGACGTGCAAATGAGGAAGAGGCTCTCTTTGCCAATACCCCCTCTCGGGGGGCATTTCAGTCTTCACATCCACTCTCGTATTTTGTCTGAGACCAAAACCCCAATCTACGAGCCCTTGTCCCCCAAAGGACTTCGAACTAGTGCGGAAACGCATACGGTTCGGAGGAAGGAGTACTGGAAACGGTACCCGTCTCAAGGAGTGCGACCGGGGGCCGTATATATATATATATATATATATATATATATATATATATATACTATTTTAAGTCGTAGGTAAGTACAATTTGATAATCGCTAGGTCCTTATTTTCCCTTAGGGGGTTTAAATTACTTCCCGTTGATATTTTATAGATGTCGTATGTAATATAAACTATCGTTTTGTACATTTTTTTAAGAACTCTAGTCATTGTTATATTCCCCACAATCGATCGTGGTGAAGACAAACTGTAACATGACCTTAAGGATAGGTCGGGTCATACCCTTCCTTTTCTTTCTATTTGGTTAAATTTTTAACCTTCTTTACTTTAACAGTCATAAACAACCACTAGATAAACACATGTAACTTCTAAGTTTTCTTAGATGTTGATTGAATATAAATTGTTCCATAAAATTGTAACACCGACCTTTGTTTCCAATTACTATAAAGGGACATAATTGTCATTGATAATCTTTTAATTTCTTTTTTTTTCTCTGTAAATATTATCGGTTTCCTTCATGGACCCTTCTTTAGATCGTTTTCATACGTTCTGGGGATATCTTATTTAACATTTTCACATAACTCCTTATAATTTCTTACAACTCCTTCTAAAGGGACTACGACCCTTTCTAACTTCCGTTTTCCTGTTCCCCCGTCGTCTCCTACTCTACCAATCGACCGTAGTGGTTGAGTTACCTGTACTTACACTCGTTTGAGGTCCTGTATCACTTCCTGTCCCCTCGGACCACGTCAGATACCCCAGTGTCACTCAACCTGTGTTGAATCACTGACTTGTTGTTGCTTTCTTCTTAAATTATAAACTTAGTAGAGAAAATAAACCGACGAGACGTACCGCACGTCCTAAGGGATGGTCCCACGCTTGGATGTGGGGGACGTCACCCTCTCGTCAGAATTGGTGACCTGGTGGTCCCTTTAGGGTTTCTTCTTAAATTATTTACATCTTCATATGGTACAAGTACCTAACCTTCTTAATCACAACATTTTACAGTCTAGAGGTTTGACTAAATATTTTAATCACATTAAGGTTAGTTTTGTGATTTTCAAAAAATAAAAATTACCTACTTTAACTGTTTGTCTAAGATTCTAAGTATCTCTTCACTTCACTCGTTCTACTGATTCTAAATGAATTTTCTTGTCACACCCTTAAGGGACCGTTAGGTCACCGATCCTGAGGTACGAAGGTGACGTCCCCTGTGTCCAAGTTACGGACCAGTCCCTTGATTCTAGGACGTACAGTACGTCTCTCCGGGTTTTCCTTTTTAATTTTTTTCTTTTTCTTTTCCGGTATCCCGAAAGAACCACCGAGTCACCATTTCTTAGGTGGACGGTCACGTCCTCTGTACCCAAACTAAGGACCAGACCCTTCTAGGGTGTACGGGAACCCGTTGATTCGGAAACACGGTGTCGATGACTTCGGGTGCCTGGATTTCGGTCACGAGACGTTGTTCGCTTCGCGAGGTACTCTTCGGGAGTGTGGCGTTTATCTCTCATCGGGGTTAAGAGACGTTGGACTCTTTCGGACGTCCGTCCTCGCTTCTGGGTCGTGTCGGGTTTTTCTCTCTCTTTTCAGTATTCCTCTATGGTAAATGTGTGAGTGGTCTGAAAGTTTTCACTCACAGGTTTATGTGGTCCACGACCCCTCTCTTCCTTGTCACCCGGGAGAATTTCTTAACAACCAAGTATTCTGGGGTGGTTTACCTCCCTCAGATTTAACAGTACACATAAGACTTTTCAAAAAAGTGAGTAATAGATAATTGAAACTTTTCTCTGTATGGGACACTAGACCGCAACGTAGGTGAGGTGCGCCTACCAGTGGCCTTCGTCAGAACCCGAGATGGACTGGTACTGTGAGTATCCTAGGTTATCCGACAGTGAACCGTGGTCCAAGTGAATTGAGACGTCTTCCTGTCTCCCGTCTTTTGTCGTCGTAGAGACGTGCTGTCGTAGAAGGACTCGTAAGTCCCCGCTGAAGGCTCGTAGAAGTCGACCTGCTACGGTATACGCACCCACAACGGGTGGGACAGTACCCCTACAAAAAAATATAAGTTGTGCTCGGTGGTGAACATTGGCTAATAGTCTCGTCGAACATTCTGGGGTGGTCCTTGTATAATGTAATATTCTTTGTGGGGTGTTTCTTTGGTCAAAAGATAAGTAAGTACTAGTGTATTCGGAGGCCCCAGATGTTCAGGTGAGTGTCAGGAAGGTCAGGCTATATCAAGTGTTAGTCCCCGGTGGGAATATCATTTGTAACAACGGACCCTTGGTGTCGACCGTAAGACATAAATGGAATTTGGGTCATACAAAGGTGCCTTTACCACAATCTTTCATAATTTGGTTTCAGTAGGGGGTCATCTTTGGCCAAATCTAAACAGTCATTAGGTAGGAGGGTGGGTTGTTACGGCGAAGACACACATATGGGACCTTGGTCCTAAGTACTTTTTCACAACTATCTACGTAATAAGTATAGTAGATCGAGGTCTACTAGGGTTTACAGGTAATTGTAAACTTACTTATTTATTTAACACCATATAAAAATATTACTGTATTATATACACACACACACGAGTCAGTGTGACCAACAAAGACTGAGAAACTTTGGGGCACCTGACATCGAGTGGACCGAGGAAACAGGTACCCTAAAGGGTCCGTTCTTATGACCTCACTCAACGGTAAAGGAAGAGGTCCCCTAGAAGGGATGGGTCCCTCACTTGAGACGTAACCTTCATGTCTCAACATTGGTGACCTGGTGGTCCTTCCAGGGATGATGTAGTAAAGTATATTCTCTGAATTTGTAGGAACCTAAAACCATAGACTCCTCTCAGGACCTTGATTAGAGGACACTTATGACTTCTTCTGATTAAAAAGACGTCTTGACCCTTTGATCATATTATCAGTTAAAGTTCGATGGTCGCTAACTTGAGTACATGAAGGACTTTTACATTGGCACTCGAGAGTTCGTGACAGACTCCTCGGGGTAATGGTGTGACGATTGTTTAGATAATATCGTCGAACCGACTTGTTGGGTCATTCCCAAACGTAGGATTGTTGGATCTTTGGTGAACTTTTTTTTATATACATATATGTAGTCAACTTCTTTTAGTACAAATCAAGAATTTTTGGTGTTAATGGACACCCTACAAAGACGGAAACCCCACGACACGTTGAAAAGTCTAGAACCAATCTAACCTGAGTGGTGAGTAAGGTATGACTAAAGACACGTCGTGAACCGAAAGAAAAAATTTAACTTTAAAATGACTCTACTATCTAAGTGTTCGTATCTTCAGGAACATACGAAACGGGTTAAAGAGAGTTACCGTGGTAAAACCTCGACACTAAGAAAAAAAAAAAATTAGCGTCGTTGACGATTTTTGACAAAGTCTTTCTACACAGCAGGTTTCCTTAGATCGTGGTGTAGGACAACTTGGACCCTTGCTGGAACTCGAGGTTCAAGTACACCACAGACTCGTTACAGGTACACAGAGGGAGTTTAAAATTTTATAGGGATACCAAGAGGGACATATCTCAAACGACGTTACGAGACCCCCATGGAACCACGTACATAAGTAAAGGATCCCACCGAATGTACTGTCTTTAACTAACAGTGTGTCAGGACCTCCGGTCCTCAGGTATTAGTCCTACACTCGTCCTGACCAAGGAAACCTTCGGAACTCTTAGACAAGACACAGAGAACGGATACAAGACGACCAGATGACCTTTAGAAACCGTAAGGAAACACACATCTTCGTAGTGAGACTAGAAACGGAAGTAGATAAAAAAAGAAGAGAAATTTTTTTTCTAAAAGATGTTAAAATTTCCAATACGAGTTCCTCTACAAACACGTCCCCGTTAGTAAACGTCGTTTCCCGGGGTCCGGGCCCAGATAGAGTGAGAGTCTGAGAACAGAGGTGAGACAAGTGACACTCACCACAGAGTAGGTGGGTCTAGTGTACAAAGAGGGTTTTATGGTCTCTCCTAAGTCCGACCGAGTCGAACCCCGTGTGTAGGTAGGGATTTACCTAATAGAACCCCGAAGGGACCACCGAGTCACCATTTCTTAGGAGGACGGTTGCGTCCTCTGTGTCCAAGCTAGGGGCTAGACCCTTCTAGGGCGCACGACGTCTCGTTGATTTGGACACACGGTGCTGATGGTTCGGACGCGTCTCGGGTACTCGAAGTCGATGGTTTCGGACACTTGGGATCTCGGACACGAGACGTTGGTCTCTCCGGTGGCGTTCCTCTTCGGACGAGGGGCGTTGATCTGTTTTCGGACGCGTCGTCACTTCTGAGTCGTGTCGGTTTTTATTTATTCATTTTAAAATTTTAATAATTTTTTTTTTTTTCTTAACAGATCTGGACCCAGTACACCGGTCGTCCCGCCGAGGAATACCAACCTTCGGTCTGGGTGCACCTTCCAACCCATGACTAGAGTCTTCGCCTAGGTCGACTACCGGTCCGTGTGTTCCTGACGAGGGCAGTTGGCGGGAGTCAGTGAGTGGGAGGACGAGTGGAGGAGGGGAGAGAGTTAGAGAGGGTGTAGAGGAGTTGGTTACCCATGGCGGGAGAAAGGGGTCTAGGTCCTTACCCTCTCGGCCTTGAGACGGGTGTCGTTCTTACGGTCCAGAGGTCCTACACAGGTCCTAGCGTTCCAGTTCTCGGTCGCTTCCTAGTTCCCAGAGCTTTTGGTCAACCTGTTCCACTCCCAGGCGGGCAACCGACAGGGGTCAGGGCTCGAGACCCCAAATGCCCTTCTGGACTCGTACCCTCAGTTCAAAGCCTTTACCACCTGGTCCAGTCCTCTGTGCTAGGGCCTCCCTACCTCCCAGGGGGGACCCTTCCTTCGACTACGAACCCAGGAACCGCCGAGAGCCCCAGGGGTTTAACCCTTACCCGGGGGTCAGACCGTTCACAGGAGAGGAGACGACTTTCACCTCTTACCTCCGTCCGGTCCACAGTCTGTCCGAGAGTCGTGGGAGAGGGTGGGGTCCAGTAGACAGCGAAACTGTAGGTCGACCGAGTCTTGCGCTGGAACTCCCTCCTCGATCTAGAGGACGCCTAGCTCTCCTTGGCGATAGACTTGCACCTTGCGTTCGAGGTCTTCCAGTCACCGGGACTTCGGGTCCTCGGGAACCGGGTCGGGTGCTCCTCCCCTCCTACGTTCTCAGTGGGATAGAAGAGGTTGGGAGGGCGGAGTTCACGTCTTGTGGATCTTGGTACCTAAATGAACTCAGACCTCCCTTACCTCTGGACTTTTACGAGGTTGTTTCTGTTGACGTCTCTACAGTGAAACTCACAACAGTACCCCGGCCCCCCGTTGTTTCCGAGGCCGGTCTGGTAAATGTAAGGTGTGCTAAGAGTTATTCGAAACTTCAAGAAACTTCTTGGGAGGGAAGGAGGGAGGCGGAGGGAGGGAAGGAAAAAAAGAGAAGGGGAGAGAGATTCAAAATGAAACTTTATTAACGTTTAGACGTCTTTTTCCACGTCTTTATCATGTTTCTTGATAGTTAGGAAGTGGTTCTAACCATTAAACGGTAAACGAGAGAGAGAGACAGAAAGAGAAAGACCCATTAACAAACAAAATGACTTTTATTGTAACAGTGCTAAACTCTCGAGTCACATCTGTCATGTCTTGCAGTAATTCTTGCAGTCACGAATAAAGGATTCGTGCTCTGGTAAGAGAATGTATTTGTTTCACGGGAACGGGTTCAGTCCTCGAACTTGTAGCAATGCCAAGAGTTATCAGACATAAATTTCAAGTACTAATAAGGTTGTCGTAGGGCACTATCAATTAAATTAATAGGACGACGTCCGAGAACCGGTTCTAGGGTGTCACGTAAACCAACAGGACCGAGGGAAGTAGATCTTGTCAGAGAACTGTGAAGAAACAGAGGTACTGAAACTGTAAAACCTTCATGGGTCGGGTCGACACGACACCCTGTAGGGAGTTACACCCGAATAGACTAGAAAGAGGTACTAATCTAAGTTCAACACGTAAAATCCACTTTATAGTGACTCCACCATAACACAGTAAACACCCGCAATGCGGTCCTCGTGTATTACAGTCAAACAGGACATTGATCACTGCAACTGGAACTAGCGAACCAGTCGGCCCAAAGAGGTTATCTCTCAAAGGGAGAAATATTACTTACCCAGGGCCCTCTAAGAAACTTTGGCATTTATAGGACAAAGGGTTGTGTAAAGGTGAGATCGGAGACTATTACTACTAAAAACGGACTTATTAATAAAGACACGTGCGTACGTAACACAGATTGAGAAACGTTAGGACATCTGACATCGGGCGGTCCGAGCAGTCAGGTACCCTAAGAGGTCCGTTCTTATGACCCACCGGTAAAGGAAGAGGTCCCCTTAGAAGGACTGGGTCCCTAGTTTGGTCAGAGGACGTAACCGTCCACTTTAGAAATGGTGACTCGGTGGACTCTTCAGGTTATTAATGACATTAGCGACGGTTTCTCACTAAAAAGAGAGATAGTAAAGAAAAAGTAAATCTTTTACCGTAAAATGAATTCCTTCTTGAAGAATTCATATAAACACCTAACAGTCATTCGTAAGTACATAAGAATGGAATAGATACTCAATATTAGGTATCGCGAGTAATGAATAATACTACGAGTTTAACAGGGTCTGCAGAGACCACCCTCACGGGAGTTCGACCGAAAAAACTGTTCGGGTAGCAAGGGGTGGGGGTCCTGAAGGAATAAAAGACCGTGTTCTTCTATCAGGTCTGAAAGAACATGAACAAGACGGAATTGAGAGTTCAATCACAAAGAGATTTCTCAGGACCAAGAAGGGTCACCCTTCATCCACGACTCTTTGGTTTTACATCCGAGATCCTCAGGAGCGACGATGACCCCACAGTGACTGAACTCCGGGAAAGAGACCTCTCTCGATCCTTTGTGTGTGTGTAAAATTTTAGTACTCAAACACAGTCACAGAGAGTAAGACTGGGGTCGTGGTGACGGAATAAGGACTTGTGAGGGGTAAAATAGAAATAAAAGGGGGTGTCACCCTTGAGATCGACGGTTATCGTAACTATATACATGAGTACAAGTTGGGATACTTTATGGGTTCTCTTCAAACCTTAACAATGTTGACGTGATTGTTGGGAACTTGGACTCTCAAGTGTTAAGTAAACAACTAACAAAATAGGAAACTCCCGCACCCATAGATGGATAGGTAGGTAGGTAGATGTGGAATAAGTCTTCAATGATCCTAATAAAGGATAAAAGAGAACCAGAAGAAACACCAAGACAAGAAACTTTCTATCAGTCCAAGTAAACGAAGAGAAACATAAACCAAAATCAAGGCAGGGGATAAGAACAACTGACTTAAAAGAAACACTTGTGCAGTAACTGCCCAAGGGTTTAGTTTTGATAGGGGCTCTGAAGGGACCAGGTCGTCGATTCGCCCACGGTCACAAGGTGGGGACCAGTCCCTTGATCTAGGGTGTACGGTGTTGTTTCTAACTTCTAGGGTTCAAGACGTTGATTCTGGACCGTATCGGTTTACTTACTCATTTAAAATTATTGATAAGGTTTCCAAAGGGTGTCTTTGTAGTAAAGGAGCAGTAAAGAAGATGAGGTAAGGGTGAGTCGGGGGCATCAAAGACCAAGAGATCGGACCCAAAGAACAACGTTTTCCCACACACACACACACACACACACACACACGCGTATATGTATATATCCCCGAAGGGTCCACCGCGATCACCATTTCTTAGACGGGCGGTTACGTCCTCCACGTTCTCTACACCCAAGTTAGGGACGAAGTCCTTCTAGGGGATCTTATCTTTTACCGTTGGGAGAGGTCATAAGAACGGACCCTTTAGGGTACCTGTCTCCTCGGACCACCCGATGTCAGGTACCCCAACGTTTCTCAACCTGTGCTGATTCCTACGTGCGTCGTATCTACATATACACAAATATGTGTAATCATGTATGTACATGTGATATGCACATTTTTATATATGTACATTAAAGAGGGAAAGAGGACTTTCTTGAGACGTGTCTGTGAAGGTGTCTTGATCCTTTGTCTAATCACACCAGTGTTAAAACTTTGACTGTGTGTAAAAACTGGGATGGGGTTTCAATCCAGTCGTGAGAATCGTTATAGGACTCAACCCACAAAGTGACGTAAGGACCAGTAGTCAGACCGAAAGGAGAGGGAACCATGGAGGAACTTTTGGGAAAGTACTCAACGACGATTGATCCTTCCTGGTGTAAAGATTCCGTGTCCTTTGGGTGAAGAATGACCCCTCTATGTCCGAGTTTCCTTTCGGGAGGTCCCCGCTCCCGTAGTCTTCACCGGAGCCAGAACAAGAGAACCGTCCTCTAGGTCGAGGACTTCCTGCGCCAGTCCTTGGAGTACCAGAGGAGGTGAAGGCGGATGTGGCAGTCCATCCCGGGGCCCTCCGCAGGTGTGTAAAAGAATTCTTTCACCACCCTTCCAAGAGTGGAGTACTTTGTCTAACAGTCTTCGGGTAGGGGGTCAAAAAGTATTCTACGGGGAAAGAACGGGGAGGAGGTGGTTAAAAGGTCGACGAACCCGTTCCAGGAAGAAGAACCCACATACTCAATTGGAAAACCGGGGACAGAAAAGTACCGTGTATCGTGTATCCCTACATCTCTTTGAATTCCCATCAAGAGTCACCGGGTCACCAATCCTAAGGTCCGAAAGTAACGGTTCCGGGCCCCAAGTTAAGTACCAACCCCTTGACTCTAGGGTGTTCGGGACACCACGATGGTTATTTGTTTGTTTATTTATTATATATTTGTCTAAATTCATTCGAGTCCTTCGTCCCCCGGTCCTTGCATCCTTCGCAACCAAGTCAAGTCAGAGAGTCAGCACAGGCTGAGAAACGTTGCGGTACTTGACGTCGTATGGTCCGAAGGGACAGGTGGTAGTTGAGGACCTCAAATGGGTTTGAGTACAGGTAACTCAACCACTACGGTAGGTTGGTAGAGTAGGAGACAACGGGGAAGAGGAGGACGGGAGTTAGAAAGGGTCGTAGTCCCAGAAAAGTTTATTCAGTTGAGAAACGTAGTCCACCGGTTTCATAATCTCAAAGTCGAAGTTGTAGTCAGGAAGGTTACTTGTGGGTCCTGACTAGAGGAAATCCTACCTGACCAGCCTAGAGAAACGTCAGGTTCCCTGAGAGTTCTCAGAAGAGGTTGTGGTGTGAAGTTTTCGTAGTTAAGAAGTCGTGAGTCGAAAGGAATATCAGGTTGAGAGTGCGGGTATGTACTGGTGACCTTTTTGGTATCGGAACTGATCTACCTGGAAACAACCGTTTCATTGCAGAGACGAAAAATTATACGACAGATCCAACCAGTATTGAAAAGAAGGTTCCTCAATCGCAGAAAAAATTAAAGTACCGACGTTAGTGGTAGACATCACTAAAACCCCGGAGTTTTTTCAGACTGTAACAAAGGTGACAAAGGGGTAGATAAAGGGTACTTCACTACCCTGGTCTACGGTACTAGAAGCAAAAGACTTACAACTCGAAATTCGGTTGAAAAAGTGAGAGGAGAAAGCGAAAGTAGTTCTCCGAGAAATCAAGAAGTGAAAGACGGTATTCCCACCACAGTAGACGTATAGACTCCAATAACTATAAAGAGGGCCGTTAGAACTAAGGTCGAACACGAAGAAGGTCGCGTCGCAAAGAGTACTACACGAGACGTACATTCAATTTATTCGTCCCACTGTTATATGTCGGAACTGCATGAGGAAAAGGATAAACCTTGGTCAGACAACAAGGTACAGGTCAAGATTGACAACGAAGGA